>OZ005658.1:112184994-112664994 GCA_963930645.1 Salticus scenicus | reverse complement strand
GTAATTTTTTTCACATTTATGTTGTATTACATTAATCAAGATTTTAAATCATATGTTCTTATTCTGATAAAGGGTCTGACTAAGGCAGGGCCGTTAGGGGCAACTGCTTTAGGCTCCAGTGACGTAGTCCATTTCTGGTTAAATCTTTAAGAGAAGAAATATGAGTAATCTGATCACAAGATGAATAAGAAATTAGATTATTCATTATCAATAATTGTTAAACAGCTTCCGAAAATAATTCAGTTCAATATGAACTACCATACACATCTCACCCCTTCAGAATTGCATCGCCAAATACAGCATGCCAAACCTGCCAAGGCAATTTATTCAACTTTTCCGTAGGGAGCCGGCGCTGCGGCGAGACGCTAGTGGCACGCGTGCCGAACTATGAAACAGTGTCTGGGTCGAAATTTCGGTACAAATGTCAAACTCAGACACATGTGTCGAAGTATGATACCGCTGTCCCGAACTTCGATATTGTATCGAACTCGGCACAAAGCAACGTGTCGACACACTGCGCCGACGCACCGATACATCGGCCATCTCTATGAATCTCGGGGGATAAACTCAAATTATATATTAACTTTTAGACTTGTTCTAAATTCTTATTCTGTTGCATATTTGTTTTAAACGAATAAAGTTAACTTGTCCTTCAAAGGGTTATTAAAAATCTCCATTAATGATATTTTATAAATTATCAGTGGTAACTTAATTGATAAATACTGCACCAAAATATTCGTTTTATTATATAAAAAACGAACCGGAAATTTGGCAATTATAATTTAGCAGATAAGCATGATAATGATAGCTTAGTTTCAAGCAGAGTAACAGGATATTTCTATTTGTTTGTTGCTTCTGTCTATTTTTATTGAAAGTATAATCAATGTGAAATCAGAAATTATATATTTTATGGATTTTTTTTTTTAACTAAATTGTTACTACAATATTGAGTTAAATGTCACTTACAGACCTCTTTCAATGACCATCGGAAGTGTTGCGTTAAAAATAAAATTTCACTGTCATATTTTTAATTACGCAGTTGCCCAGCTTTTTTTTTTTTTTTTTGGAGAATTTTTGGCCCCGCCTTTAAACCACGCCACTTAATTTACATAATATATTTCTCGAATATAAAACTACGATAAAATAAGAAAAAATTACTCTCAAGGAAAAAGTGTATGAAATAAAGGCGAGGCTAAAAATGCTCCGAATTAAATTAAATTGCTGCCATCTCTGCAATTTTATTTACTTATTCGAATTTAACTTATTTAGCAATTTTCATCCAAATATTTTTTATAAATTTTAACACATTATAAATGAGAAACGATATTTTTCATTTAGAAATAACAAATAAATATATATATGTGTGTATGTATAAACTAGGCATGTATTTAGACACTCCTAAAACAATACACTAATTTAATTCAGTGAATTGCATATTCGCGATTAACCATTTAAGTACTGCCGGTATATAATTCTGCGAATGACTTTTTTTTTTTTTTTTTTTCCGGGAAAAAATCAGTTAAATTAAAAAAAAAAAAAAAAAAAAAAAAAACCTTCAAACCACAATAAATAACAAAAGTGTATTGTATAAATTGAATTTTAGTACTTTTAACGTTAGTCAGGTCCGATAATTACCACGCCTTCGAAATCTAGTACAATTTTCTGCGATCGGCAGATTACTATAAAAAACGTTAGGATCAATCAGGCTATCCATGTGTGCACCGACTATAATATATTGTTGGCTGTGTTTCCAATTTTAACGATATCTTTAGTTCAACGTTCTTCAATAGTTTTAAGGAATGATATGCGCATAATAGGTGATTCATCTTCCAAGTGATGAGGCAAACATTACAAATAGAAAGTAACGGTAGATATTAAATGAAAACGTCCCTAAAATTAACAAAATCGATTTTACGCTGTGAAATCTGCACGTGTACGTTTAACGTTTTCATCATAAAACAATAAGTGCTAAATTATTACTAGCTGTTCATAATACTTAAGCGACTATTTTTTGGAACCCATTGCATGCGAAAGACGTAGTCTATGAGTGAAGCATTGTCACAAAAAAAATGCATATATTTTTTAAATGAGCCGTGCCTAATAACTAGACATAGTTGGAGTATTTTGCTATGTCATGCAGAAAGTAATGCTTTTTTGTGTTCCTCACGAACAAAGACTGGTATCACCATATATCCACTGTGATTTATATTATTCACATATGCAATATGATAAATCATGTTTGCCAACTTAGCACCTTTTGGCTCCCGAAAAAACTGAATGCAAATGTATATTTTATTTAATGAGTGAACTGTAACGGCTTTCATTGATAAAGTAAAGTAAAAAATGTTATCCAGCTTTTACTTTGGCCAAACGTTTCTAAGTTGGCACCTATATATAAAGTATTCTTTCGTAAATCCAGGGAAGGAACACTGGCGCAGATATCATTCCACTATCAATATAACAATTTTTTTTACTTCTTATATCAATGATATTATAGGTAGAGAAATTTCATAAAGAAATACCAGTAGAAATTCAGTGCTCTATCCCTGTAAGTCTGTTTGCAACTGATTAAGAATAAGATACTGACGTGTACCTACATCGAAAAAGAAAACAAGAAAAGCAAGAAGGAAAGAAAAAAGTATATTTTAAATACGCTTTTCTTTAGAAATCTTCACTAGTGTAGTACAATGCTTTTTCCGCGTTGAATAATATGGTAATTACTTTTTAAAAATGGTGTTTATAAAAAAAAAAAAAAAAAAAAAAAAAAAAAGAGCGCACAGTTTCCTAAGATTTCTATTCGTAAAAAGTGAATTTACAAATAAATGTAGTTTGTTAAATGCAATTTTGCAAAATCAAACATGTTAAATTAGTCTTGTTTTACTTAAAGCACACCTATTTTTATGAAAATGATTATTTCAATTTTTTATTCCTGATGGCTTTTAATGATCACTCATATTTTAACTGAAATCTTTTAATAATCAAAAGTGAAGGACACGTTAAAATTATCAAAAGAAACAGTAACAATTCATCTTAGATGGTTTAGTAAATGAAGAAAATACAGTTAATAAAGCATTATAACAACTAATAACTTAAAATAGTGAATAATAATGTATGTTTAAAAATCAAAAGCTCCATTTGTGTTATTATTCTGAACATATATATATATATATATATATATATATATATATATATATATATATATATATATATATAAATTATTAAGTGTTTTTAAAATATATTAATCTACTATTTTAAGGTTAAGAAAATAAAATAAAATTTCTATCTGCGTTAATTACCGCTTCATAATAACAAAACGTGTACTTCTGCAAAGATTTATTTAACTCTTTGCCGGCCCTATTAAATTTCACTCCACTGGTTAGCATTACAAAAGTCATGAACTTGTATTCAATATCCACCACTAAATTTTATTTGAAACGATTTTCTAATCACCTCGAAAACTATTCGTCCACTACACATATGAAATATTATTACTCAAAATTATTGGTGGCAGCTGAATAAAAAGAGCATCTAAATTTGAGAAAACTGTTTAGAGCGCTTTAGAGCTTTAGAGCTGGCAAAGGTTTAAGTAATTATAGCTAACATACATGTGCATTTACTTTATTAGAAAAAAAGATAGTGATAGTGGAGCATAAAATAAAAGAAAATACAAACCGTCTGTTAAGTGTTACTAAAAATTTGCTATTTGTTTATTTCTAAATGTTCGAAGTACCTGTAATTTTCCTGAAGTTTTTTATCTTTATTAATTAATATATTGAGGATTTTTAAATTAGAAATGGTATGAACTGAGCGTGAGACCAGCCGACGTTCAATTTTTTTTCACCCCGAAGCATCTCCATCCTATCATTTCAATATTTCGATTAATCGATGATATGGATATACGATTATTAGCTGTATTCAACTTCAGTTAATTGCAAAAAAATTAAACACTACATTCAATAAGATTTATAAAAACCAGTTTAAGCCGAAAATTAACTGAATTTCATAGGATCGAGAAATATTCAGAACTTTAGAACATCTTACATCTATTAGCATGACAGTGAATAAAGGCACAATAAACCCAGAGCCTGATTAAGGGGGAAGCACACATTATCTCCGCTCTCACCGGAATATTTTTACAATTATTTTTTACTTCATGTCATAGAAATTCCATGCTTTGACGAGGAAATATTTTTTATAAAAAATGAACGGTGTAAAACAATCCAATTTACTCACCGTTATTAGACACCAGAATTCTTTTAAAATAATTTTTAAATGAGAATTTTCTGTTTATAATAGGAGGAAAGTATTTGTTAAAAAATAATGGTGTAAGTATAAATAATGTGTGCTTCCCTCTTAATCAGGCTCTGAATAAACCTCAGCTATAATTCGAAATTTGGACTCAAGCTGACGTCTGCAATTACAGCAACAAAGAAAAAGCAATCAAGTCATTCGGAAATTTGATGAAAGTTGGGTATCCAGCCGATCGTTCTGTGAAGAGTACTCAAGATATTTGGTTTTCGTGTTTAAAAAAAAAAAAAAAATCACCGCAATATTGGCCGACTTGGCTTGTCCACATCGGCCAGTATTGTAAAAAATCTTGACATTTTTGCATTGGCCAGTGCAGCAGAAACCAATGTTGGCCGAAAATGAAATATTCCTCTTTCATACCCTCCTTAACTAGATAAGGAGGTATGCCTCTTTCCGACTTCAGTCACTATTGTTGTACTGCTTGGGTATAAATGAAACAAATAGTAACATGTGATGTCCTCCTAAAGTCAATATAAAAAACATTTTTACAGTAAATCGAAAATAAATGATAGGAATGAGGTGTAAACTTGGCAACCCGTGTTTCTGAAGATACTCATTTTATTCGTGCAAAAATTTACATAAGTCATAATACATAATTTTATCGAATATGAATTTATTAATAATTTTCATAATTAAAAATATTTTTTAATTAAAAATATTCATGGCATTTCTTTGGGTCACTTCTTACTAACAAATAAAGAAACAAAAATTTAAGTCTAAAAATGTTTGGGACGATAGGAATAATGCTTGTATGCATATTTTGACGGCTTATAACTCCCTGAAAAACTGAAAGAAATATATAAACTACACAATTTTTCGTGATGATTTGATTTGATAAAAATAATTTTAAAAAAATTATCAAAAATATGGTTTACCATTGAAAAAACGAAGTTGATACCATTTTTAATATGTAGACGACGTTTTCAGCCAAATCTAACTATACTCTTATGAACTACATATTATTACAAATCGATCAGGACAAACCGCATGTTCTTAAGCTATCTTACGGCGGATATAGCTAGGACACAGTTTTTACTTCGTTTGTCTACTGCAAAATGAGTCCATTCGTGAGAACAGATTTTTCTTGAAGAATTTCAAAAAATTAAAAAGCTCAATAGAAATAATTTTAATTTTTTTTTAATACTTTTTTTTTTCTTAATATTGTTTCTGGTATCAGCAGTTTTAGTCTAACACAAAGATAATAAAACGTTAAAAACTCGTAAAGCACATGATATTACCATGGCTGCAAATATTTTAATTTATTTCGGAGCATTTTTAGCTCCGCCTTTGTTTCGCGCCACTTTATTTTTAGAATATTTTTTCCCAATATATAACAATGAGAAAATGAGAAAAATTTACTCTTAAAAAAAAAAAAAAAAAAAAAAAAAAAAATGATGGTATGGAATAAGAGCGGAGTTAAAAATTTTCCGAAATAAATTAAAATATTGGCTGCTATGTATTACATACAAAAAATTTATATTTTTCTAAGATGCCACCCTTACATTCACACCCGTTTCAGGAGAAATTTTAGAAGATTTTTATTGGCTAGCATAGCTGCCAATATTTAAATTTATTCCGGAGTAATTTTAGCCCCGCCTCTAATACGTAACACTTATTTTTTAAAAGCAATTTTTTCTTATTTTATTGAAGTTATGTATTGAAGAAAATTTTTCGATAAATAAAGTGGTGCTAATTAAAGGCGGGGCTAAAAGTACTCCGGAATAAATTAAAATATTGGCAGCTACGTGCTAGACATACGAATTTGAATCGGATTCTAATACAATATCTCATGCCTACTAACGGCTAGAGTAGAACATCTCAGGCACTACCAAACTCGGCGATTTTTAATGGAATTGTGTGTTTCATAATTTCCTAAACTTGATTTACACATGCGTATACAATATATGACTGTGTGACATTCAGTCGTCAAATTTATTTGAAATTTTTTATAGAACTTAGCTATAGAACTATTTTACAGATTTTATCTAAATATTTAATAATATAGATCATACCTGTATTTTGTTTAATTTCAGTATGAACTAGCTTGCACAATAATCTGGTGTCAATTGGCCATAATTTAACGGGGTTATTCTCTACGTTTCAGTAATGCTATATCAAATGTGTATTTTGTGTAATAATACAGGGAATCAGAAATGTCTTTATTTCAAATCCTACTTTTTAAATGTATTATTAAGTAATCGTTGCCAGTGTTATTTAATAAAAGGTTCCACTTTACACATAGTAATTTATTATGCTTTTTTGAATTATGAAACATACTTTATACGGATGGTGCTGCTGAATCCTGCTAGATTTACATTGTGGCTTCCGTGAAGTATGGTCACGTCCAACTGGATCCAGGAAGTAATTGTAAAATTATCCCAAGCCAATTTAGTTTGAATTACGCGGAATTAATTAAGGAAATAGCCCCGTTTTATGAGATTAAAATTTAAGATGTTTCTATAACTCTTACAGGATAAAAAAAAAAAAAAAAAAAATTACAAGTAATATTCCAAATACTTAAACTGTATAGAAATACAATCGCATCGGAAATATAATCATTGAAATATAATCGCAAGCTACGAAAAAATGGAATAAAAGACAAATCATATTACTTACAAAAACGTCTTTAAATAAATGATGTACACTGATGAAAAACAATATATTATATGCAAATATTATAAGATGCCAACAAACAGAACGATTAATTGGATCGAAATAAATTAAACAAACTTCACCTTGACACAAAATAATTATAATTACATCTGCCGTGAATGAAACAGGGTCGTACTCTCCGCCCATTTTCAGGACATCTCGAATTATAAGATATATGAGCTGCCGAACCCGACATTTATTTGTGTTTTATTTATTTAACTTATGGTTTTTCACATGTGGACAGAGAGTCAATAGATTATCAAGCGGTAGTTGCTGTTTCTCCCATCAAGTTTTAATTTTGAGTTACTTTATTTTATTATCTTTCATTTTTTAAAATTTTTATTTATTTTTATATTTATATATTGTAAATTTAGCTTAACAAAATGTTCAGCAATAATTTGATCAAATAACTCCTAAAATGGACATAAAATGTTTTTATTTCCCTCAAATCATATGAAAAGAAGAAGAAAATTACTGCGATAAATGCGCCAAGCGTTAAAGATGGCTTCTTCAAAAGTAAAAGATGGCGACTAATCTTTCTGCTTCTTATACTCATAGTTACGAACTTAGTACCTTTTGACGACCGAAAAATGAATGAAATAGAAAAACTTATTTCACTTAATCATTGAACTGCAATGGATTTCACTGATAAAAAAAAAAAAAAAAAAAAAAAATATCCTCTGGCTTAAAAGTGCGAAGTTGGAAACTATAATTATAATATACATGATTCATATTCATACTGACAAGCCTTTTTTTTTTTCTTTCAAGAACATTTCTACCAGTATTTTTATACAAAATATTGCCTTTTAAGTTTTAACACTTTTTTTTCCGTATTAAAAATTTCTGTATAATGTTCTAGCATAGCCTCCTTAAGTAGATACCTGTCGTGTGGCTCATAAGCTTGGTAACAGTTCAAGCGGTAGACAGCGCCACCTGGAACAGATTGCGCAAATTTTTTATTCAACTCTCACCAAAAAATTTTAAAAGTAGGATTTGAAATACAAAGAAGGCGAATAGAACGGAAGAGACGTCGATTTTATATATTACATATCACTTCTTAAAATTATTGGAGACAGTTGAATAAAAAAGTCGCGCAATCTGTACCAGGCGGCGCTGCCTACCGTTCGACTTGTTGCCAAGTTTAAGAGCCACGCGACAGGCATCTAGTTAAGGAGGCTATGGTTCTAGCAAATTCAGTAAATCCAAATATTGTAGAAACCATGGCATAGGCCGCTAAATTTGAGGAATGAGAATATTTTCGTCTTATTTATAATAATCTCTTTACTGCTTTAACATGATAGATTACTATAAATATATGATAAATCTTTCTGTAGGAAAATAGTGGTAGGAAAAAAGATGCAGTCGGAAAACAACATATTGCGGAAACATAATAAAGGCGAAATTTTCTGCTGTGCATCTATTAGACAACTACAGCATTTTCCCACATATTGGATTAATAAAAAAAGTAATAATAGGAAGAAGAGTTCGCTCATAAACATCTTTGCGTATAGGATATTGTGATGACGATGATTGTAGATGACCCTTTGTTATTTAAGTTAAATTTGAAAACAGCTTTAGAATTCTTGCGATGCGAAACGCTAATAACAGGTGCTATTTTGGGGAAAAAACAACTGTGTTCTGGGGAAAAGTTGAACGTCTTATCTGGCAACACTGGTTCAACTACTGTGAGGGATATTAAAGCTCCACCAAGTTCGAGACGAATCTGCTGCTATCAGCAGAATAAGATGTTCAGTATGAGAATTAACCAAACATTTGTGAATATGCAAACTACGATTGTAGTTGTTGCTCGCATGCAAAGGTGCTTTAAAACGAGCTTTAAAAATTTAATATGTTCTGACTATGTTCTATGAGCTCGTAAACAAATTAATTTTCGATTATTTACATTAAGAGAATTATCATAGTTTATTTCTTCTCTCTCTCCCTTTCTCTCTTTATTTATTTATTTATTTAATTTTAATAGTTGCTCTTGCAATTAAATTAACATTCACATTTTAAAAAAATACGTGACAAAATATTACAAGTTGTTTGTAATGCTTGATCAAATAGATTTTTTTTTAACTGTTTTTCGAGCGCAGGTCACACAAAAATACAACTGGGTGATTTCATGGAAAAAAACAGACATCAGCCACACATAGAGCTAGCATTTCCACTATTTTTACCACCACTATTATCATGCAGAAATATTAAAGCAAGCCTGCCAACCACCTCATTAATAAGAGTAAATTTGTTAACGTTCCTTGGAAAAACGACCCCTTTTCCACACCACTTTAAATTTAGAATAATTCTCTCCAAATGTTATTACGATTATATAAGAATTTAAAAAAAAAAAAAAAAAATGGCTGTTATGGAAAAAATTGGCAAGTACTAAAAATTTTACGCTACATAATGAGATGATTGAAAGATAAGTTAATAACACGTAAATTGTAATCATGGTTGCCAACTCCAAAAAACTTATTCCCCTAAACTCAAGTTGAAAATCTCCTAAAAGTCCTTGAATCTTTTGTGAAAATCCCTTAAAAAAGTCCCGAAATATTCAGCTCGAAAATTCAAGAAAACTTCTTTTCTGTTTTGTGAATCTGCTTCCAACAATCCAATGCAAGTTTTTTTTTTTTTTTTTTTTTTTTTTTAATAATCCAAATTTTGATTGGGAAACCTCTGGTGATATGAAACATGTAAATTTGTATTAATATTTTATGGCGAGTTTTTGTTTTAAATGTACGAAAAACGCTTGTAGAGACGTGAAAACCCTCCCTGTTTGTATGGAAAATTTAAAGACGTACTAATAACTCTGCTTAATTCTAAAAAAAAAAAAAAAAAACATGTGAAAATAAAAATGCAGAAATACTTTATTAACTTATTCGTTTTAGTTAGATAGTAGAAATTTTTAAATTAAGACATTTTAGTTAGATATTAGAAAACTAATTCGACATTTAAATTTTAAGTGAAATAGATTAAAATCATTATTAAAAAAAGTTGCATACATTAGACATTACATTAAAAATCATTAAGCATATAATTTCAAACATTATCGATCGGACTTCACTTCGTATAGTTTGAAAATTTTTGTTCCTCCCTCAATGTAAGAAGTCAAGTTACGCATATGAAACAGTAAACGTATTTTTTCTTAATTACTTAATTTCAAGTAACTGAAGCATATATACATAGCTGCCAATATTTTAATTTATTCCGGAGTACTTTTAGCCCCGCCTTTATTTCGCACCACTTTATTTATAGAATAATTTTCTTCAATATATAACTTCGATAAAAAAAAAAAGACAAAATTACATTAAAAAAATAAGTGGTACGAAATAAAGGCGGGGCTAAAAATACTCCGGAATAAATTAAAATATTGGCAGGTATGTATATATAGTGGATGCATTCATATAATCTTAACAAATGTGAAAAAATACAGTGCGTTGCATGAATATAAACGCACCTTAGCTTTAAGAATTAGATTGGTATAGAAGTGTAATAAAAAAATATGAATAGGTGACACTTGATGCAAACTGTATGTGTATGATTCAAGAAATGAAAATAAGAGGCAAATCAATGAAAGACCAATATGATTTTTTAGAAAATAATTTTATTGAATTTATGACAAAAATACATGTTGCATGAATTTAAATGCACTTGTAAATAATAAATAACTGAGTAACAAATACTGTATCTAATACTTTGTAAAGCCACCATGGGCTTCTAGAACAGCCAGTAAATGCCTTGGCACTGACTGATATAGTGGCATGAGATCATCCAAGCTGATTGTCTTCCAAGCTAATAGAATGTTCGATTTTAGTTCATCTTTCGTGTTAAACTGCCTTCCGTTTACGTAAACACGGCGAACCAGAATACCCCATACGTTCTCAATTATATTTAAATCGGGGCTTTTTGAGGGCTAATCCTGAAATCTTATTTTATTGTCACGGAACCCTTTTTTTCACGATATGTGCTGTATGTACAGATGCACAATCTTGCTGAAAAATATAATTTCTTCCAGCTTTCTTAACTGCTTGACGGCGGAGGTTCCTTGTGAGCATCTGGGCATAATCTACAGAGTTAATAGTGTTCTCCACGAACTCTAATTCGAAAGTCCCTTTAACCTATTGCTTCCCGCACCATGACAGACCCACCTCCAGATTAACGTTTTGAACAGTACATTTCTTCTGTTCTCAAATCATGCCAGTAGCTATGAAATCCGTCCGGGCCATCGAGATTAAACTGTTTTTCATCTGAGAAGATGAGTTTTTTTCCAATTTAATCGATCTAGATTCCATTTTCTTGCCCATTCCAACCGCATATCCTTGTGCTTTTGAGTGAGGGGTGGTTTCGCCTTCATTTTCTTAAATTTAATGAATGTTGCAGCTTTGATAGTTCTCTATATGGTTGTCCAATGAACACCCAGCTTGTATTGAGCCTTTATCTTCGCACAGGAAATATTCTTATTTTTTGCAGCGTTACATATTCGACGTTCGCCGTAACAGGTGAGCTTTCCTGTTCGCTTCTTATACGCTTTTTCCCCATAATTTGCTCTTTTCTTTATATAATTTCGCACAACATTCTCCCTTCTTCCGATTCGGCGCCCAATTTCACGATTGCTAAAGCCTTTACCACGCATAAAGCCGATTTTTATCCTCTCACCTACTGTCAAAGTTTTCCCTCTTGCCATCCTGAGCAAACTCCGTAAATTTTGCACTCAATCGTTAAAACTGTTTTCAGATAGTTTTAGCAACACGAGTATCTGTGTTTTAGTTTAATTCCGGTGGCTCTGTTAAATTTTAAGCGCAAAATACAGAGTGCGTTTAATTTCGCGCAACAAACGAAAAACAGTGAAAAATAAGAAAATGCTTAAACACTTATTTACATAAGCTTCCATGAGCCTAAACATAAATGCTCAAAGTATCTTATACAGTTGTTAGTCATACGCAGTAACTGTAAGTCACATTCCTTCTTTTAAAATTTGGAAATTTCAACTTCTGGTTATTGGTAAAGGTGCGTTTATATTCATGCAACGCACTGTATATATATATATACTTATACGTATAATATAGTCAAGCTGAAAACGAGAAAGTGGCTGCGAAAGAAAAATAAAACACACAAAATCAGAAATAAAAATATACATAGTGAATCAAACTAAATACCGAACAGGTGATAGTTATCTATGAATACATTTGATCATGGCGATCAAACTAATCATGCTGATTTAATTTTTTTTAGCTAGAAATTGAAAACAGAGGTCCGTCCTTATCAAAACACATCGATATAAATTGCAAAATACTTTTATTTATTTTTATTTTTTTTATTTTATTATTATAATTATAATTATTATTTATTATCATCATTATTATTATTATTATTATTATTATTATTTTGAAGCACTGAAAAATAAATAAATAAAAACGTTAAAGCCCTAAGCCTCTTTTTGTTTAAGTAATATATAAAATTATGCACAAAACAGAATTTAATTTAGTACAACAGGACTTATTTTAAACTATTCTTACATATAAAGGTATGCAATAACTGTGCTTCATTCCTTACCATCGGTTATTATATTCATTTCTTAAAATTTCTTAGGTATAGCTTTTGTATAGGAGGCCCTTGGTGGCTCTTAAATTTTTTCTATTACTTAAATTAACCTAAATTAACCTAATATTAACCTAATACTAACCTAATTACTTAAATTAACCTAAAATGGCCATCGTAATTGCATTTGTAAAAATCTTGGCGAGAATCGTGTGAGCTACTTCGGTGAGAAATTCAAATTGCGTCGAGGAATGCTATATCAATGCTATTCAATTATTTAGCAAGATTTTTCTCAATTTTATACTGATTAAGAAAAAAAAAATATTCATTCGTGATTTCTTTCTTTCTTTTTTAATTTTTTAAAAATATTTTTAAAGTTATTATTTTTTTAAATAACTTTTAAACCAATTATCAGATTGAACAAAAAAATATATATTAGTTAGATTTTGTCCTGATTAATAACTGTAGCAATTTCTGACAAAATCTGTTAATTCGGACTAAATATCCTGACAGATACAAAGAAAAACAACCAGCTTTATATATTTAGATGAAAACAAAACTGTTAGTACATTCATTCTAGGTGAAAGATAAGAACTGGTAAAGACGCTGTCTTAAAGAATTAGTACGATATGTCGTTATGGAGAAAAATAAATAAATATAGAAATCCTTAAAATGAGATTTGTCCGAAAAATCTCACTTAAAGGATGTGATGAGGTTTTTGTTACTAGCAGAAGAAAACGGATGTCCACGCACCATTTAATATTAGAATTAATTCAGTGCTTTAAATATCCAAAGTAGGTATTTAATTATTGCAGGGAAAGTAAAACACAGAAAACAAGAAAGAAAAATCATGCAGTACGCATTGATTAGTTACACTTTCCAATTGTACGCAATTGTTGTATCGAATAACTATTAATATTCTTTACCTACGTTATCGCAAAACAGACAGAAGGACTGAAAAACATACAGATAGACTAATTGATTTTAAAATTACTCTTAGGCATTTTGGAAAGTGTTAAAAAGGCTTAACGCAAAAGAAAATGCAGCCGTTAGATTATAATTACAGCTTTTAAACTCTCAGAATATTTTACAGTAGCCCTGTAAATCTGAAAGTTAATGATATCATATTCTATACAAAACAATATTTTAGAATATTAATAATACATGTCAATGCTTTTAAGATTTTTTGTAGCAGAAAGTTTTTTTAAATATAACTTTTAAAAAAATTCTGTCCTAAAACGTAATACATTGGCTTTTTTTTTATGATTGTTGTTGTTGTCCCTGTAAACGAACTAGTTGTACAGGACCTATTAATGACATTACAAATAGGGAACATTCCATAGGGAACATGAGTGTATTATTTTTAAAAAATTCTCAAAATATATACGGATGATAGGAGCCGAAGACAAACAGATAGAAAGGTAGACAATCGGACTGACAGATGCACAAATTGAAATCATATTCCCACTAAAATTATAAGAAAGTGTTAAAACGCTCATGTAAACAAAAGTGCAATTTCAGCAAATTTTTATTAATACCTCTTAATGTAGCTGATTTTTTTTTTTTTTTGTTGCCCTGTAAATCTAATGCTAACCATACTATATTACATAGAAGGCACACTCTTTTGTGCATACGAATAATATATTTCAATTGCATTAAACTTTGTGGAAGATAAAATTATTAAAATTTGGTTTATAAAAATAACTCTCATACAACACAATGCTTTGGAGTACTTTCAAGTGCCCCTGTACACAAACCAGTTAGAAATGTACTCTACCTTACATTGGAAACATCCAATAGGGAATTGAATAACATATTAAAATTTCATTAAAGTTTCTATACATCAAAGGTATTAAAATATGATTTATAGAAACTCCTCTCATAGAACACAATGCTTTCGAATACTTTTGGGTGACCCTGTACACAAACCAGAAGAGGTAATAATTCCATTTTCGATAGGGAACATCCGATAATGAACTTCAATAAAATATATTAGTTTAAAAAAATTCCATAAATATTTACGGGAGTTAGAGCGCAGAAAATCAGACAGAGAGACAGACAGACGGATAGAAGAACGGTCACACATATACACAAATTGAAATTATATGCACACTAAAAAATGATAGGAAGTGTCAAAAACGCTTAATGTAAACGAAAGTACAATTCTAGCAATTTTTTATTAGTAGCTCTTAATATAAATGAATATTTTTGTGTCACCCTGTAAATCTAATGCTAATCATGCTATATTCTATGTAAATCATTCTTTTGTGCATATAAATAACATATTTCAATTTCATTAAGATATGTGTACAGTAAAGGTATGAAAATATGATTTATAGAAATACCTCTCATAGAACACAATGCTTTGAAATACTTTCGGGTGCCCCTGTACACAAACCAGTAAAGGTATAAACTCCATTTTCAAAAGGGAACATCCGATAGTGAACTTGGATAACATATATCAGTTTCAAGAAATTCCACAGATATTTACGGAAATTAGAGCGCGGAGAGGCAGACAACGGACAGACAGACAGACAAACCGAAGTCATTAACACTTTTCAACCTTGTTGAGAAGTGTTTAAAATGTTAGAAAGTGTTAAAAACGCTTAATGTAAATGAAAGTACACTTTTAGCAAATATTTATTAATAGCTCTTTATATAGCTGAATATTTTTGTGTCACCCTGTAAATCTAATGCTAATCATGCTATATTCTATTCAAAGCATTTTCTTTTGTGCGTATAAAAAACACATTTCAATATCATAAATCTTTGTGCAAAGTAAAGTTTTTAAAATTTAGTTTATAGATATATCTCTCATAAAACGCAATGCTTTGGAATAATTTTGTGTGTCCTTGTACACAAATCAGTGGTAGTATTTGCTTAATTTTATACAGGAAACATCCGATAGAGAACGTGAATAACATATTTCAATTTCATTAAGATTTGTGTACAGTAAGGGTATGGAAATATGGTTTATAGAAATGCCTCTCACAGAACACTTTGTTTTGAAATACTTTTGTGTGTCCCTGTACACAAATCAGTGGTGGTATTTACTCCATTTTATACTGGAAACATCCGATAGTGAACTTGAATAACATATTTCAATTTCATTAAGATTTGTGTACAGTAAGGGTATGGAATTATGGTTTATAGAAATGCCTCTCATAGAACACAATGCTTTGAAATATTTTAGGGGGTCCCTGTACACAAACTAGTAGAGGTATAAACTCCATTTTCAATAGGGAACATCCGATAGTGAACGTGTATAACATATTTCAATTTCATTAAGATTTTTGTACAGTAAGGGTATGAAAATATGGTTTATAGAAATGCCTCTCATAGAACACAATGCTTTGAAATAATTTCGGGGGTCCCTGTTCACAAACCAGTAGAGGTATAAACTCCATTTTCAATAGGGAACATCCGATAGTGAACTTGAATAACATATATCAGTTTCAAGAAATTCCATTAATATTTACGGCAGTTAGAGCACGGACAGACAAACCCAAGTCATAAACATTTTTCAACCTTGTTGGAAAGTGTTAAAAATAAAATTTTCAAATTTTTAAAAATTCTCCAGAACACCCCAGCATAATTTTGTTAGTCCTTAAACATATTTAGCCCCCCAAAAAGTCCCTAAATTTAGGGGCTAAATCTCCAAGATAACAACCCTTATTGTAATATTGTGATTACACAGCGTAGTTGTTATTGTTAGAAAATATTGGTGGCCAGAAATACCTTTTAATGTAACTGACATTGCATTTTTCATAAAATTGACTACTTATACAAAAACGAGATTCGCCCAATTTAACACGTTGTTTTCTATTTGAAACAGTAAATCATGTCTTTTGGCATTCCTCACGAAAAAACGATTGATACGCGCTTAAGTTCGCTGAGAATTATATTATTCCCGCATGCGATGTGTTAATGTATTCTTTTGTAATTCTGTTTATTTCTGAATTAGTGGATGGGGATTACAGTGAAATAAAACAAAGTATATTATCAATACATACTTTTTGTAATACTCACTAATTTGCAGTAATTTGTGATTATTAAAATAGAAAACAATCAATTCCCTAACGTTACAATTCGAAAATAATGATTTTGGAATCAGTTACAATTTGTTAAAATGCACATTTGTAAAATAAAACATGGGTAAATTTGTTGTATTTTATTTAAAACATTAACCCTTTGCCGCTCAGTGTTCCACTACATGGAACACCTAATTTTAATTCTCAAGTGCAAAAACTCATCCCGGAAATTTTTTAGAAAAAATTTACATTTATAACAAAGCAGAAAACGCCCTTTTTTAAACATGAAAATTTAAAATTTCTTCTATTATAATTATGTTCGCAAATTCCGGTGGCAGTGTAATTTAAATGATCAGAATTATCTTGCCCCGCAAAGGTTAAAATACTCCGGAATAGATTGAAATGTTGGGATCTATGCAACTTTTACGAGTTGTTGTTGTCGATAATGTTTACTTATAAAGTGATTTATTTATTAAATTAAATATTATTTGAATTTAACAAGGTTTACTTACAGATGTTTCAAACCGAAAATTTCTCGAAAAGGAACAATGCTAATTTTTTATTTTTTAAATATTTATGATCAGCTATGTGTCTAAAAGCCATTTTTAAAATTAGTTTAGTAATTTTTAAAATAAATTAAGTAGTGAACCTTAAAGGGTTAAAACACAACTATTGTCATGAAAGGTCTTACTTCCAGTTTATGTTTCCGATGACTTTTTAGTGATAACTTAAACCTTTTCGCTCGGCATATTTTCCGGAAGACACGCCTTTTGGCGTTCCTTTAAAACTTCACACGTATAGTTTCCAACTTACTAACTTTTGGCTACCGAAAAATTATAATAATTTATTTTATTTTACTTCATCACTAAATAAAATAAATCTTTCTGTTAAAATTTTCCGGTAGACGAAAGGTAGCCTATAGTTACACGTTTTAGAAAAGTAAAATTTCATTTGCAAAAGGAACGCCTTAAGGGGTGACTCGATTTTTTCCCGTTAGAAGGGACATATGAGCGATAAGGGTTAAACTTTAACTCAAATCTTACAAAAAAAAAAAAAAAAAAAAACAGCCTAAATTAAAATTACCCATACAACAAGGATGTATCATATCTAATGCGTTTTTGTAAGCAGAGAAAATGTAGTTTATTAAGAATAATAACATTTGTAAACAGCTTAAAATAACAATAAATATATCTTTGCCACCACCAAATGGACGATTTTCGCAAACATTCTTCCACAAAAATTTTAAATAATTTAGTTTTTTTCCTTTCAATATTTTAAATTATAATTTAATATAGTTTTATATAGCTAGAAAAGAATACTTAATAACGTTTTTATATATATACAAATTCGTTCTGAAAAGTAAAATTTGACCAGTTGTCAAAATTTCTGACATGCATTCAGTTTAATTAAAACTGAAATTGATGTGTTTGACTAGCACAGTAAATAATTATTTATTTTTTTATTTTTTTACAATCGTGAAAGAAAGATTCTTAAAAATATTTTTAGTGATTAACACCAGTAATAATAATAAATTAATATTTTAATAATATAAAAACATTGCTGTATTACACTTGATACACTTAGATGTTTAAATTAAATATTCACTATGTATGTATTCGATTGTATTTTATTTCTAAAATATGGTATAACTTTATTAGTTTCATTTTTTTTTTTTTAATTCACGCACAGCATATCAACCCAGGATTAAAAAAAAAAATGCAGATAGACACTGTGCTAAAAATTAAAAAAAAAAAAAAAAAGCCCTGATACCATTCTTGCTGATTCTTGTGTGAAATGACCTCATGAATTGGAATATGTCCCCCATTTCACCCACCGTTCTCTAGGAACACTACCCCATCCTCCAATTTTTATCACTGTTTGATAATTTTTCGGCCATCAATTAGATTTGGAGAACGGAAAAGAATCATTTTAACACTTTAAAACAAAAAATATATATAATGTTTAATTAGTAATAATATTCATTAATTAATAAAATAAAATAAATGTATGTCATAATTTCATTGGATAATCCCTCCCCCTCCTCCTAAATTTTCCCTTTGCTGCAGACGTTCGTGTTTCAGAATACTTCACTTTTACAGCCAATCAGAAAATATTTAACAGTTAAATTAATCCCTTTTTCCTCTACAAAACAAATTTATAGCCATAAAATTACCGAAAACTGAAGAAAATAGAGGGGCGTCCCTAAAAAATGTAAGGAGAAGAGCAAAATTAATGTTATATTCGGATTCAGGCGGTCATTTTACAGAGAATTTGAATAAATAATGTTAGGGCTGATTTTTCATCAGAGTAGTGAATGGTTTTCACGGGTATGTTTAAGGAAAAAAAAAAAAAAAAAGCAGGCTTCCTTAAGAAAATATTAAGTATTTTTTAAGTTTTCATACTGGTTTATTTCAAAAAGTTCGAAGTACCTGCAGTTTTCGTGAAGTTTTTTATTTTTATTTATTTATATATTGAGGATTTTTAAATTAGAAATGGTATAAACTAAGTGTGAGACCAGCCAACGTTGAAATTTTTTTCATCCCAAAGCATCTCCATCCTACCATTTCAATATTTCGATTAATCGATGATATGGATATACTATTATTAGCTATATTCAACTTCAACTAATTGCAAAAAAAATAAACACTACATTCAATGAGATTTATAAAAATCAGTTTAAGCCGAAAATTAATTGAATTTCATAGGATCGAGAAATATTCCGAACTTTAGAACATCTTACATCTATTAGCATGCCAGTGACAAAAGGCACAATAAACCACAGGTATAATGCAAACTTTGGACTCAAGGTGACGTCTGCAATTACAACAACAAAGAAAAAGCAATCAAATCATTCGAAAATTTGATGAAAGTTGGGTGTCCAGCAGATCATTCTGTGAAAAGAACTCAAGATATTTGGTTTTCGTGTTTTTTTAAAAAAACTTTCACTGCAGTATTGGCCGACTTGGGTTACCCATATCGGCCAGTATTGTAAAAAATCTTGACATTTTTGCATTGGTCAGTGCAGCAGAAACCAATGTTTGCTGAAAATGAAATATTCCTCTTTCATAGCCTCCTTAACTAGTTAAGGAGGCTATGCCTCTTTCCGACTTCAGTCAGTATTGTTGTACTGCTTGGGTATAAATGAAACAAATGGTAACATGTGATGCCCTCCTAAAGTCAATATGAAAAACATTTTTACTGTAAATCGAAAATAAATGATAGGAATGAGGTGAAAACTTGGCAACCTATGTTTCTGAAGATGCTTATTTTACTCGTGCAAAAATTTACATAAGTCATAATACATAATTTTATCGAATATGAATTTATTAATATTTTCATAATTAAAAATATTTTTTAATTAAAAATAAGCATATAATTTCTTTGGGTCACTTCATGCTAACAAAAGAGAAATAAAAATTTAAGTATAAAAATTTTTGGGACGATACGAATTAATGATTGTCCACATATTTTGACGGCTTAGAACCCCCTGAAAAATTGAAAGAAATATATAAACTACACAATTTTTCGTGATGATTTGATTTGATAAACATAATTTTAAAAAAATTATCAAAAATGTGGTTTACCATTGCAAAAACGAAGTTGATACCATTTTTAATATGTAGACGATATTTTCAGCAAAATCTAACTACGCTGTTACGAACTACATATTATCACAAATCGATCAGGACAACCCGCATGTCTCTAAACTATCATACGGAGGTAAATGCCAGGAGTGAGTTTTATCTGGATTGTCAACTGCATAGCGAATCCATTCTTGCGAATAGATTTTTCTTGAACGTTAACAATGGAGAACATATAATCAATGAACAGTCCTTTTAAATTTTTTTATACATTTCTTTCTTAATATTGTTTCTGGTATAAGCAGTTTTAGTCTGATTTACACATTAAAAAATTCGTAAAGCACATGATATTACCATGGCTGCAAATATTTTAACCCTTATCGCTCGTATGTCCCTTCTGAGGGAACATTAAAAATTCGAACCACGCCTTAAATTGTCTCTCAGCAAATGAAATGTTATTTTTCTAAAACGTGTAACTATAGGCTACTTTTCGGCTACCGGAAAATTTTAACAGAAAGATTTATTTTAATTAATGATGAAGTAAAATAAAACAAATATTACAATTTGTCGGTAGCCAAAAGGTAGTAAGTTAGAAACTATACGTGTGGCGTTTTAAAGGAACGCAAATGCGTGTCTAACTGTTCAAAATAGGAAAATATGCCGAGCGCTAAGGGTTAATTTATTTCGGAGCATTTTTAGCTCCGCCTTTATTTCGCCACCTTTCACACAAGTTTCAGGAGAAATATTAGAAAATTCTGATTGGCTAGTCATACGAATTTTAATTGGATTCTAATACAATATCTCATGCCTACTAATGGCGAGAGCAGAACCTCTCAGGAACTAGCAAAATCGGCGATTTTTCATGGAATAGTGTGTTTCATAATTTCCTAAACTTGATTCACACATGTGTATACAACGTATGACTGTGAGTCATTGAGTCGTCAAATTTATTTGAAAAAATTTTGTGAAAATTTTGATAGCGCTTAGCTATAAAACTAATTTACAGATTTTATCTAAATATTTAATAATATAGATCATACCTGTATTCTGCTAAATTTCAGTATGAACAAGTTTGCACAATAATCTGGTGTCAATTGGCCAAATTTTAACGCGGTTATTCTCTACGATCCAGTACTGCTAAATCCAAATGTGTATTTGCGTACTAATAAATGGAATCAGAATTGCCTTTATTTCAAATCCTACTTTTTAAGTGTATTATTAAGCAATCGTTGCCAGTGTTATTTAATAAAAAGTTCCACTTTACACATACTAGTTTTGAAAACAGAAATAGTACAAGCATTTAACAATAAAAAATGTAATACGCAACTTGTTTATAATTACTTATTATGCTTATTTTAATTATGAAACATACTTTATACTGATAGTGTTGCTGAATTCTGCTATATTTACATTGGGGCTTCGCGAAAATGTTCACGTCAAACGGGATACAGGAAGTAGGTTGTAAAATTACCCCAATTAAATTTAGTTGGAATTACGCCGAATTAATTAAGGAAATAGCTCCGTTTTATGATATTAAAATTAAAGATCTTTCAATAACTCTTACAGGACAATATAAAAAAATTACAAGTAATATTCCAAATACTTAAACTGTATAGAAATACAATTGCATCGGAAATATAATCATTGAAATATAATCGCAAGCTACGACAAAATGGAATAAAAGACAAATCGTACTACTTACAAATACGTCTTTGAATAATAGATGCACACTGATGAAAAACAATATATTATAAGCAAACATTATAAGATGCCAACAAACAGAACGATTAATTGGATCGAAATAGATTAATTAAACTTCATCTTGTCACAAAATAATTATAATTGCATCTGCCGTGAATGAAACAGGGTCGTACTCTCCGCCTATTTTCAGGACATCTCTACTTATAAGATATATAAGCTGTCGAACCCGACATTTATTTATGTTTTATTTATTTTCCTTACGGTTGTCAGATGTGGCCAGAGAGTCAATAGATTTTCAAGCGGTAGTTGATGTTTCGCCCATCAAGTTTTACTTTTGAGTTACTTTCTTTTATTATCTTTCATATTCTAAAATTTTTATTTATTTATATATTTATACATTGTAAATTTAGCGTAACAAAATGTTCAGCAATAATTTGTTCAAATAACTCCTAAAATGGACATAAATGTTCATATTTCCCTCAAATCATATAAGAAGAAGTAAATTACTGCGATAAACGCGCCAAGCGTTAAAGATTGCTTCTTCAAAAATAAAAGATGGCGACTAATCTTTCTGTTTATTATACTCATTGTTACGAACTTAGTACCTTTTGACTACAGGAAAAATGAAATAGAAAAACTTATTTTACTTATCATTGAACTGCAATGTTTTTCACTGATAAAGTAAAAAAATATATATATATATTATAATTCAAACGATCCTCTTTAAAAGCCAACATTCGCCATGAGAACTTGGAATTTTTAAGCAAAATTAACAAACCATATTATAAGACAAGGAATGCGTTCACAGCGACAAACTGCATTTGTTAGCAAAATGAAAAGAGACCGAATTAAGAAAAGTCATAACATGCATGCTATTGTAGATCTGCAATACGTTAAGGAATAATACATGAGCAAAAGTTTCGATAGAGTTGCAATTAATAAAAGATACGTATGTGGGAAGAGGGAGAATGTAAAAATGTAAAGAATATACTGTATGTTCATTTAGAAATCATAAAAATGTGTTCGCTAGTTTATTTATTTATTTATTTTAAATATTACAATATATTTTTTTAGAATATGTGATAATCGACGTCACATATTTTTTGATTATCACAAATATTGCATCACTACTCACAAAAAAATTAAATAATATTTACTCCGTATCTTTTTTTTTTTTTTTTTTTTTTTTTAGGACACTCTCAATGATGTGAAATTTCTGATTTATGGCCACCAGTATTTTTTATAGAATAATCTCAATCCTATTTAATCGCACCGCTTTAATATAAAAATACTATAGAGATATTTGTATAAAATTTGTGGTGGTAGAGTTGACGAAAATTTCTCCTTCCTAAAAGTGTCTTGAAAAAAAGGTGGTGAGTAGGACCCCTACCACATTTCAATTTAATTCAATATATTTACGAAAATTTTTAACAAGCCTCAAATTTTTCCAAGTTGTATGCGTATACTTAAGAATGTTCATACCAGAATTATAAGTTATATTTAATAGTATCAGATATAGCTTTACGTTGAACGCAGTGCTCTTCTTGCGCTTATGTGTTAAATTTTGTATAATAGTGTGATATTAACTAAGCATGATAATAAAGCATTAATTTCTGGATTTTGTGAAATTAATAATTTTAAGACATTTTAATATTATAGACTTAAGTCTGTGTTGAATATACAATTTAAAGACATAAGACACATTAAATTATTTCATTTACACCAGCAGCCTGGGAAAATGTCCAAGTGTGTTAAATTAAGATATCTATAATATCGATCTATATTAAACATGCCTGCCAGCAATCTTAAATGTACGTTTTTTTTTTTTAGAATATTTTTCTTCTTATTTTAAAGAGAGAAAACTATTCTAAAATTTAATCGTTTTAGATAAAAGGGAGGAACAGAAAGTTTTAAAGCAATGCTACCGAGTATTAAACCTCTGAGTGCACATTTAATTGTTTGGTGCATAGAGTGATTTTAAGAGCCGAAGTTTTTATGAAAGACTTCCTTTATTTTATAATTTTTTTTTCCTTTAACTTCGGCAGTCCTGAATAAGCAATTTAACATGTCATTAAAATTTTGTATTTTATTAAATTTTCCGGTAGCCAAAAAGCTTGAAATTTTGTCTCAAAGTATTAAAATCGTTACTAAAACAAACTACAGTAATTGAAACTTTCTTTTAAAATACGTTAAATTCAGTTTTTAATACCATTTTCCCCCCTACATTTATTAATTATCATGTTTTTATTCATTTACTATGTTAAGAAAAAACATACTGAAAGTTTTTAAAAAATATATTAGCATACTTGCCAACCATCTCATTAATAACTGTACAATTGTTAACGCTCCTTAATAAAACGCCTCTTTTTGACACCACTTTATTTTTAGAGTAATTCTATCCAAATGTTGTTACGATTAAATAAGAATAAAATTACTCTAAAAAATGACTGGTGTGAAAAAAAAAAGAACGGCGGGTACTAAAAATAGTACGGTTCATAATGAGATGGTTGGCAAGTATGTATTAATCGAAAAATGCGACTTCCACACATTTTGTTTTGTTCACATTGATTGATGAGTTAGTGGTGATTGTCAAGAATTCGCCAAAATAATATTTATATTCAAAGACAATCGTACTCATATTATCATTGTTTGCATTCGCCGATTTTTCACACCAGTCTTTTATTTTCTTTTTTCTTTTTAGAGCACGTTTTCTAGTAACTGCAAATACTTCTGTAGAGAAATACACTAAAAATTAAGTATTGTGGAAAAAGTGGCGAGAACTAATAATACACCGGATTAACTTGGCAGCTAGCTATATGAAAGTGTAATCAATAAAAAAGTAAAAATTTTACCATTTTCAACAAGATTTTTATTTTATTTTACTTTATTTTATTAACACATTTCGGATAGAAATCACTAAATTTCGTTAATCAGCGGCAGCGAGAAAGTTCCTTTAAATATAAAATTTTGCTATGACATTTTTTTATCTTTACTCTTTCAAATTAACCTCATTTAGCAATTTTATCGTGGGGATGTTATTGTGGCATGAATTTGTCGGTAGTAAGCGAGAATACTAGTCTTATATATATATTATATATATCAGAGCTGCCAACCTAATCCTGCAATTTGTTAGTACCGCCCCTTTTTCTGCACCAGCAATTTCTTAGAATTTTTTCTTCTTAATTCATCGCAAATATATTTGAAGAAAATTCCTTTAAAAATTAAGTAATGTAGAAAAAGGGGCGGTAATAACAATTTGCCGGATTAGGTTGGCAGCTCTGATATATATATATATATATATATATATATATGTATATATATATATGAGAATAAGAAGAAGAACCGTTTAAATGTTCCTCAAAAGCAACGCGTTATTTAAAAACGAAATATTGCTAATTATTTACAATTATCCATTTAAGCATGTGGCATCAATTTCTTAGAAATAACTAAAACGATTTGAACGCTAGTTAACAAAAACATGGAGTTAAATAATGTGAAAGGAATGTTAAATGCAAGTCTTACTGTTCAAAGAAGTTTAATAACAGGACAACAATGCCTAAAATTAAAAATACTAAAATAATGTTTTGTAAAAATTTGAACAAACCTCCTTTTTTTTTTCTTCCTACTGGAAAGTCTACCACAAAACAGCTGTTAAGTATTTTATTTATAATAGAATAAAGAATCATTAATTCAATTAAAGTTACGTTTTTAAATTTAAAAGTCTGATGATAATGGAAATGTAGCAGTAAAAGCAATTTATTTATCTTATTTAAAAATAATAATACATAGTATAATAATCAGTAAAGACTAAATAAAAACATTTATACCGGAATAAATTCATACTTCTAAAGAAAAATTATAAATGTAACATATGCAGCTATCCAAAAATTGCGCTTCATGTTAAATCAAGTAAAATCTGTTACTCTAGCAGATTATTATTTAAACAAATTCCAGATACAGAGTGACCCCACTTGACTTTCCGAACATTAAGTGATTAGTGTTTGCATAAATTAATTATAATTACAGAAGTCGTAAAGCAAACACAAAAGAATATTTTAATAGGGTGTTTGTGTTTTGTTTTCTGTAGCAGTATGTTGTTTAATTTAAAACCATTGCTCTTCAAATAATTTTAAACCAGAAACCACAATGGTAAAAAAATTTCGCTGTGTTCCTGTAAAATCTATTAACATTAGACTCTCCAAAATTCATACAATTCATGTGAAGGCAATCTATAACATGAACATAAATTTTAAGCTCTATCGAATAAGGCATTTCACCGCTTTTGCACTTTAAATAATACGAGCCCATAAACCCCAATGATAAAGAATTTATCTTTCTGTTCCTATAAATGCTAGATTCTCATGCAGTTTGTGAGTCAGGACCTATAATATGTACAAAATTTTTCAGTTTAGTCGTATAAGGCGTTTAGACGCTATCGCACTTTAAAGAATTTGAGTCCATAGTACATAATAATAAAGGATTTTTCGTTGTGTCACTGTAAAAAGAAATATAGGGGATTCGCCAAAATTTATGCAGTTTGTCTAATGATGACCTGTAACAAACGTATAAAATTCCAGCTTAATGGAACAAGGCGTTCAGACGCTATTGCACTTAATGTATTTGAGCTAAAAATAAGAAATTTTTCTTTGTGTCCTTGTAAAAAAAAAAAAAAAAAAAAAAAAAGAAAAAGAAAAAGAAACTATTAGCTTCAAAGCCATCAAAATCTGTAGAGTTTGTACGACCATAGCAGTTAAAATAAACCTACTATCTTTAAAATTTTTAAAATAAAATCACTTTAAATTCACGTTAATTAAAATTATATTTTATTTAAAAACATTTTTAAAAATATGTACATTCTAAGCTTTTCACTTTAAAACGCAAAGCATCTTCAGGAATTTAAGCAATATGTTTCCAGTTAGCAGTTTATATATATATCTGTACTGATAAGTATAAAGGATTTAAGTCCATATTCTTGATTTTTCAGGAGACGAAAAATAAAGTTAAACTAACTAAAAACGAATCAGTAGGATCGATTAAGAAAAAGGAATTAGGTTGAGTTATACCCTTTATACCGTTCAGTGATTGCCAATCTTCATTTAAAAAAGGGAAAAAATTTGAATTAAATATTTTATACAAAGATTAATGCTAAATTTCTGACTTGAATCTTTTTTTTACCACTGGATTTTCTCAAAGACTAAATGACTTGGATTTAAATCCATTATACCACACTGCAAATGCGTGAAACACTTTTGCAACGCTAAGGGAACACAATTCTAAACACTTTTAGACCAAAACCTTCTGATTGTATTGCGATTGTGTTGCGATTGTGTTGTGTGAGGGGAAATATAGTGTTTTAAAGTGTTGTTAGAAATTACAAGGACAAGAAATGTGTTTAGATAGTGTTTCGATCCAAATTTAAGAACCCATTCAGATTCTAAACGCTTTTTAGAACACTTTTACAACACATGCACTTTTAATACTAAAACACCTTTGAAACACTTTTTAAACATAATACTTAATCGCATAAAGTATTGTCCAGGCTTTTGTTAATAATGTGCTGAACATCTGTACATCTAAGGCGTGCATTGAGAGGACGCTACAGAACGTAGGCAAAACTAAACTAGTATGTTGTACCCATCACAAAACTTTTTCATTTCTCTATTAAAATTAAAGCAGTGCAACATTTTTTTTTTTTTTTTTTTTATAATTATTTTTTTTAAATTAGTATTTACTAATTTTTCTTTTCCAAAATGCATGTTGATGATTTTCTTCTCAGAGAAATGTAACAATAAATGTCCAAAGGATGTTAACTTTACCCCGTCTCCTGAAACTATCCTTTATTTTCAGTTTTTTTTTCCTTTAAAAATGAAAAAAACAAAAGAAAAAAAATCCATAACTTTGTTTTAAATTAACACAAATCTATGGCTCAACCATTCGTTTTAAAGGTGTTGACGAGTTCTTTTGAAAGATATCCATACTGAATATTCACACCAAACGGGGGCTACCCCCCCCCCCTCACACACACACACACACTCCAGAGGGATGTTCTCACGTGCACACTTTTTTCTCTAGTTTATCACTACAATTACCAATAATTTCTAATCATTTCATAAAAATAATTCTCATTATGTACATATTTATACGAAATTTCGCCCTATGCTATACCCTAGCACACAGTCAGACAGAAACATTTTCTAAAAACGGTCAAATCGTGTTAAAGACCCCTCAAAAAGTGTAAAACCAGTGAAAACCAGAGTTCGAAAATTTTCTCGAATCCATTACTTTCTTCTTAGATATACAGAAGAAAGTATGAATAGTTAAATCGTGCTTGAGTCTTATCAAAACAGGTGAATCCATCAAAACCAAGAGTTGTAAATTTTTACAAATCTTTTTTTAAATGTATAGAAGAAAGTAAAAAAAAAACTAGTATGTTGTGGCCACCACAAGACTTTCTTCTATATTTTCCTATACATATTCAATCAGTAACAATATATATAAAAAAAAAAAAAAAAAATACGAAAAAAATTTTTTTTTTTTTTGTTTTTTTGTTAAAAGTAAAAAAAATAGATAACTTTGTTTCAAATTATCACAGATTTATAGTTCAACCATTCGTTTTAAAGGTATTGACCAGATCTTTCGAATGATACCCAAAAAACTTCAAAATTTACCCCTCCCCGGGGGAGGGGAATTTTAAATACTTCATTTTTAATACTTTATTTTAAATTTTAAATACTTCAAAATTTACCCCTCCCCGGGGGAGGGGGTTCTTCCCCCCATGGGGGGAAGCGATGCCCCCACATGCACAGAATTTTTTTCCTAGTTAACTATTACTATTATCAATAACTCATATTAATTTTAGAGTCACAAGTTAAAAATAACTCTCATTATGTACATTTATACGAAATTTTGTCCTATACTGCCATGTTAAAAATTTAGAAAACATGAGATCACAGCGCCACCTGTTGAGCGATTGATCCCCAAATGTAATCAGCACCAGTTTATGTCGGGGACCAACTAAATACCAAGTTTGGTTAAATTTCGTTAAAAAAAAATAATAAATATACAATTTTTTTTCCAAGTTTTTTTATGTTAAAAGTAAAAAAAAAAAATCGATAACTTTGTTCTAAATTATCACAGATTTATGGTTCAACCATTCGTTTTAAAGGTATTGACGAGACCTTTCGAAAGATACCCATCTCGAAACTTTGCCGCCCCCCCCCCCCGGGGAAGGGGGGGAACCGATGCCCCCACATGCACAAAAAATTTTTCCTAGTTAACTACTACTATTATCAACGAGATCTTTCGAAAGATACCCATTGTGAAAATTTCCTCTCTAGGGGCGGAAGCGATGCCCCCCATGCACAAATTTTTTTTTCCTAGTTACATACTACTATTATCAATAATTCATATTAATTTTACAATCACAAGTGTAAAATAACTCTTATTATGCACATTTCTACGAATTTTTGTCCTATACCGCTATGTTAAAAATTTAGATAAAATGCTATCACAGCGCCACCTGTTGAGCTATTGATCCCCAAATATAATCAGCACCAGTATATGTCGGGGACCAACTAAATATCAAGTTTGGTTAAATTTCGTTTAAAAAAAAAAAAAAAAAAAAAAAAAAAAACGATATTTTTTCGAAGTTTTTTTTCGTTAAAAGAAAAAAAATCGATAACTTTGTTTTAAATTATCACAGATTTATGGTTCAACCATCCGTTTTAAAGGTATTGACGAGACCTTTCGAAAGATACCCATCTTGAAACTTTGCCCCCCCGGGTGGGTACTTCCCCCCCGGTGGGGGGGGGCGGAACCGATGCCCCCACATGCACAAAATTTTTTTCCTAGTTAACTATTACTATTATGAACGAGACCTTTCGAAAGATACCCATTTTGAAAATTTACTTCCCCGGGGGGGGGGGGGGAAACCGATGCCCCCACATGCACAAAAATTTTTTCCTAGTTAACTACTACTATTATCAATAATTCATATTAATTTTACAATCACAAGTTTAAAATAACTCATTATGCCCATTTATACGGAATTTTGTCCTATTCTGCCATGTTAAAAATTTGCATAAAATGCAATCGCAGCGCCACCTGTTGAGCTATTGATCCCCAAATCTAATCAGCACCAGTTCATGTCAGGGTGCAACTAAATACCAAGTTTGGTTAAATTTCATTCATTGGTTCGTGAGATACAGTGTCCACAAAAAAATGATACAGACAGACAGACATTTTCTAAAAACTATCAATTCGTGTTCAGGACACCCCAAAACGTGTAGATCCGTCAAAAAATGGAGGTCCAAAATTTTCGCGAATCCAATACTTTCTCTATATTACATATAGAAGAAAGTAATAACTACAAAACTTCAGAATTAAGACAGGCCTGGTGTACAGACAAATTTTACAAATTTTGGCGAAAATTGAAAAACCGGAAGTGGGACATCGGATACCGGAAGTGGACCGTAAGTCTGTATCTCAAAAACGGCTCGAACGATTTTCTTCAAATTTGCTATATAAACACTCTATTAGATGTCCTTTCGAATGATATAATTGGTTAGTTCAGGAAAATTGATAGGCGTCCTGTATAAATAGCTCAATTTCAGGTCTCGCAAGCGCGTTCCTTTAAAAACGGGTGAACGGATTTTTTTTCAAACTCGCCCTATTAACTTACTTTTAAATATTCTTTTGTATGTAATTATTGTTTTCCGGTAAATATTTTTTTTTAAAGTTGGTATCTCAAAAACGGCTCTAACGATTTTCTTGAAACTTGTTATACAAATCCATTTCTTTCTCGTGTATTACGTGGTTATTAGAGGGAAATTAACAATCTTCCTGCTTAGGTAGGTCATCTTCAAATCTCGGAAATTTGTGTTTAAAAATATAACTCTACCCTTTTTTTCTCTTATTTTTTACCTCGCTATATGTAAGCTTCGTTTTTTATGTCTTTATAAGTTTCTCTTACCGGAAAAATTTTAGGTTTCTACTTCCTTAGGTAAGTTTTATTTTTTTTTATCACATTCTCTCTCAAAAATGTATATAATATGTGTAATAGTGGGTATTGAAATTCTTGTGGTTGTTTCACACCAGATTTTTTAAATATACCCTTATATAAATATTAATTGTTTATCAAGCTCATGTTTCTCTAATTTACTTAAAAGATTTTCCGCATTTGTCCTGTATCACTTGCGCGATGTAAAACCCGTAAAACCCACTCAATCTCAACCTCAAACAATTTCCTGTTATGGCAAATCTAGCAGATCTCAAAGTTTTGAAAAACAGGTATGGCAACGCTGCTGTGTTTGTTTACGACATCGAGTCATCGAGAAGATATTTCAAGATGGATGCCTCCGTCTGTATGCTGAAGTGAACGTGGTGTTGCAAAAGTGATTTCGGAACATAATTGGATTATAATTTTAATTATCAAGGTAAGTTCATAAATAAAATACTTTTTACATTTAAAATGTTTTTCATTCTTGTTGTTTTAAATTTAGAGGTAATCTTTTCAAAAATTTATTCGAACAGCGCTTGTATTGAAAATTAGTTCGAATACACCTAATTGTGGTCATAGTTGTTTTAAATATGAAAACAGTTAAAATTATTGGTATGTTTTCAAAATCGTCTTTAAAAGGGTTAGCATTATTATTCTAAATGTTTCTGTTGTCTGAATGTATGTATTATATATATAAGTAGCATTAAAGTGTTTTTAAAACATATATTAAGTATAATTCGAAATTACTTATTTCATAATAAAAGTTCTTGAAATTTCTTTTTTCGATGTACGATATTTATTTTTTGCATTTATTGTTAATTAAATATGTAATTATTAAAAATATTATAAGTACTTACTAACTTCTACTCTAATTTAAACTGTAATTTCTACCAATACATTTTTTTTCAGTGCTTGTATGGGCCAATAATCTAATGATAATAAACGGTAGTAATGACCACAATGTTTTAATTTTGATTCTGTGTATTTTTAACAAATCAGGAAAAAAAAAAAAGATAAATTTTCTGTTATTATTATTATTATTATATCCATTCTGCAAAAAAATACTTTTCAAAATATACAGTCTATGTCTACTCCCAAAACCCACATTTCTTAAACTTGCAAATTCTAAAAATTTACAACAAAACTTAAAGTTTTCAAAACAAAGTACAAGATAGCATGAACAGCAATTTATTTTAGTTCTTTATTTTGTAAAAAATAAATATTTTTACAGGGAGAAAAAAAGAAAAATTAAAACTGTTTAGCTTAGCAGTTACTCTATATAATGCTTAATATCTCTTATGTTATTAAAGTCTGTACGTGTGTGTGTGTGCATCTGTCTATCTGTGAGAAACAGCTTGAAACAGCTAAAGCTTTGCTAATGGTCGCATGGATTTCGGACAGGTACAGTCGGACGGATAATTTATCGCAGATGTACATTAACTAATTTGCTAAACGATGCGAAGCTAGTCTTATTGGTAGTTTTATTATTGAATGATATTGTCTTGCAGAAAGAAATTAGCTTTAGTGAGGTGCGTCACAAAAAGCAAGAAAAAATTCTGCCACAGGGGACGTCATGTTGAAAACCACTTTTTGACTTCAAAAACCCAACCCTGCCGCCAGCTCATAGGCAAGATTAACTTTCCAACATGGCAACTATTGACGTCGAGGATTGTCTTCACAGACAAATTAAACTGAAAAATTCGTTCATTACTAGAATTTTAAATTAAAAAAGCAGCAACAATTGCTATTTTTAAAATGTAAAGCACCATAATGAGCTAATGTGGATCACGCCAACAAAAGTCATACTATTCATTATAATAAAAGTAGCACAAAAATATTTTTTTAAAAAGAAAAATTTTATAAATTGCATAAGTCGATACTCCGATATGCATTGCGAGCATTTTTAAAAAAATTAAAACAAAGCAAAAGATAAAAAAAAAATCACTGGATAACCCTGCTTCGCCTTGTATGAAAATTTGTACTGCCGTGGTCAGATTCCGATGTATGCTCACTTTGCAAGCTTTAAAACCAAGAAAAACATCATTACTCCAAATTTATGGCACATGAATCAGTAAATGTATGAAAATTTGTGCTGCCGCAGTTAGTATGCCAATGTATGCTCGCTTTGCAAGCATTAAAACAGAAAAAAAGAAAATATCACTGGATGCCTCAAATTCGTAATGCATGAATTGGTAAATGTATGAAAATTTGTGCTGCCACAGTCCATAGCCTGATATGTATGCTCCGTGAATTGTGAACAATTGATGATGTCGTATTTGTATTAAGTTGAAATATTGAAATTGATAAAAATATTTTATATTATATGAAATTAAAATTGATATTTTTTAATCATCAATGTTATGATGTCAAAGAATATTAAATAAATAAATATTATATACCTATTCTAATATTATATACCAATCTAAGTTTTTATTACCCAGTGACAGAAAATTTTGTAGATGTCTGCGACAGGTTTTTAAAATTTCATAATCTGTCTGCGAAATTTGCATGTAGTCAGGGGTGAAAATCAGGGTTGGCAAACTGGGCCCAGCCCAGAAAAACCCGCCCGTGTTTTTCTGGGTGGGCCCACCAACAAAAACCCACTGGGTTTTTGCAAATAAGTGGGTTTTTGTTAAAAATTAATTATAATTTACAAATCCCATCTATAAAGTATACGAAACACCTTAACTTTAAAGAAAAAACTAATTTTTATTTTCTAGAAAATAGTATTAAACATAAAAAGTAACTACAGTTATAAATATAATAAAAGCAAGTTTATCTTCTGTAATTGGTTAAATTTTCCTTTTCCTGTAAAACTGAATGATATATTTGTTTAACAGCGGACATAAATGTTGTCCAGAATCAATATTTAACTAATTAAATTGTTTAGTTTTAAAACTTTATAATAATTCTATTTTAATTTTAGTAGCAACATAATTATAAATCTAATAAAATAAAATTTTCTTTTATAACAGTTTCAACTATAAAAAAACTTAAAAAAAAAATAATAATAATAATAATAAATAAAAAGGATAAAGCAGTGCAACTTATTTTTATAATTAAAACTAGTTGGCATAAGTGGGCTCTGCTCAGTTCCCCATCATATATATATTCTCATAAATTTCTAGTACAGGACATTCCCTTAACATGATTATCATATTAAGAGAAATAAATATGACCAAACACTTGACACAGTGACAGAATGAAATTCCCACATAATAGGCTATCCACTGTTCACTTTGATATATTTATCTTATTCTAATCTATTATTTTATTAGGATCAATTTTGTAGTTTCGTTTTCATGCTACTATTTCCAATTCAACAATCCTCAAAATGCATATTTATACGGGATATCGCCCCATTTTGCTATGTTGATAAAATCTTAAATTACGAGTAACTTGCGAAATTTTCCTTTTAGAATATTTGTAGTCAATTATATTCAAACAAACATCATAAAAGTTATTTTGAAATTGTCTGATATATTTATGATCCTCAAAATGGACATTTATGCTCAATTTTGCCCTATTCTGCCATTTTAAGTTAATTGTAAATTCCAAATAATTTACGAATTTTTTAAATTGGAAAATTTATACTCGATGATATTCATGCCAGTACCCAAATAATATTTCAAAAGTGGTCTGACATCTTTACTATGAAAATATCCCTCAAAATTGACATTTATGTGAAATTTTGCCCTATACTGCCATGCTAAGAAATTTGTAAGTTTCCAATAACTTGCGAAATTTTCAAAGTAGCATAACTCTAGTTACTGATGTTCATTCCGACATCAAAACTCATATTTTAAAACTGGTCTTACATTTTTTCAGTAAAAATTTTCCATTTAATGCACGTTTAAGTAAAATTTTGCCATATTCTCCCATGTTAAGAAAAGAAAAATTTTTAATAACTTAAAGTTTTTTAATTCGAATGTTGCAAATGAATAGGGTTCTTGCCATTGTCAAAAGTAATATTTTAAAACTGAACTGACTTCTCTGTGACAATTTGTTCTTGAGATATCGTGTACACAGACTAACGGTCTAACAAACTAACACATACCATACAAATTTTGTCATTTTTCGTATTCCTCCACACGTGAAAATGTGTAAAAAAGTAAAAAAAAAAAAAAACGAGGTCAAAAACTTTCACGATTACCTAAGTTCTCCATCTATAGCATGATGGGGAACTAAAAAATTTAAATGATATGTATTGTACTTAAGAATTTAAATTCTTTTATTTTATCAGTTATTGTCATTAAGAATATTTATTTTGAATAAGCATGCATTGAAATAAAATATAGCTCAATCTTACTAATTAACACTATTTTAATATTAGAATCAAACCAATTTTTATTTCTAAGATAAATATTAGATTAATTATTAATTAGTAGTTTAATATAATTAGGTGTATTACAACTAATATGCTAAATAACATATATCTAGCATTGCAATGCAAATGTATTCGAACAAAACCCCAAGTGGGTTGGGTTTTTCTAGAAAAACCCGTGTTTTTGCCAACCCTGGTGAAAATGGCTTACACTCAAAGAGCCTGAAAGATTATAGTAGCAATCTAAGGGGGGTGGGGGTTAACAACAGTGGTGATTTCGTGCAACAATACACAATACAATTTTACTACAGAACAATATAGTATATAATTGTAAAATAATAAGATTAACTCATTCAATTAAATATTTTATAGTAATGTTTGACACAACACAAAAATATATATATATATGTTACCGTTAAAGTTCGAAATCCGTTAATGTGCAGATTACCTAAAATGACCCATTAATGTGTGGAATCAAGAGTTTTCCGCATTTTAACTAGGTAATCTGCAGATTAGCAGCTTCTGTGTCGTTAAAGTTCAAATGTTTGTTTCGACCCTTAGTTTTTTTTTCATTCACTATGACGTCAAACAGTCATGTGATACAGATACGCGAATGACCTTCAAACACAAGCCAAAACTTTCATCCGCTTCCGCTATGATAATTAGTAAACGTAAAATGTGGAGCATCGAAGACATGATTATTATAGGTTTCGCATTATGACCAACACAAAACTTAAAGTAACAAGTAAGTTATAATTGTTTTAATTTTGATTTTATTTCTTCTCTTTTTTAATTCTGTCAGTATAAGTTTGATAAGGGTCTGCACTGCATTTTATTATTGAAATCTAATCTTAATTAAACGCTGTATCTCCTGAAACTTCATTTTCAATTATGAATATTAAAATTTACAACACAGTAATTATTTCCTCCCGAAATAAAACTATTAAAACACAACTTTTTAAAACTAATTTATTTAAAAATTGATTTAAATTACTATTACTTACTGAAAAAAAAAAAGTATTAATATTTAACTCTGAAAAATATGACATTCAAGAATTAATAATTTGGCTTTTATATATTGGCATTATAATAAATTGGCTTTCTTTAATAAATACTTAATATGAAATTTTTATGCACTTTTTAGTATTTTATTACATTTTGTTGTTGTTGTTTTTTTCAATTTCAAGTTTCCTTTATATATTTTATATATCATGATTACATTTTTATTTTTATTTTGTTCGCTTTTTCAGATAATTTCGTTGTAGCTTATCACATAAAATATGTTAATAAAGTTTTTGTTTTTTTGTTTAATTGTAAAATTAATATATTTGCTAAACTTGTACAGATATATATGTATGCTGCAAAATATAGTTTAATAAAGCATTGGAAAACAGTCATTTTAATTTTCATGCGTTCTAAAAATTATTAAAGCAGTTTTAATTATTTGAAGTACTTCTTAAATAATGCTTCTGAATTGTCTAATTTAATATTTCTTTATCGAATTAAAAATTGGTGCATAACTTAAAAAAAAAAAAAAATAGTAATAGCAATATAAGTTGTTAATAAAACTTTTTTTTTTATATTTATTTAAATGGTTAAATGTTATTATTTTGAAAAGAAATCGTTACTGTATTTACAATTCTAACATTCATTTCTAAAATAGAATTTATTGAAAGCTATTAAAGTTATATTTCATATTAAAAATGCATAACATCGTCAAACTTATATTGACAGAATAAAAAAGATGAAATAAATAAAAAAATTAAAACAAATATAGCTTTAAAAGACATAAAAATTAAAAGACATACAGATTAAAATAAGTAAAGAAAGAAAGAAAAGGAAAGAAAACTATTTTTTTTTTCCCCGAATGAAAAAAACAAATACAATACAGCGTGCTGTAAAACTACAACACCAGAGATCTTATTTTCACTTTAACGAGTGCCTAGTAGGTAATGTGCAGATTATCTAGGTAATTCGAGAAATGAAACAATTTTCCTCACTTTAACGGATCGCCCTAGTTAATGTGCAGATTACCTAGCTAATCTGCAGATTAACTGATTTCTGCACTTTAGCGGTAACATATATATAAATAATAAAAGTTTTAGTTTTGATACAGAAATTTTTATAAGTGAATTTTGAAGTGGAGGAGAAGTTTTGGAACAGTTTTAAATGAAATTAGCACTTTTCTATGTTCCCGTAGAATCTCAGTAACAGGAGAAAAGAATACACGCATAACGCTGCACTGTTTTGTGTGTTCCTACCAGAGAGCGTCTAAGACGTCATATATCGGTAGTGCATTGTCGTGGGCGAAAAATGTCCGTAAATTGCAGACAATTTTTTATGACTGCAGACAAAAACTGTCTGAAAGTTGCGGACCATTTTTTTAATTAGTACAGACAGAGAGTGTCCGAAAGTTGCGGACTAATTTTTTTATCAGTGCAGACAAGAACTGTCTGCAAGCAGTTTTCTGTGTCCGTGACTATATCGCCGTGTTGCGGTATTTCTGCCACTGGGTTTTATCACATTATATTATAATCTAAATTAAAATAGAATTTGTATTCAAATATGATAAATTTCAAAATAAAAACTGATTCTAGCAGTTAAATGTTGGGGAAATTGTGACAGCATATTTTAAACTGTATTTACCAATAGTAAGTACAAGGTACAAATTTATGAAAATTCAGAAGAGAAAAATTTTTATTTAATGTATTTGGACTTTTTAGTTTATTTACTAGAATTCAAAACTTTACAGGGGAAAGGGATTTTTTTTTTTTTAATATGATATATTTTATTTCTATTTTGACAGTCAATTTTTTTTTAACTGGCATTATTCACACCGGGCTTCCGAGGCATAGCGCAAACTTGGTACTTTTTTTTAAAAATCAGGACTGACAAGAATCCTTAAATTTAACCGATATACAACCCTTCCTCAAATTGCTGCAGATTTTAATGTGGTGCCAGCATTCGTTGCCAGCAAACTTTCATCAAAATCGTTACAGCAATTTCCAAGAAAGCCAAGATTTATATGAAGTATAATTAAAAGCCCCCCTTAAAATTAAAGCTTCATTTCTCAAACTTAAATGATTCTACCTCCCACTAATTCACTGATAACGACCTAATTAATTCTTTAATTTATTTTCTAAGTGTTTCATTAATTACAAATTCTTTAACTGTTGTTTATATATATAATGTTTATATAATATGACTATTGTTTTATTTTTTTAACAGAGGATATGCTTTTGAATCCATCCTGAAAAACCCTCATTGTGCTCCAGGTCATCTAAGAGGACAAAGAACAAACATAAAAAGACTGTATCAAAAGTTATGCAATTTGAAATCACAGTGAAAAAGTTGATTAATATCTAACCTGTAACATCTGTTTTGTATAAATTCTGAAAGTTTAATAAAAATATTCTGAGATTAATTTTTTTTCCTTAGTTAAAAAGTAATTTATTAAAACAGTCATGTTGTACTTCTAAGGTCTTAAAAGTGCTTATGTCAAATAAAGATTTTTTTTTTTTAAAGTGCTATGTATTTTTTTCCTTTCAACTTTCTCTATTATTAATACATATGTATATATAAAATTATTGCATTTCAAATTTATTGGAAAAAAAAAAATGCTTTAAAGATTCTTAAATTCTAATATATTAAAGGGCACATTGTAAATTGTGGATAATATATCTAAAAATATTTGTACTGAAACTTATAGGTATTTTATTTAAATATTGCACTTTTTATTAAAATGAGTATATTTCAATAGAGAGGATTTAATCTGTTTACAAATGCTTCTCAAGTTAAAAATAAATAAATAAAATAAATTTATGCATGCAGTGTACTGAGATAAACTGCCGAACTGCCAAAACTAAAATTCATTTACATTTTTTTTTTTCCATGAGATTTTTTTTTTTTTTGTCTGTACAGCATGCCTGAGTTTAATGCTGTCAAAGGCAGTGTGGGCACTCTGAATTGAAGTTTACTTCTGGAGATGTTTCTTTCTTTAGGGTAAAAAAAAAACCCTTAAACAAACATCATGCCTTTGTAAGTCTTCACACTGCTCTGGTACACATCGAAGACAGTGGGCACCCAAACTGAAGTTCATTTAAAAATTTGTTTAGATATATATTTTTTGTATTTTACATTTAGTCACCAAAAACTGTTGTGGCCGGGGCAGAAAGTTATATCTGTCATCAGTGATTGAAGCGACCTGGATGGAAAGTTCAGCGTTAGTCACTGATGATTAATGTGGCACTTAATGCGTTAATATTTATTAGCTAGAAAGGAAAAAGTTAAAAAAATTTTTAATTTTGATTATTATTGTTATTTTTTCATAGAAATACAGATTTAAACACATATAAAAATAATAATAATAATAAAAAAATTAATTTTAAATGAAACTTAATTTTTCAGCAAATTCTTATAAATTGTAAATTTAATAATGTTACATAGTAGAGAAACATAATTAGAATTAAAAGTCTCATAATTATTAATATTTAATTTATTTCATATTCACTCTTTGAGTTGCTCCTTTCAACACAAATAATTTAAGAAATTCTTCATTGAAAGATTTTTTTTTAAATATATTAATACAGTCAATAATAAACGAGCAATAAAAAGGAATAAGTTCCTTTAATATTAAAATCATAAATGCTTTACTTAATTTTGGCCAGTTAAATATTGGTCAAGAATTTTTTTATACTTAAAGCTTCCCCTGTACTTTTTGAAAACTACTAAGAGGGAAATATATTTGAATTATGTATTTTTTAATTTCAATACAATATTTTTATGGATTTTTCTTTAAAATGGAAAAAAAAAAAAATCTAAAGAAACTCTTTTTTTTTTTTTTTTTTGCACACTACTATGTAGGTAGACATTTTCATATACATACATAGAAGAAAGTAGAAATAAGATTAGTGCTAAATCTAGAATAAAAGATACCCTGGAGGAATTTAATAAAAAGGGCATTATTTGCATAATATGTAGCCTTCTCTATTGTGATTTTTGCATGTAACGAAAGTAAATTGATAATTTTATGTGTAATATATCTGGGGTGTTTGTGTTCAGGGTTTACCCCTGATTTCAGGGTTTTTCTCAACCCATCTGTATTTTCATATTTCCTATAAAGTTATTTTTTGCTTTCATTGGTTGTTCATTTGTTATCCAGGTGATATATGAATGAAATGTAAAAGGATTGAGGGCTTCTGGCCTGAACAGTTTAAGTATTATGTGATATTTTTTTTTTTTTTTTTTTTTTTTTTTTAATTTGAGGCTCTAATTTTCAGGGTTTTTATCTTTGAGTCACAATCACCCCTGTATATATATATATATATATAAGCTCTTCAGGAATGCTGTAGAACTATTGCTAGAAAGTTGAAAAGTATCTAAAGGCCTCTGAACATTTAAAATATTAGAAAAGGCTACTTTGTACCAAAATGTTTTTAGAAGAGCTGCTGGGTGCTAAAATGGGTTGAAAAAGGGCCGTTGGTTGCTAAAATGAAAGGGCAGCAGGGTATAGCACCCTGCCAAATTAGCCTAGAGTCAGCAATAAAGATAAAGATGAATGTATTGTGTTAACACTAAATACAGGTTTGTATTCAATTTGTGTTTTTTTTTTTTTTTAACATTCTTCCCTATTACCATTAAAATAACAAGTAAATTGTGTAAAGTGTTTTAAATGTGTTAATTTATAGTGTTTTAAATTGTGTGTGATGTTTGAAATGTGTTGTTAATTTGGGGACAAAGTGTTTCACTACAAAACACTATTGTTAAGAACACATTTTCTCAGAACACATTTACAACACTTTTTTTAGAACACATTTTTAAATTACAACACTTTTTTAACGTATTGAAAACACTTACCACAACACAATAAAGCGTTGCAATTATGTTTCTTATGAAGTGTTCTAGCTCAGAACACCAAAAAGTGTTGTTAATTTGAGGACAAAATGTGTTCTTAAATGTGTTATTTTTGTGCGCGTGCGTTTGCAGTGCAATTGATAGAGAATTTTTTTCTGGGTCTGACTATGTACTTAACACAAAATCGACGTTTTTGGACTTAAATCCTTTATACTTATCAGTACAGATATATTGTTATATCTGACTACTGACAGTTAAAAAGTCTTTAGTTAATTGAGGAGACGTGAGCGTAACGAATGGCAACTTGAGAAGTCTGGTGAAGCTTGTTTCTTAAGTTTTACTTTTAGGAAATCAGGGAGCAATCAATGGAAGAAGTGGATCTTGTAGGGTTTCCAAAGCACTGCATGTAGGAGCTGTAGTTGTTGAAGGATCAACAAAGTGCTGCCTGTAGGAGCTGTAGTTATTGTAGGATTAATGAAGTGCTGCCTGTAGCAGCTGTAATTATTGTAGGAGAGTACTTGTAGTGAAGGATCTTACTTCAACAATCCGGAAAACGAAAATGAATAGATATTGTAGAATCAGCAAATTACTGCAAGTAGGAGCTGTAAATATTATAAGAGTTTGCTGAAAAATCTAATGAGGATTTTGTATGAGTAGAACTATAAGAAACTGAGAGAGAAAAAGAGAGAAAGAGAAAAAAAAAAAAAAAACATTAATTATCTTATTAGACCTTGTAACTATGGTAGTTTATCCGTAATGGTATTAGGTCCCGCCTTTTTTTTTACACCAGAATAGTTCTAGAGTAATATTGAAGAATATTTTCTCACGATTAAATAAGAAGTATATTGCTCTAGAACTATTCTGGTCTGAAAAAAAGGCGGGGCCCAATACCATTACGGATAAACTAGCATAGTTGTTAGGTCTATCTTATAATAGTGTTCCACAATGGCGGATCCAGAACTTGAACTTTTGGGGGGGGAGGGCGCTGAGATTTTTCAAAATGTTATTCTAGACAAATAAAAAATTTACAATTGCAATATTCAATTATGAATGTCAGTGTTTTGCCCCCCCCCCCCTTAACCCTTTAGAGCGCACTACCCTTTATAGTTGGAATTTCAAGATAAGAAGTTGTAGACTATCTACTTAGGTCTAAAGGAGTACGCAGGTGTAATTTTGTAAAGATAGTACTTACCATTTTTAACCTTTTACATGCCGCACTATGATCCAGATGTAAAAGACATAATTAATTCATCAAAACCACATTAGAATACACCCAATAAGACTATAAAACAAAAAAAAAATTCTGAAAAAAATGTTTTCTATATGATTTCTATGATGTTCCTTTTAAGGAACATTGGCATGTAACGCTATCTTTTTTCTACTAGTTTCGCTTCAGGAAAACAAAGCGCTTTATGATAATTTTTTTTTTAATTTCTGCTTCAATGAAGTTTTATTTTACAATTTGATTAAAAATTACTAATATTTAAGGAAAACTCATTAAAAAATTTTACATATTTTTTAAATTATCTAAATATTTTAATAGAATTGTAATGTAAAAGGTACAGAAAAAAAAAAAAAAAAATACATTCACAAGCTCTTGACTATATACAACAATAGAAATGCTATGAATCAAATGCAATTTAGAAAACAGAAAATAACTTACCAAGAAAAAATAAAGATTTCACTACGCACAAGAAATTAAAATTTTAAAACTTAATAAAACCCTAATACTTTTTATCTGTCTTTTTAGCAGTTTTTTTAATGTCCATGATATTGTGGGAAGCAATGAATGTGTATGGAGTCTCTTTTTGCATTCAAAACACTTGTAATGTGTGTTTCGAAAAGACCTAAAACTTAATATAAATAAGCAACTCTTATGAAGCGCACTTGTTTCTTGCTTGCATCGATGACTAATCGCGCTTCTCCGCAGACATTTCCCAACCCCTTCCCCCTCCCCCTCCCCCCTCTGAAGTTCCTCACTCTTTAGAAATAAATAACGCATCATAAATGTTCTTCACACATTTATATTTAGCACATATAAACAATCTATGCATTAAAATGTAATAAAGGAATGAATATCTCGTATATCACTGAAATTGTATACTGTTACATGCCAATGTTCCTTTTATTAACATTGTATTTTTAGGCAAAATTTAAGAAAGATTTCTTGTTATTATTTTAATTTCATTTATTATCTCATTAAAGTGAACCTTTTCAAGAATGATAAGATAATTTTTAGATGAATTTTAATTTTTAGGAATATTTTAGAATTTTTTTTCTTGCGTATTGTAAAAATTGTAAAAAATGCCGATTTTTAGAATTTTTTTTACCCTAAAATTTTTATATTTGGAAAAAAAGGATTATATCAAAAAAACAATCATACCTTCATTAATAAACTGTATCAGTTTTAAATTTACAGATGTAACAGTTTATTTTAAAAAAATATTAATCATGATGTTCCTTAAAAGGAACATTGGCATGTAAAAGGTTAATCTGTGGGTGTTCCATCAGCTGGAACACTCCGCCACTAGAGCTCTGAAAAGTGCGTCTAAGTGAGCATCGCAGCGAAGCGCGTACATGAGTAAAAGATTTTGCAAATGAATTAAAAAACACTGTATTATACCTGTGTAGCAGATTTCGCATGACCCAGTTTTTACACACGGGGAGGCCTTCTACTCTACACCCCACCTCCCCAAAAAAAATAACTTGGTTATGTGATTTTTTATGAAATAATTTGATATTTACAGTTAGTATACATATATATAAGTCCTATGTGCAAAAATATTTACAATCAGTCTATTTTTTAGCTTCATGAAATTTTTAGAAGCACGTCAGACCCTTTTGGTGGAAGTTTGGAATGTATATTTCTTGGTTGTTTATTTAAAAAAAAAAAAAAAAAACTCTTTCTCGCAGCATCTGATAGCTTGACGTCATTCCCTCCAAACAGAGGAAAACAGAAAACGTGAACACAGCTGTCTTCTCTCATCATTGCTTTCGGTTGCGTAATGATAAGCGATAGTGTCGCAGTGTTTCAGGAGATGGAACACCTTATTTTATTCAACAATTCCTCGTATGTTTCCTGTATAAAAAGTTAAAAATAATATAGAATAAATAATTTAGAGTACAGCCAACCATATCACATAGAAATTTTTTTTCAAGCAATCTTTTTTGTATCACAAAAAAAATTTACAAAATTTCTTGTAAATACCAGGATTTAAAATAACGCGTCTCAGTTAAATTTCATGAATTGCCTTGTGTAGTGGTGTCATCTATGGGTGAAAAGGAAAGTTAAAAGTTAAAAATAAACCTATTTCTATGCTTTTGCAATTGAATTTAACAGTTGGAGAAGCTAGCGAAGATAGGTGATCCATGTAGTGGAACACTGAACGGCAAAGGGTTAAATCCGCCACTGGCGTTCCATATTATTGGCAAAATTGCTGCATCTTAAATATTTTTTTGCATTTGTAGATTTAATTATATTTATAGCTTCAGACATATAAAGTTCAAGAATATTAGGTGCAGAGCTGCCAACCTAATCCGGCAAATTGTTAGTACCTCCCCTTTTTCTACAACTGTAATTTCTTGGAGTTTTTTTCTTCTTAATTCATCGCAAATATATTTGAAGAAAATTACTTTAAAAATTAAGTGGTGCAGAAAAAGAGGCGGTACTAACAATTTGCCGGATTAGGTTGGCAGCTCTGTAGGTGGAGCTGAAATTTTTTTAAGGATGTGCCCTATAGGATTAGCGTGAGGGATAGCATATATGAAATCGACAAGAGAAGTGCTATTTCATTCTTTAATATTACGGAAATATTCTTGAATTCGTCTGGTTAATGTTCTCATTGTTTGTCCTATATAAAACAAAAGTTCTTTATTGTTTTAAATGGGTATTTGATAAATATCTCCGGTGGGTCCATTTAAGTCACAGTCATTGAGAGTTCTTCAGTCAAAGGAGAACTGAAGAGGATTAATAAATTAAATTTTCTCCACATATAATGTTTGAAGATATAGAATTCTTTACAGTAGGGGAACCTACTGGTATAATGAAATTTTAGATTTGAATTCATGTGTGAGTTATAGGAGTAATTGACAGGCGACATTTTATTCAGTTAAAAAATTTTAATAATATCAGATTTGCAGCATTACCAATTTGAATAATTTTATTTGTTTGTTGATTTTATAGATGCATCGTATATTAGCAAATGGTTAATGATTACTGCTAATGAATCAATTTTCCATATTGAAATAATTTTCTGACATGTTCATATTTTAAGACTATCTTAATAAAAAAAAAGTCATTGTATATGGGTATGCTTTACATATCCTCAAAAGACATTGAACCGATTTGAACGAAACTTGACAGAATTATAGCTTTTGACGGGTTTGAAGTACAGTGGAAATTTCAAATTTGTAGCGCATGTTCCAATGTGAGGCAGTGAGGGAAAACATTTTGAAAATGTTATTTTTGTATCATTTGTATAGTAATATTGCAGCGAAAACTTCAAATTTGATATGAAGTTACTTATAATATATATATATATATATATATATATATATATATATATATAATTTCCATAAAGATTTACATTTATAAAAATTCGAAATTAGCGCTAAGATGCTTAAAAATGTTCTAAAATTAAGCTTTCAAGGAAATTTCTTTCATGCAATTTAAACATTTTATTGTGCATACGTCCAAATGATGTCTTTATGTAATTAAATTCAACATAATGTTTACTATATATTATGATGACATAACTTTAAAAAGTCTCACAAATGAAAAACTATCGTCTTTTTAATCGGTGTCATTTCTTAAAAGTCATTTGATAGATCAAAACACATTTTAATAGAGAAAATTGCTGTGCTTTATTATGATAGTATAGGGATACTTGCCAACCTAACCAGGAAAATTGTTAGTCCCGCCCCATTCCGCCAGTTTTTTCACACCAGTCAATTTTTAGAGTACTTTTCTTCATATTTAATCGTAAACATATTTGAAGAGAATTACTTTAAAAATTAAATGGTTTACAAAAAGGGGCAGGAACTAACAATCTTCCGGACTAGGTTGGCAAGTACGGTGTAGGACATTTATTTAGAAGCGATAGATTTTATAATAAGAAATAGTGATTTTAACTCCAAGTTATGATACAACTGGCATAGCTGCCAATATTTTAATTTATTCCGGAGTATTTTTAGCCCCGCCTCTATTTCGCACCACTTTATTTATAGAAAAAATTTATTCAATATATAACCTTGATAAAATAAGAAAAAAATGTCTTTTAAAAAAGAAGTGATACGGAATAGATTAAAATATTGGCAGCTATGAACTAACAGTTTTACCCGTTCAGCTTTTGAACAATGGCATATATCTAATGCCACTATTGACGAAAAAGTGTTTTGTAATTCCTAAATAAACGATATTATAATTAGAGAATTTTTTTAAACAAATACTGGTATAATTTCTGAATCAGTGATCCATCATTGTCCGTTTTTCGCACGGGAAAAATAAATAAATAAAAAATTAATGCAAAAGTAGCAAAGACTGCTGACAAGAGGCTGTTTTTTTTTTTTTTATGAGTCCTGATGAACACCAAACTGTGTTCAGATCGATTGAAAGATTCTTTTGAAACCATTGAGCCTTTTCGGGTGTGATTGACGGGTGCAAATGCTAGAAACCATCCCCTTATCCCCATTAAGTCTTTAGAAGATTCTAACATTTTACTTCATTTAAGACGTAAAAGAATACATATTTCTAAATTTCTAGCTTCTATAGAAACAATCACTGTGATTTTCCCTGTGTGAAGAACATTTAGCTATTCTAAATACCCCCTTTTACTCACTTAATGGTTAACTTTTAGAAGTTTCTCAACGTTTTTCTGGCCTAAGAAGAGACATTTCGCTAAGTTTATATATATATATATATATATATATATATATATTATCGGAAACAACTGTTTTTTATTTATTTATTTATTTTTTTTTTCAAGTGCGAGGAATAGGTAGAACAATTAAACATCCATTTACATACCCTTAATGACTAAATATAGGAAGATTCTTGTCGCTTACCTTAATTAGGACCTACGGAAAGAGACATTTTCTCCAACTTTCTGTTGGAAAAGTACCTACATCAATATTGCAAGAATATTGAGAAACTATGCTTTGTGTTTCCAAACATTGAGTTATTTTTTTAATCTTTCAAAAAATAATTTTCCGGACGATTATAATGAATATTTTACTTCGGTGCTATTCTATAATGCAAATGTTAAGTACAATGTGTACAGTACATAGACATCCTGGAATGTCCGAGAGAGCTTCTAAATTTAATATAATAAATCGCTAATTTTTAATTTTTGTGAAAAAACTATTGTTTTAAATATTTTCTTATACATTTTTTTCTTTTTTCTTAACATTTTTACAAATAATTACCTATCTGAAAACAATTTGATGATATTGACTTATTATTATTATTATTATTATTTTCAATCTGACAAAAAAGAAAAAAGAAAGTGATTATATGCCCCATTTAAATTTCCTTTAAATTCCCAGAATTACATGAAAGTTTTCTGTTTTTAAGAGGTTATACCGACTACTAATAAGTTATAACAAAAACATTGGGAAATCACATTTAAAAACTTAAGAGGGCTCGTGGAATTTGTTTTTAATTCATATCTATCATAATACATAGTTACCAACATTTTAATTTTTTCTGGAGAATTTTTAACCCCATCTTTATTTTGCACCACTTTATTTATAAAATAATTCTCTCCAATATATAATTACGGTCTTACTCTCCGCTCATTTTTCAGGTCATTCTCTTCTCATGGATGAGAAATTATCGCCTTTTTACCAACTCTAATTTTATGCATAATTTTTTTTTCGTATTTTTATTGTCATGTGTTCTAATTAAGTAGGTTTAAGATTATTGTATACAAATAGTGACAGCAATAATGACGAAAATTTCTTATGCGTTAGAGTGTCCTGTAAAAAAGGGGAAAAGTACGACTCTTGATAACTACGATAAAATAAGAAAAAAAAAAAAAAAATCTTAAAAAAGTGGCATGGAATAAAGGCGGCTCTAAAAATGCGCTGGAATAGATTAAAATGTTGGCAAATCTTATAATATATGTTTAACATATATTTAAATTCATTATGAAATAGAAAGTGATTAACCTATTTCTTATGCAGTTTGCTTCAAGTTTCTTCTTTCCTTTTTTTCTGTTTTTCTGTTTTTTACATTGATGTTGCATTTTAAATGAACTTAATTTTCTTTAAACATAGACAATATATTTTATAATACACCGTTATTTTGTAAAAAGTTTAACTCAAACTCCAGTTTTTTCTCGTCAAATCCCACTTTCATAAATTGGAACAAAATTGTAAAATAATATATGACAAATCTAATGAATTATATGAATATGCACATTCACAAGTAACAATGACATTTACATTGCCAAATATATTTGTAAACAAAAAAACTGCAGTTTCTTTCTCCAGCATCAGAAATGAGAAATCGCATATTTTATGTCTTAAAATTTTAAGTTAATTAAATTTTGTTTTACCAATAAAAAGTACTTATATATATATATATATATATATATATAAACATATCCTATATATATATATATTAATATTAAAAATTGCACTAGAAATAATCTCGCCACCTATTGAGAATGTAATTGTTAGCTAAGGTAGGGAGATTTTATAGATTTCGAACACATTGCAAGTTTGTCCACCATAAAGTTTTTGTGCATAATTATTTAGTTAGTTATCGTATCGTTACCAAATCTTCTTGATTTCCCCTGACGATGTATTACCACTCGTTTTACACCTAATTCTAATTCTCAACTGTAAAATCTTGGGTTGGAAACTCTTAAAAAAGTTGTACCTTTAAGATTTAGATGATAAATTCCAATTACACAGGTTTACAAGCACGAAGTTGACAAAATTTGATTTGATGAATTCAGCTGATCCTTATGTTATTTGATATGATTAAACTGTAAATGCAGCCCATTTTTCTCTATCACGTATAGATTTTTGTCAATACACGGTGTTTACTGACACGATTTCTTACATATACCATCATAACAATCGGTTGGTTGGGTGGTTGGGTGATATGGTTTTAAATCGCACTAGGGCTGCACAATTACGACAATAGGCATCTACGTTTATTAATCATGAAAACATACTATAAAACTTATATAATTATATTGGTGGAAGAGTAATGGAAGACATTTTATAGGCAAGTACCCTGTATTGGCAGAAATCTACACGTGATAAAGAAAAACTGGCTTCATTTTCGGTTTCAACACACCAAAATACGTAAAAATCAGCCAAAATTTTACATGTCGGCCTGTGTTACTTCTGAACTTTTAGACTTGTTTATAATTCTGTTGGCTTTTTATTTTGAAAGAGCGAAATTAACTTGCCCTTCAAAGGGTTATTAGAAATCTTTCGTAATGTTTTTTTAGAAAATATCAGTAGTAATTTAATTGATAAATACTGTTACAATATAGTCGTTTTAATATTTAAAAAAGAACTGTAAATTTGGCAGTTATAATATAGCTTACAAGCATGATAACGATAGCTTAGTTTCAAGCACACTGACAGGATATTTTTGTTTGTTTGTTGCTTTTGTCTATTTTTATTGAAAGTATAATCAATGTGAAATCAGAAATTATATATTTTAAGGATTTTTTTTTTTTAACTAAATTGTTACTACAATATTGAGTTAGATGCCACTTAGGTTCCTCTCTCAATGATCATCTGATGAGTTGCGTTAAAAATAAAATTTAACTAAGATATTTTTTAATTCCACAGTTCCTGGTCACTCCACTGGTCCGGTATTGATGGTGTAGAAGCTGTAGCTTGGCAGGCAATCGGATTTATCAGCTGGTATTTCTCTTCGGCCCTAGAGCAGCATTTGCAGCTTTCCGAACAAGGCTTCCGTGACAAGGCATCTGCATTACCCAGTAGAGTCCCTTTACGATGGCGTATCTCGAAAAAATATTCCTGGAGGCGTTGTGTCCACCTGGCAACTGGCCTTCCGGTTTCTTGAACTGAAGGAACAACGTTAAAGATGCGTGATCAGTCCGGAGCAGGAATCTTCTGCCAAAGAGGTAATGATGGAAATATTCTATGGCTTTTACGTTAGAGAGTGGTTCTTTCCTGGTGGTATAGTAATTTCGCTCCGGTTTAGCCAGACATTTACTTCAGTAGGCAATGACACGTTCTTGACCATCTACTTCCTGCGACAGAACAGCACCGACACTTTCATGGCTGGCATCTTTATCAAGTGAACTGTTTGTCGGACTGTGGATACGTCAAAATAGGCTATGATGTTGAAGCGTCTTTAACCTTTTACAAGCCGAATTCAGATCCGGGTGTAATTTAAATTAGTTTTTTTACATATTTTGCCTTCTAATGCTTTCATTTAAAGAACTCTATCATTAAAATGTGTAAAAAAAAAATTTAAATATAATTTAAGATTATTATAGTTAATAGTATTAATTTTATATTATTATATTTATTATTATTAATTTAATGTTATTATAGTTTAATATTTTATATTATATATATTTTTTTTAATAATGCGAGCCAGCCCATTTTTAGAAGCATTTGCGTATTTTCTAAATTATGTGAATTTTCAAAATTTGAGGTAAAAGTGAAAAAGGTAAAATGGTCACATTTACAGTTTTCTGTACGTTTCCCTTTTTATGATTGAACTGATTGGTCTCGTCTATTACAAAAAATCAAGTCATCCTTCTGTTATATCTGATAATTTTTTCAAGCTACTATTCATGATATTTAATTTTTAAATGAATTTTCAATTCCATGTTCCATTATTGGAATATTGGCGTGTAAAAGGTTAATTCTCTTAAACGCTTTTTTACATTCATCTGTCAACAGAAACTTCTGTTTGGCTTCAGTCAGTTTGTGGAGTGGTCTGTCAATATTCGAGAGGCCCTTCACGAACTTCTTGTAGTAAGTACATATCCCGGAATCTTCGGATTTGGTTTACATTTTCAGGGCGACTCCAGTTATCGACTGCAGAAATCTTCACAGGATCAGTTCTCACACCTTTAACAGAGATGAAGTGGTCGAGATAACTCACTTCATGACGGAACAAGTGCAACTTCTTCTTAGATGATCTTCAAATGTGCGCCCCACAACGATAATATCATCCAAATACACCAGACACGCCTCATAGGAAAATCCTTTTACTACTGTTTCTATCAGGCGCTCGAATGTTGCAGGTGCATTACATAATCCACGGCATAACTTTAAACTGTCATAGTCCTTGCCCGTGGTGAATGCATTCTTTTCTCGATTTTCAGGATGCAATTCTACTTGCCAGTAACCGCTCTTCAGATCAAAAGTCGAGAACCATTTATGGCCAGCAAGTGTGTTCAATACATGCTTGCCAACATACTAATTAATATTCCGTGGTATTGTTAGCCCCGCCTTCTTTTTCACACCGGTATCTTTTCAGGGTATTCTTCTTCTTATTTAATCGTAATTGCATCTGAAGAGTATTAGTCTAAAAATTTACTGGTGTATGAAAAAGGGCGCGATTAACAACACTACGGAATATTAATTAGGATGTTTGCAAGTATGGTTCAATGTGTCGTCAATTCTAGGAGGAGGGTAACTATATTTTTTCGTGATGTCATTCAAACGACGATAATCCACGCAAAATCTTGTTGAACCATTCGTCTTTTGTACCAGTATTATGGGGGAGACCCAAGGACTCGTTGATGGTTTCATGACGTCATTTCACTGTATTTCATTTAGAAGTTCAATCACCTCTTCCTGTATAGCAAATGGAAATCTTTTTGGATGTTGTTTGATTGGAGGATGATTTCCTGTGTCAATTTGGCGCTAGGTGATGATAGGCTGCATCACTCCGTAGCGCTGTTGCTAAGTGGACTGTCTTGACAGTAGAGTCACAGCCGTTAGCTTCAGCTGCGATGGAAGACTGCCGTCGTAGGTGGATAGCTTAATAAATTCCTGATTCTGGATTCTTTTGTCTCCCTTTTCAGTTTCCTGGGGCATGGAATCTAATTTTTCTTCAAGACTCCGAATCTTGCTTTGCAGTTCATTCCTTATCACTTCTCTGTTGCACTCTTCTTTCATTTTTCTCTCAAGATCTTCCTCCATTCTCTTAAACTAGCTTTCTATCTCTGAAAACCTAATTTCAGCTCTTGATCAAAGTTTCCTTTAACTTTCTCCTCCAAACTCTGTTCTATCCTCGTAACACTCTCTTCTGTCTTCATAACGTTCTCTTCTATCTTCATAGCTTTCTCATCAAAATTATCTTCTATTTTCAAAACTTTCTTTTCTATTCCATCTATTCTGCTCTCCATGTCTGATAACTTACTCTCTATAACTTCTTTCACTGTCGAAAGCTCTCTCTTCATCTCGTCTTGATTAGATTTAATTTTTTCACACAAACTGTCCTTCATTTCCTTCATTTCTTCTCCCAAACTTTCTTTCATTTCTTCAGCCAAACTATCCTTTTTCTCACTCAGCCCTTCTCACATTCTTTCAATCAATCAGTTTTCCGTCTTTTCCTGTAATACTTTCATATCTTTCTGCCTTGTTTCCATAGCGTCTTTATTCTCTCTTTGTTCTTCTTTCATTTCATTTTTCTGCGCAGCTATGTTTTCAAGAAGTTTCTTCATTTCTTGCTCCATAGCTCTAGTTATCACCATTTACAGACTACCCCACTCCTGACACCAGAAATGTTGCGTACTTGAGGTTCGTAAGTTGTCCGAAACTGAAAGGTGAAACTAGAAAAAGCTCAGTAGTTTATTTACAGATAATTTCAGAAGAATACCGACCTATAAACTAGGTATCAATTCCACCAATAAACACAGCTTAAATATCAACTGTCAAGAGCAAATTCACCGTACAAACTGTATAGATTTAACACATATAGCAATGCAACTGTATTTACAAAGAGGCTTAGAGCTCTTTCAATAACAATGCAAGCATTGTCGGAAACTATCTGAGACACAGATTGCCTTAGTGTGAAACAGCTCCTTAAATACCCGCGTAGAATATTGTAGAAAACTGTAAAAAAATCTAGAAAGTGGTCAGCCAATAGGATTTCAGATTCCATATTTTGTATATCGATAATAAGGGTTTTCTCGCCAAAAGGCTCCAAAAAAGTCGCCAAGGGCAAAAAGTTGCCAAATGTGGCGCCAAATCTATTACCTGCCTTATTGGAACTTTTTAATGCATTTTTAAGGGAAAATTAGGCTATTTTAACACTAAAACAAACTATTAGGTCGATTCATAAATAATTTACGATGCAATTTAGTTAAAATATACACCAGAAACATTATACAATGAATATAAGGCTTCAATGATAGGCTCCTCCCCCTACATTCATCATGTTATCATTTATTCATCATGTGTTCATTCGTGTGTTTGGCCGTTACTTGCATTGGACCGATGGTCAAAACATGCATACTGCAAATATTAATAAAATTCTTTGAATGTGTAGAATTTTGTATATTATGTTCGTTTATAAACTATCAGAATAGCGATCACCTTTTATTTTAATTGAATTATGCAAATATTTGGAAATATTAGCTTTCAGCCGTCACTGGTATTACTGTACTCATTGGTCTGATTTTATTGAGCGTGTGCCATCTGTCTTAGTATATAATCTGTGATTCAATTATTATTCTAACAATCGTTTTGTCTGGTGTATGTCTGATTAAATTGTTGCTCAAAACTCAAAATGGAGAATGAAAAAGTGCATATTCGTCATGTGATGCTTTGGGAATTCAGACAAGGCAATCGTGCTAAAGCGACTGAAGAAAAAATATCCAATGAATACGGTAAAGGACTAATAACTGATCGGACAGTTAGATATTGGTTTACAAATTTCCGCTCTGGAAATACGACTTTAAAGGACGAACTGATGACAGGACGTCCTTCCGACATTGATGACAACATTGTAAAGGCTATATTGGAACAAAATCCACGCCAAAAAACTACAGCCATAGCAGAAAAGTTGAATGAACCACAATCAACTATTTTCTGCTACCTGAAGAAATTAGAGAAAGTCAGCAAATTAGAAGTATGGGTACCACACATTCTCAGTGAACAGAATAAAGAAAATCGTCTGTTTATCGCTACAAGTTTGCTCTCACGAGAAAAAAACGAGCTTTTTTTTAGATAGGATAATAACTGGCAATGAAAAATGGATTACTTATGAGAATATCATCCGTAAAAGACAGTGGCTTGATAAGGAACAAAAACCCTTACCAGATTCGAAAGCTGACATCCTTGGAAAAAAGATTTTTTTGTGTGTATGTTGGGATTGTCGAGGACTAATCCATCACGAGTTATTAAAGTCAAATTGCACACATATATGTTCTGCAACTGCAAAGATTGAAAAAGAGACTTCATGAAAAACGTCCTACACTCGCCAATAGCAAAAATGTCATTCTTTGACATGATAATGCAAAACCACATATAGAAAGGGTGACTCAAAAAAAAATTTGTAGAGCTCGTATGGTCTGTTTTACGGCATCCACCTTACTCCCCGGACCTTACCCCAACAGATTTTAGTTTTTCTGTTCCTTACAAAACTTTTAGAAAGGAAAAACATTCAAATCTGAAGAACAAGTCAGACAGGCTGTCGAAAATTTCTTCCAATCGAAACCAACCACATTTTACAAGGAAGGAATATATAAGCTGCCAAGAAGATGAGAGAGCGCCATACATAATAATGGTGAATACATAATAAATTGATATATTTTTGTAACTAAATGAAAGCAAAATTAATGCGTGCTGAAAACAAAGGAAGGTATTTAAGACTCCACCTACAAAGACGTAACATGATGAATGTGGGAGGGGCTTATTTTTCGGCAGGAAATAATACCTAATACATATTATTATATTCGTTGCATAATGTTATTGGTGTGTATTCTATTTCAACTGCATCGGAAATTATTTATGAATCAACCTAATAGAAATGCAGAAATTAAAATTTTATCAACTTACTAAGCCTCTTTGAAAGAATTTCTACAAAAATAAATTAGAATTATTTACAAACTCGCAACGTTATTTAACCCCAATAATTCCCTTGGGCATAAAAATATGTCCATGGAGCAATTAACATATTTATAAATCAGGATAAAATTTAAGTGATTTTAAAAGAAATACATAAAATAATTTTGTTAGATACGGTAAAGAATTTCAAAAAATACGAAAGGAACTATTAATGTTTAAAATCAGAAACTATGTTAAATTGAAAGTATTTAGATTTCTAGATGTAGAGTCAGCCAAAAAAAAAAAAAACGCCCCCCCCCCAACCTAATGTCGCCGTAAATTATCGTAGAAACATGCGGCTGGTACCTATCGATCTGTAATAACGTCTTGTTTATAATGGTGTAGTTAGATCTTGCTTAAGGGGTCATCTACACATGAAACACGTATAAACTTCATTTCTTTCTATGACAACCGCTATTTTTGACCTCATATTCAGATTTCTGAGATCAAGGCAGTTCGGAAAACTTACCTATTTAAATATTTTGAATCAATTCTAAACAGAGTTACACGTGAAAACGTGTTAGGGGACCGTCTATACATTTAGAAAAAATAAATCGTTATCTACCACCAAATATATATTACTTATTAAATTTCACACCGGAAAAAAAGTTCAGAAATGTTAGTAAAAACAAAAAAAAAAAAAAAAAACCCATTCAAATTCACAGAACTTTCTGTGTTAGCTTAGGAATTAAAAGATTTTTATTGGTTTCAATTTATTAAACCTTGAATAGTTAAATACAACACTTAATAAAGAAAATTAAATAGCTTGAATCATATGAACCCTACAATGTTGAATTACAAAAATCTAGATACCAAGGTAAAAGAACAATAGTAATAATGATAATAATATTAATAGCGGTTAAAAAAAAAAAAAAAAGGATGTTTAATATTTAAGAAAAAGAATTATCTACTTCTTAAAAGCAAAAACTGTTTTATTTAAGAGACAAAAATTTAAGTTAAAATACATATATAATAAAAAATATATATAAAATACATATACAAAAAATATATATAAAAACAATTAAAATCTACTAACTAACAATTATTATCAACTTCTTGTTGGGAATATTTTTAATTTATACTGTAAGCCTCGCATGAAAGTGTTACTATAAAGATTTACATTTAATTTTAGGCGTACAAACCAATAATAGATAATATACAAAAATATAGATAACAAGATTTAAACTAAAATCTGAGAAAGGATATTTAACATTTTCGCGACCACGGACGAAGATCCACGTCATTGGAAATCTGTAATTCCTTCAGTGGGCGTTTCTTTCACAATTTGTGTGTTACGATATTTCTTAAGAATATTCTTTATATTCATATATATATAAACAAAATAGTATGAATACAAATACTTTCACTAGAAAGAGTATAATTATTACGTATATCCATATGAAAAGAAATATGGATATAGAAAAAACGGCTTTCTATTGCCTAGAACGAGTATTCCCCGTTCTGCAGTCGTCTAGTGTACTTGAATTCTTAATTTTAAATGTGTAAATTCTATATCTTTAAAAGTAATAAGACATATTACTTTGTTTTAAATTCTCTTTCCGTGATAAATGTGACGCCAGTTTTACGCCGTGATTAGAATAATAGAAAAAAAATAATATTGCGTTTTGTTTCAATAATAGATATTAAAAACTTAAAAAAAAGAAAAAATACCACTTTATTATTTAGTATTAAAAAAGCATTTAATAAAATTTTTATATTTTATTATGTTACGTCATGCGATAAAATTTAAATAGCATAAACGGTAGAGTAAGCGAAAATGTCACAACAAGATTAAAACAAAAAATCTGTTTTAAAAAAATCTGATAAAAATTAATAAAAATCAATTATATTAATTTAAAAAAAGGAAAAAACAAAAGTATTGTTCATTGCATATTGCTCTTTCAAATAATAGTCCTCGTCTTACCGCGTTTTTTTACCGTCATGATACTTAACTTGAGGTGCACGAATCGTAGAACATTCAAGTTAAAAAACAAAAGACAAAAGGGACAAAATAGAATTTTAGCAGTGAGAAACTGGGAAACGTTATGTAATATTTAAGAACAAAGACTTAACATTTCAGAATCGAGTATAAAACTCTTTGCAACGGAAGCTACATCTTTACACAGTGTTTCTACAACTTTACATTATACAACAAAATTATTTTACATCCTTCTAATTAAATCATTTAAATTTTGTCTTCAGCATTCGATGTAAGTAAATGCCATTGACATTTATACATAACAGCGTCACATAGAGAGTCTAATACGAATACAGAAACTAGTTTTTTTTAATATTGTTTCCGCAATATAGAGGCGGGGCTTCATTTCTTTTGGAATTTTTTCCCAATCTCTCGCTTCCATTGCGATAATTTTATAAAAATGATCCAATTTGTATCATAAACATCGAAATGTTGCTTAGAAAACAATTAGAATAACATTAAGGTAAATTAAAATAGTTTTTCGTCAAAATACATACAGATATTTACTCACAGAGGATACAAATTATTATAAGTGACGGCCCCCTAACAACAGTAAAAAATGAAATATCACTGTAACTCAAAAAATAATGTTAAGAACGAGCTGTAAAGTTGGAAACCCATGTTTTTGATGATGCCCGTTCTATTTATGCAAAAGTTAACATAGGTCATAATTCATAACTTTTTCAAATATGAAATTATTAATAATTTTCATATTTCAAAAAAAAAAAAAAAAAAAAATTATCGAAAATATGCATGGAATATGTTTTGGTCACTTCATTCTATCATATAAATAAAAAAATAGAATTTGAATATCATAATTATTTTCGAAGATATGAATTAATGTTTGGCACATTCATTTAACATCAGCACTCTCATAGTTTGACAGCTTATAACTCTGTGAAGAATTGAGCAAAATATATAAACTATACCATTTTCCGCGATGATTTTGTCAAAAGAATTCAAATAAATTATAAAAAATGGGGGTTATTATTGAAAAAAAAATGCCTGTTTCAATATGTAGACGACCCCTTAAGCAAAATCTAACTATATCATTATAAACTAGACGTTATTACAAATCGATTGGTAACAACCACATGTTTCTACGATAATTTACGGCGAAATTAGGTGGGGGGGTGGCGTTTTTTGTTTTTTTTTGGCTGACTGTACATTAATTTAAAAATTCAGTCTTAAACTGTATTTGGCTCATATTTTTGCTTTAAGATTTTATTATACGTTTAAAAAAATTTTCAAAATAGCAATAATGTGTTCCTCTAAGATACGGACTTGAAAATAAATTGGTACAAAATATTTTGTTTGTGTTATATCTTTTCAAGCAAATATAAAACTTTACAAAATACTTAATATTGCATAAAACAAAAACAAAAATACTAATTTTTAAAATTAAGTTATTATATTTAAAAGTATACATGATTAGAAACTTGTATATTGACGTTATATTTCAAGTAAAACCTTTACAATAAAACATGACTGAATTTTGCTACATGATATATTTCATTGATTAGAATAGAGATTAAATTATGTTTAAACCAGAAAATTTCACTGAAAAATATTATAGAGAATAAATATAGAAACAATTCTAGGTTCTAATGTGTGTCAAAGTGTGTACATGTTCATGGAAAGGATGCTTGTAAAGGCAGCCTAAAGTCATCAATGAATGCAACATTCGGGGGTCTTTCAAGGGTTGCAGGTTTGTCCTCTCTGGAGCCTAAAAGCTGCAAATGAAAATGGTTAGCTCCAGAACTTTGCATATGGCCTAGGAAAGCGTTTAGCTTAAATGTTATTGTGGGAAAAAAATGATTTTTTCTGTAATGTTCGTACACTTCTCGAGCAAATTCAGGAAAATTATGTTATTAAATAGATAGATATATATATTAAGAGACTAGAATAAATTTATTTTACACAATTTTACACAAATGCTGTAGTTTTCTCCAAAATTAGTGAAAAATATTTAACTAATGGCATTCTCCCATCCTCATACGTCTTTCAGAATTCCTGGATGCATATATTCAGTATTCTGTCAGTGGTTATGAGACTGTTTATCAATCTTGAGAAATTAGATAGTAAATATTTTTATGAGAACCTAAAATGTGCTTTTGTTTATTTAGTTGGAAGACGACATTATATGACAGGTGTAACTTACATTAAATTATGTATATAATATTTGAAATTACTTTTTCCAGTTTATTGGTTGATATTATACTCTTTATTTTGGACTACAACGTTTTCAAATTTTTTTTTTTTTTTTTTTTTTCGAATCTTCAAATTTCAAGGTCAACATAAGAAGCCGGAGCTCCAATTTGAACTAAAAATGAAATTATTTCGAAAACTTCAAAACAGAATATTAAAGAAATTTTATGAAAATCAGTAAACCAAAGTTTCATTTTTTCAAAAGAACAATTAAAGCTCGTAAACAAGAATACTATGACACTTTGAATGACACTTTGTAAAATGATACTTTGAATTGCATAGCCATTAAATTTCGAACGGGAAATTCAGAGAAAACCACGGAAAACCCAGTACACCTTTATTCCAATATCTCCAATTCTAATTATGACTAAATTACACATAATGCATCATTCGAAATATATGTTAATGTAATTTTATTGCGAACTTTTAAACTCTTGTAAACCGTCAAATTCAGTGCCACAGGAGTTTAGGATAAGACCATAGTAAACCCTGAGCACGTTCATTTATTTATTTATTTATTTTATTTATTTATTTATTATTTTTTTGTTTGTTTTTCTTTGCAAACTTTCAAATTCTGGTTAATCGCTCACTCTCAGTATAAAGAATTTTTAACACTATTCATTCCGAAACTACGCAAATTAAGGAGAAAACCGTGGAAAAGTCAGACACAAATCTTTTTATAACAATGTTTTTATTACATTTGTATCACAACTTCTAATTAACATTATTGCATAAGTAATATATCATTTTAAAAGTTATTTGAATTGGAAATGAAGAGCGCATTTTGCAAATCTCTATCGAAAGATGGCGCTTTTAGTTTTGCTACAGTTAATATTTCAAATTTAGTTACACTATGAGAAAGCAAGCTACTGTAATTTTTTAAACGGGAATGAGGAGCAGCGGAAGCCACGGAGCGGGTCTTTTCTATGGTCAAAATTTCCAAATATTATAACACGGTGAGCAAACAGGCTGTTTCAAATACTGAAACGGAAAGTGGTCGCCGCAGGCGCTACCAAACGGGAATTTATTACAGTTAAAATTTTCAATAATGCTATTTGCATTATATGTCAGTAAGCTGTTGTAGTTCCTGAAACGGCACCATGGCCGCCATGGAGCGAGAGTTTCGTACTGTCGGATTTTTCAAGGATCGCGAACCAGCTACTCGCCGAAGGCGGCTATTGTCAAAGAGAATTGACTGGTGCGGCGACGTTAAACTAAAAGTGGAGGAGAGGGGAAAGGAGTAGCGATATGAAATGAGAGGGATAAACTTTTTTAACTTTAACGAGACGGAAAACGCTAATGTGCAGATTGTCTAGTTAGAATCTTACAAAAACTTGAATCCGCACTTTAGCGGATCACCCTAGTTAATCTGCATATTAGCTAAGTAATCTGCACATTAACGGCTTTCGAGTTTTTACGGTAACATATATAGTCTCACGGCTAAGCTTCCTTTGGGCTTTTGCTCCATCACTCGAGTAACTTCCGACACTCATGATTTATCGAATTTGCAGCTGGAAATTGCGGTATTTATTACTGACACCACTATCGTTAAAAACTTTATTCTTGAAGGTTTTAATGTTATCATGTCAGGCAAATAAGTGTTCTTTGAAAATAGTAGTGACAATATAGCAAAATGATTCCTAAAATTCCGAAAATTTTAGGAACGCTGCGAGGCCTGCATACATATCCATAACGATTTTCACTGATTAATTTAGCTGAAAATTTCTTGTATAATTTCTTCTTTTAGTCAATATTTTTAAAATTTCATAAAACGCATTTACATTATTGAAGTTTTCCATAGCAGAATGACATTTTATAGCAGAATGACAAAAAGTTTCACAGGTAATTTAGCAGTTTTGCATTGAAAGATTCACAAAAATGATTCAGATGCATTAGAATCTATGAGACATATATCTTATAAGCTAATTTCAATACAAATTTTACAGATTGAATTATCGGACATAATGTGAATAACATTAGTTATTTATTTACAATGCAGAACAAACATTATTCTGTAATATCCTTTATTACGGAAATATATGTAAACGCACTTTTAGCTGCGTTATGCTTTTTTTAGACATTTTAGTGATTATTCAAAGGTATTTACGGCATAGTTTTTATGATGTGAGGAATAAATACTGTTAAAAAATGTTTTATAGAATTCTAAAAATAGTTATAAAAATTATTACCCAAAGAAACTAATCCCATTCATAAACACTTTTAACGTTGTTAGAAATATTTAAAAATACCTTTAAATTATTCTCAAAGAATGATAAATATGTTACGTAAAAAGATTTAAATAATTTTATTGAATTACTGCATACGTAAATAATGAAGTCAAAAAATCAAAATTTACCATTATTCTAACACTTTTTACATGTCTGTAGAATAAAGATGACAAAAAGGATACAAAATTTTAATAACTCCATTAAAATAATGTAATTCGAAAATAAACATTCGTCAAAATTCATATAAGGTGGATCAACAGAATATTAACCCTTTGAGTACTGAATTATTTGAAGATTTTTATGCCCAAGGCACGGATTTAATTTATCGCTATATGGAATGATTTTGAATTTTTGACAGTAAGGTCCGCCTGTGGGCGTTATTCTCCCATGTTACAATATTTCAGAACAAAGGTTTCTGTATTCACATTTATATTACAAATGGATATACATTATAATTTTATTCTTTCTAATCAAAGTATTCGTATTCATAGTATATTTCATTATAAAATTGTGAATATTAATTAAATATTTAATAAAAAAATTGCATAAAATTGCAAAAGAAACGCCCACTGGTGGACTAATATATTTTCAAAAGATTTGAATCCACGTCAGCGGTCGGGAAATTGTTAATATGTAAAAGTAATACATTTTATTTGGAATATACTTATATTGATGATATAAGTATGGTTGTAAGATATCATAAAAAACGCCAGGAAAGTGTTTGCGATGAAAATAACAGTTAAAAAAATACAAAACCAAAATAAATATTAAAATATTAATTATATACTCAATCCATTTTTTATAACACTAAGCGTCTGTGTACCACGCAGACTAATTCTCTAACAAACTTTGAGCATAACGTCAAAATGCGAGGGAATATCGAATCATCACCAGATTAACCACAGCCCTCTCTTTTGCATTTATTCATACAAATTATAAGCGACAGTCCATTCTTGGCTCTATGAATTATGGTCAAAATGTGGTCAATATGATGTTGAACGTTTGTTGGTAGCCAGCCAGTATAGGGCCTCCTGTAAGACTACTATCGGGTCAATGAATATTACATGATTAAATGACAGAAATAAATTTATTACAACAAATTTTTTATTTTGTTAATTAATCTGATAAATGAATCCCTCTCTTACCTCTAGAAACTGCTATGAAATTTGAATCTTGTTTAGAATATGGTATTATCATGCCACAAATTCAGAATGCATTTCTCAGATAAAATAGGGGGACGTAAGAGGTTCAATCGTACTGGAGTTTAGGTCTACGTAATTTTTTTTTCGTTTATACATTTATTTAGAAACAATTGCCAAGTTTTCTTGTTTTGCAGACTATAATTTACCAGTACATTTTAGCAGAAATTTTTCATAATAAATTTTCTAGTAACTAACTAGTGCTATTATTATTGTATTTTGGAAAGTACTATTGGTAAAGACAGCTAGTTATTCCTTTAAAAAGAAACATACATTTAGCATGTATGGTTTCTTTTACTTTTATCAGCAAGCCAACATTTCGACATGTTTCCGGGGAAATATTAGTACTCGCTCTTTCTACACACCACAATAGTTGTAGAGTATTTTTATCCAGTACATAATTGCGATTAAATAAGAAGAAAAATAATATTCGGGGATAGTGTTGTGAAAAAGTCGGACACGAATAATGCTCGGGGATATGTTAAAAATGTTGTCCTGCCTGCATCAGATGACAGCCTAGTAGAGAGCAGCGTGTCAAATTAATCTTCCTAAAACCAATAAAAACTAAAACGTCAGAAATGCCAAAGGAAAATATTTGGGAAGCAGACAGCTGTTTCAGTGGCCTTTAGCGTACCGTCTTCAGTGCATAAAAAAAAAAAATCAGAGAGAAGTGCTCATACATATAGAAAAAGAACCGGATTTTGCTCAACCAATATAATTACGTGGAAGGTGTGTAGTTTGGTCAAAAGGAATTGTAGAAACACTGTCTTATCTAACTGTCTATTGCTGTTGAAAGTGTAATTAATGGGAAATGTGAAATTATATCATTTTCAGTCTTATATATATATATTTTTTTAAATGGAAGTTTTTGCAACAAAATTCAGATAGATGTAACTGATCTTTAAAGATCAGCGGAGGCAGCGGAAAAATTCCTTTTAATGTAAAATTTGACTATGACATTTTATCATCTTTACTGGTTCAAATTGCGTTCATTTAAGAATTTCGGTACTTATTATTTATTATTTGTAACACTTCATAAATGTGTTTTTTTTTTCGTTCAATAATATTAAAAATAATTTAAAAAAAAAAAAAAAAAAAAAAAAAAAAAGTATTTTAGACATTCCTCTAAAACAATACGCTATTTAAAAAAGAAAAAAAAAAAAAAAAGATTTTGCGTATTTATATTTAATTAATTAATTTATGCAAAATTTTTTTATTACTTGCACATAGCTACCAACATTTTAAACTTTTAATTCAAAATTTACACCAGTATTTTTAAATAGAACGTGTTATATATATATATATATATATTCGACAATTAATATTAACGAAAACAGCTATGAAAAACTTCCGGTTTGAAGTCTCTCTTGAAAAACGAGAGACTTGGCACCTCCTTGCAGATTAGATTAATATTTCTTTTGACATTATTATTATTATTTTTTTTTTTTTTGTGTGTGTATTTTTAGTGACCCTTAAATCCTGTAGTTAATTGTAAAAGTGTAAAAGTTTGTACACTATTGAAAACTCAATAATAAAAAAAAATATTTTTAATTTAAATAAAAAATATTTAGTTAAATTTTGCAAGATATTATAAGCTCGCAAATAATGTGATCTTAGAAATGTTGTTGTTGTAAGAATTTGTCGGTCGAAACGGCAGTATTGGCATCCACTGTTGAGGAAAAAATTAAAATGATTTAAATATTTATACACAAATTCATTTAGTTAAATAATGTATACATTAGAGCAGGGGTCGTACTCTCCGCCCATTTTTCAGGACACTCTCAGAGATAAGAAATTTCCGCTTTTTTTACCACCACTAATTTCATGCTGAAATACTTTTCGTATATGAAGGTAAATACCAAGACAACAATAAGTTAAATTGAATTTTTTTTTTTTTTTCTTTTACTCAAAGAAGGATTTCTTCGCGTGTCTAAGGTCAAGGACAAAAGACCGTTCCACAATGGCTTGAGAGAGAGTGTTACTGTTCGATCCTCTTCGTTCAATTCTAATGCATTGTTCTTTTCATTCTCTCTCTCTCTTCCTTTTTTATTTTTTATACATTTTTATCAAGTCACGCAGGCGTGCTTTTTTCGTTTTGTTTTTGTTGGTTTGTCTTTGTAAGTTGAATGTTTTAGGGCTCCTAGCTTAAAATGACATTTGCGTCTAGATGTTTTTTCGATAAAAATGAGCAAAAGAACTAAATGAAAATGTAAATTATACAAACAGCGGAAAACGGTCCTAAACTGACAAAAAAAAGGTTTAGCTAATAAATTCGGTTTGCCAGAATCGACGCTCAGAGGAATTTTAAAGAACAAGGACTCGATTAAAAAATACTGAATATTCTACGCAAGTGAAGAAACGATCAAGAATTCAGAATGGAAAATTTGAAATTTTAAAAACCACTTTGGTTGGTTGGTTGGTGTGTTGGGTTTTACGTCGTACTAGTGCTGCGCAGATGGGCAGTTGGCGTCAGTCTGGGACTCACCCCTAGAGATGGTCCGGAGACATGCCATGGAAATTTTTATCCTCCACGGAAGGGATGGCTCTCCCGCTTCGGTGACCCCCAGAGGTATAATTTTTTATGTGAACATGGAGGACATTGCAGCCACGACTGATTTTACGTGCACCCCCCCCCCCCCCCAAAAAAAAAAAAAAAAAAAAAAAACTTTGATACCGCGGTTTAGAGAAATGAGAGCTTCTAAATTACCAATTAGCAATGAACATTTTAGAAAAAAAACTTTCACTTGTCATCAAAAATGGGAATTGAAAATATTTCGGCTTCTTGGGGATGGTTAGAAAAACTTAAGAAAAGATACAGTTTAACAAACCATTGCCTGAGTGATGAGAGCGCAGCCGTTTCAGATTCAACATTTAATGAATGGATCGCTGACTTTCCAAATTTAATTTAAAACTTTGATGCTAAAAATATTTTTAACTGCGACTGCGATGAAACATGATTATTTTATCGTCTATTGCCAAACAAAAAGCTGGATTTTAAAGGAAAAACATGCCATGGTGGCAAACATACCAAAGAAGGATTCATTGTGCTTTTATGTTGCAATGTGGGCGGATCAGAAAAATCTACCTCCAACACTGATTGGTAAATCCAAGAAATTGCAGTGCTTTAGAAATGTTAAGAAATCACCATGTTCTTATGCAAATGGCACTAACGCCTGGATTACAACGAATTTTTTTTTTTTAGCTTTTTAAAGGAATTTGATATGAAGATGGCAAAAAAAAAAAAAAAAAAAAAGAGAAAATGTCTGCTATTTGTTTTATTAGTGTCCCGCCCATCCTTCAAATTTCCCACTGCTTACATATACTCCAGTTGTATTTTCCCCGGCAAATTGTACCAGCAAACTCCAGCCATTAAATCTTGGTATAATAAAGTCGGTTAAAACGCAATATCGGAAAGTTTTGGTACGAAGAATGATTATATCACTAAAACAGTAAAAAGAATTCAAGTAACTTTGCATTCTGGATGCTATGCATTTGTTGGTTGCCTCCTGGAATAATTGCCGAAACGTCAGTGGAGGCTCTCTGTTGAGACTCAAAACGGTTTTGGGCTGTGTCTGTCTGTCTGTCTGTCTGTCTGTCGCGCGATAGCGGCCGCAAAAATAGCGCTATTGACTTGAAATTTGGTACACATGTTCATGAGCCCTACGAAATCAGCTGTATAGTTTTTGGTATGTATTCCATTTGTAGTTCGTATACAGGGACACGCCAAAGTTTTTCTTATCATTACGGCCTATGGGAGGAATTTGTATGTATCGCGATAGCGGCCGCAAAAATAGCGCTATTGACTTGAAATTTGGTACACATGTTCATGAGCCCTACGAAATCAGCTGTATTGTTTTTGGTATGTATTCCATTTGTAGTTCGTATACAGGGACACGCCAAAGTTTTTCTTATCATTACGGCCTATGGGAGGAATTTGTATGTATCGCGATAGCGGCCGCAAAAATAGCGCTATTGACTTGAAATTTGGTACACATGTTCATGAGCCCCACAAAATTAGCTGTATAGTTTTTGGTATGTATTCCATTTGCAGTTCGTATGCCAAAGTTTTTCTTATCATTACGGCCTAAGGGAGGAATTTGTATGTATCGCGATAGCGGCCACAAAAATCACGCTATTGACTTGCAATTTGGTACACATATTCATGAGCTCAACGGCATTAGCTATATAGTTTTAGGCGTGTATTCCATTTGTAGTTCGTGTACAGGGACACGTCAAAGTTTTTCTATCATTGCGGCCTATGGGAAGAATCTGTATGTACCGCGATAGCCACCGCAAAAATCAAGCTATTGACCTCCAATTTTTGCCGAAACGTCAGAGGAGGCCCTCTGTTGAGACTCAAAAGGATTTTGTGTTCCGTCTGTCCGTCTGTCTGTCTGTCGTGCGATAGCGGTAGCAAATATCACGCTATTGACTTGAAATTTGGTACAAATGTTCATGATCCCCACGAAATTAGCTGTATAGTTTTGGGTGTGCATTCCATTTGTAGTTCGTGTACAGGGACACGCCAAAGTTTTTTTTATCATTACAGCCTATGGGAAGAATTTGTATGTACCGCAATAGCGGCCGCAAAAATTCTCCGATTGTCTTGCAAATTGACACATATATTCAGGCTCGGTATAGAAATAGCCATTTATTTTTTTAGGTCTATACTTTTTATGGATTGTATACAGGGGCACGCCAAAATACTTCACATTACGGCGTATGAGGTGAATTGCGTTTAAACGCATTTTAACATCTTTACTTTGCAATCAAGAAAATTAAACTAGCGTACGTGAGTAAGATGTTTAAACTTATGTTGTTTGAAGAAAATATGTGCTCTTAAGCTTTCTAATTAATGTACAGGTCCTTACAAAAGTGTTCTGACAATGTCACGTAGTCATCCAAACGATGTTAAATTTGGAACAATTATTAATTTTAAACGCAAAGTAAGCTGAATAGTTTTTACTGGTGTATACAATGTTTATGGTTTGTTTACAGAGACACGCAAAAGAATTTCGTAGCATTAGAGCCTATGGACAAACTTTTATTTAAGAGAACACTTTATTGCGTTTATGCTGAATTGAACTTAATAAAATGAACATACATTATAAAGATGCTTAAAATTATGCTTACTCTTAAAAAAGGTTATGTATAGTCTAAATAATTTATGGGACCACACAAAATAATTCCGAGTATGTACTGTAATCATCCAAATGATGTCAAATTAGTTTGAAAAAATAATGAGTTATAATTAATTAGGTTTATTCTTATTATTGGCGTTTATAATGACTGTGACTACTTTTCCGGGATACATAAAATAATTTCGTACTATTACGGTCTATAGTCGATATTTCTCAAAAGTTTATTAAAACATGGTTACACCCCATCAAATATAATGAAATTTTATTAGAATTTTAAAAGCATGTTTTCCTGTTGATAATTGTGGGCATAGAATTGGAAATTAGTTTAAAGGTTACGCAAAATATTTCCGATATGCTATGTAATTTTTTTTGTATGAAATTTGGTATTTATGAATTTCAGGGAAATAATACAAGATCGTCGTTTATTAAGAATACATATTGTTACGTACTTGTCCGAGAATGAAAGTCAAAACTTACAAAAATTCAGTGATGTATTCACAGAAAGTTCCAGAAAAATACAGGTCTATAAACCAAGTATCAGCTACAGTTCAACCAGTAAACACAGCTTAAACAACAGCCGTTAACAGCAAAACAACAGTACAAACTGTTTAGCAATAACACATAAAGAAAGTCTCATCTAAAGAGGCTCAAAGCAAAGCAAGATTTGACGAAACTGACACAGATCTGAGACTGACCGCCTTGGCGAAAAAATGCTCCTTTTATACTTTTCTATCGAACACAGACTGTTCTGGAAAATTCTCGTATCTCATAATGAGATTAGAACTTCCATATATGGTATATCCCTAATAAGGATTTTCTTGCCAAGGTCGCCAAGAAGGAAAACAGTCGCCAAATTTGGCGCCAAATCCATTTCTTCCCTTTTTGGAGCTTTTTTAAGTGTTTTAAGGGAAAATTAGGCTATTTCAATGCTAAAACGACTAGAAATGCACAAAGTTAGCATTTTATCAACTTTACTAAACCTCTTTGGAAGAATTGATACAAAAATACATGCAATTATTTACAATACCGTAACACTTTATAAGATATGCAAATAGAGACACAGTGGGGGGTTGAGGGGAGCGGCAGCCCCCCTAAGGAATGTATCTGATTATGGTAACAAGTCGATCGAATCAATGTATACGATTATATAATAAGTAATAAATAAAAATGACCTATTGAATAATGTCTGATGTAAATAGGACGTTGAGGCTCCTGATCTGAAGATCCATTAGTGTAACAGCCATAACAATTTCTAATTGTTTTAGAAAAACCGGTTTTGTCCATTCAAATGATGCTGGGTTTACTCTATCACAGGAATGCGAATACAGCAATGATTTGAACATAGACAAAGGCGAACGGAACAGCATAAGAAAAGAATCTCTTTCTTTTCAAGATTTCGTCAATGTTGATGAAAACTTAACTTCAAATGCAGTAAGAGATATTAAAACTGTTCTTGATGACGTGACAGCTGAAAAAAAAAGATAGTAATGATGAAACCGATACTGTAATTGTTCCATCTTATGCTACTGCTTTAGGGGCTCTGGCCTAGACACCTTGAGATGGTACCTTCAAACTGCTGATGTAGCACCACAGACAATTACGCAATTCGATGCATTAGAAAAGATCGTTGTACAAACGCGGCCAAAGCAAAAAAACAAGCATTGAGGATTTTTTAAAACATGACTAATTGGTATTTTTTGAATGTATGAAAATGAAATTTTTACGTTTTAGATTCTTTTTAAATTAAATTTTATAGTGAAAGTGTAACTATTGTTATGATGTATTATTATTATTACTATTATTATTCAAGAATACAATAAAATTAGACCTGTTTTATTTTATAAATTGTTATTAAGTATAATTCTTACATTTCAAAATATTTTTCTTTCGCATAATGTGTATAAAAAATTACATATGGCATCTTCTCAGTTATGCGCGATTTTAAATCAGTTCCATTCAAACGCGTATAAATGAGAGATGACTGTATTATAATCAGAAAAAAATTAAAAAAAAAAAAAAAAAAAAAAAAAAAACTTATACCAAACTAAAAATACAAACTTTTTAATGAAAAATAAATTACAAAGTGGTTGAATCAATTCGTCCCATCTTCGTCCAAAAAAGATATAAGTCAAGTACAATCTGCTGCTTTAGGCAGGTTAATGTTGAGAGAAATAACATCGAAATGGTTAACTAAGTATTTGGAAATCAAATACAGTTTTCAAGTTTTACGCAACTCGGTTACGAAATAATTTTAATTGAATTTTATTGTACTATATTTCTGTAAATAATTTCACAGACAAAAAAATAAAATTTCCTGGTAACTAAAAAGCAGAAATTTTTCAAGAATGGAATCAGGACTGTATGCAGTGTCCGTAGATTTTGATGGTTGACGAAATTTCGGTGTCAAAATAAGTTTTTTTTTTTCTTTTTTCTGTAACATGCAGAATTACCGACAGGCGTCTAAACTGACCAGTTATTTACAGCGCTTTCAAAAGGGAGCATGATTGTAAGCGATGACTGTTTGTGCCGCCATAATATGATATATACAATCTGATGTTCTTGAATTCAATAATTTAAAGGAGATGTAGTACCGTGCTTGATCAAATTATTAGAACCTTTTTCAATTTGACATTTTTTCGATTATAAAATATTTATATATATATTAGATGAAATGGCCTGAAACTTCATACATACAAAGAACATTTTAAAACACATATTTTCCGCTATGTATTTAACCCGTTAGTAGTCGCTAGTTGGTCGATTTGCCGCCCATCCTTCAGTGTTCCCAGATTTTTTTATTCAATAGCCACCAAAAATTTTTAGAAGTGGCATTTGATATACATTAAGCGCGAATAAAATCGAAGAAACGTCGATCACATCACTTCTTAAAATTATTAGTGACAGTTAAATAAAAAGTGCGCAATCTGTAATAGGTGGCGCTGTCTATAGCGACTACTAACGGGTTAAACCAGTAATTAGGAGACCAACCTCAAATTCAAGAACTAAAATACTTTGGATCAACCTTTATCACAAAAAGCAACAAATATCTTGCAACTTTAACACATTGTTGCGCGTACTATGTGTAATATTTGTATGTTTCGGTGCGATAATAGCGCATTTATTTAGGCATATATATATATATATTATAAACAATAATATATATATATATATATATTAATTATTATATTAAATTAATTCAGGTTTAAACATGCAATTGCTATTAGGTGTATTATTTGTAGAAGATGTTTTAGCTAATGATTTAAGTGAATATGTGGCACCATTTAATAATTTAGTTTTTTGATTTTAATTTATTAGTTGATCTTAATAGATTTAAACCTAAAAATAATTAATCTTAATATTATATATATATTCAAAAATTACTATTTTTTTTTTTTTTTTTTTTTTTACTTTTTTACTTATAACTAGAACGGATTTTCATAAAATTTTACAAAACTTGCTGAAAATTTGTCAAAAAATTAGAAAAATATTATTCTGAAACAAAAGGTTCACTTGCAGAATTGTCTTTGGGATATGAACGTTTTTAGTAAATATTATATTACCGAACATGTGCGAAAGATAGAAAACCTTTTATTCATTGCACAGGTTATTGCGCAACTTTTGTGAAAAATTCATTTGAATAACATAAAATAATCTGGTGTGTCACTCACACGACTTTCTGTTACCCTGAAATTTAATACTATAAATACAGGTTGCAGATTAAAAGGTAAGATAACGAGTACTGTTATGTAAACCTGTGTTAAACAATTCATATTAGGCTTCTGAAGAATTTTATATGATAATTAGTTCTGTATGAGGGGGGGCTACCGCCCCCCCCCCCTCAACCCCCCGTTTCATTAATGCACCTAAATTTATATAGAATTTAATTCGGTTATTAAAAAATAATTGTGTTTTTAAAAAATAATTTATTAAAATTATTATTTTAAAAAATTATCTTTTATGATAATGCAGACGATTTCCATCTTACAGGGGTGGAACACGGGCGCAGAATTCATACCGGAATCTGTTTAAGAAATTTCTCTACCTGTAATATCGTTGATTGAAGTAGTAGAAAATTTTCTTACATTGATAGTGGTATGAATTCTGCGCCCGTGTTCCATCCCTGATCTTAGAGAAGTAGTATAACACCAAATATCCAAAAAAAAGTCCATTTTATTCTCAATATTAAAAAAAAAAAAAAAAAAAAAACAATTTTTTTCTGTTTTTTTTTCGTTAAAAGTAAAAAAAATCGATAACTTTGTTTTAAATTATCGCAGATCGATGGTTCAACCATTCGTTTTAAAGGTATTAGCGAGCTCTTTTGAACGATACCCATCATGAAAATTTACTCCCCTCGAGGGGGGACTTCCCCCCCAGGGGGGGGAGGCTCCTACATACACATTTTTTTCCCAGTTAACTATCTCTATTACAAAAAATATATATTAGTTTCATTTGGTTTAGTGCAGTCTATAGACGTTAAACTCTACTTACCTGCAATTTCCCCCATAGACGTAATGTATTAGAATTCTCTTGATTGTCCCTGTACACGAACCATTTGTTTGATCTTAACGAAAAGCTTACTGTAGCATCCGTATATGATACACATTTAGAATACCAAGTTTGAACTTTCTGCCATAATTTGTTTTTGAGATATGCTGATAACAGACAGACACACACACAGACATACAGACACACACACAGACACACACACAGACATACAGACACACAGACATACACACACACACCATTTGCTAAAAACATGATTTTCGTATTCAGGGGACCTCAAAACGTGTAAATGTAACAAAATCTCGCGATCGAAAATTTGACCCAAAAACAATACTTTCTCTACCTTATGGGTAAGAGAAAGTAAAAATTAAACAAATTTTCGGCAAAAGAACGACTTAGTTTTTAGGTATTTTCCAGAGTTGAAATTTCATAAAGGGTTTTGCACATGCCCGAATTTAGTAAATATCCAGTTCTTTCAATCACGTTGCAAGAGCACTTTTTTGAGAAAAATCCCTTAAGAATTTACAAACCTTAGTAAATAAATTAAAATATGTTTAAATTACAAGTCTATAAGAGGTTTTTCACGAAAAAGAACTTTTGCATTGAGGTTAAAATAATTTTATCTTCAACTTAAATATGCAGCATGTGCCAAACCCTTTGTGAAAATACCTGAAACTCTGAAAAATACCTGAAAGCTAGGTCATTCTTTTGCCGATAATTTGCTTAATTTTTATCCTATTCAAATGAATTTTTGGCAAATGTTGCTCAATACATTTAGCTTTCAACCTATGCAATAAAAATTTCTATCGTTTCCGCATGCGCACTATTTATTAAAAATGCTCTTGTTTAAACGAATATTACAAGTGTGAATTTTATGTTCTCTAATGCTTTGTTAACTTTGCAGTAAGTTTTGAAAAAAAAATTATGAAATTCTAGTTATAAGCAAAAAAATTGTCAAAAAGTAATTAATTTTTGAAAAAGAAAATTATATCTGTCCAAATAATTGCGCAATTCCCTCACGAAGGCGTACTAATATTGTACATAGAACATGTAACAATGTATTAAATTTACAAGCCATTTGTAGTTTTTCGTGATACAGGCTGAAACAAAGTATTTGTCGCCTAATTGCACTTTGGACTAAATCGGTGGCGAAAAGTATAATTTTTAACTATCTTTGGATGTATGAAGTTTCAGACCATTTCGTCTAGTATTTTCTTAGATAATCGAAAAAATGTTAAAATAAAACAACAATAATAATAATAATAATAATAATAATTTCATCAATCACTGGAATTTCTGATATATAACTTTTTGAATTTTCATTAAAGTAGGTAAAGTTGGCAAACACCCACCTCCTCCTCCATGTCGTATACGACTCCATCGCATTGTTTTTACTAGAGACCCTGTATTAGAAAGAGACTGGACATCCCCGTGCAGGCTTTTTGCCGATATTCTCCATTTTAGTGCCAGTTGCTCCATTGTTTAACATTACGCTGAGAGGAAATTTCGATTTTTTTACGACATTTTATTTATTTATTAAAAATAAAAATAAAAAATAAACTTGTTAAGCGAAAATTATTTAAAAACTTTTTGTATTTAAACAGAGTTGTCATCATTTTTATTTATTACGGAGCAATTTTACCCCCGCCATTATTTTGCACCACTCCATTTATAAAATAACTTTCTTTAACATGTAAATATAATAAAATAAGCAAGAATTAATCTTTAAATAAAAGGAGTACGATATAAGGGTGGGGCTAAAAATATTCTGGTATAAAATAAAATATTGGCTACTCCGATAAAACCATATTTTTGCTTAATTAAAAATAAAATAAAGAACTAGAATGTATAAGAATAAGAGTAACAGTAAAAAAATCGTTTTCTTTTTTAAATAAAGCATATATTTTATTTTATTTTATTTTTTCATTTAATGTATACATATTTACTCATTTTTTATTTAACTTCATACTTGCCAACATACTAATTAATATTCCGTAGAATTGTAGAATTGTAAGCCCCGCCTTTTTTTTTTTTCCACACAAGTATCTTATTTAATCGTAACTGCATTTGGAGAATGTTCTCTAAAAACTTTTTTTTATGTAAAAAAAAAAAAAAAAAAAAAACAGGACTAACAATACTACGGAATATTAATTAGAATGTCGGCCTGTATGTAACTTTCAAAATGGCATTTTTCTCTTTTTCACATCAAGATATTTTTTGATGCTATGTTCAAAACGTAAAATAAATAAATAAAGAAATGAAATATCTCTGAACTGTGTAGTTCTTAAATTCTAAATAATATCTAGGCATGAAAACGTTCCGCATTTTCTACCATCAGCATTGATATGCAGAAATTTTTATCATATTTTTATAGCCCCTTTTTTTCGATCTTATAGTGTACAGGGATGGAAAACGGGCGCAGACTGATACCGGTATTTGTTTAGGAAATTTCTGTACGTATAATATCGTTGATTTAAGAAACAGAAAATTTTGTTTCATTGATAGTGGTATGAGTTCTGCGCCCGTTTTCCATCCCTGAATATATAAATTTTTGTTCGAAAATACTGATGGCGAAAAAGCGGAACTCATTCATCCCTGCTAATAACGCTGATATATTAAGAGTGCAAAGACTGTAATGTGGAATAAGCGTTTAAAATTGTTTTAAAAAATATCATATACAGAAATATTTTTAAACTTATCGAATGTTATATACTATTATCCTGTTATATCTTCTAATAGTACAAACTCATTTCCATTATACTATTACGCATTATTATATGATATATTTCATATAACCTATTTTGATAATTAATACATACTAGCCAACATCCTAATTAATATTCCGTAGTGTTGTTAGTCCTGCCCTTTTTATCACACAAGTAAATTTTCAGAGTAATATTCGTCAAATGCAATTATGATTAAATAAGAAGAAAAATTCTTTAAAAAGATACTGGTGTGAAAATGAAGATGGGGCTAATAATACTACGGAATATTAACCCTTAACGCTCGGCATATTTTCCTATTTTGAACAGTAAGAAACGCCTTTTGACGTTCCTTTAAAACGTCACACGTATAGTTTTCAACTTACTACCTATTGGCTACCGCAAAATTGTAATAATTTGTTTTATTTTACTTCATCATCAAATAAAATAAATCTTTCTGTTAAAATTTTCCGATAGCCGAAAGGTAGCCAATAGTTACACGCTTTAGAAAAATAACATTTCATTTGCAGAGAAACACCTTAAGGTGGGGCTCGATTTTTTAATGTCCCCTCAGAAGGGGCATACGAGCGATAAGGGTTAAGTAGGATGTTGGCAAGTATGCCAATAACTATCATGCAATTTTGTTATCATTCATGCAAGTATGTTAATATCGCTAATATATTGTTTATCTTTAAATGTGCATTTCAAAATATTTTTCTCTTATTTTCATATAACAAATTTTATTATTTTGATTATAATATTTTTTAATTTTAAGTCTAGCTTTAGAGTCTTCCCCACAACACACTATCTCAAGCGCATGTTCCTTTTACCTGCAACAATACCTTACTCTTCGACTACCGGAAATTTGTAGTAAAATTTTTTAATATGTTTTTTAAGTTTTTTGCAATTCAGCACAATGACTTTTGTTTTACAGATATATAATGATGTTAAAATACAATTTTTCGTGCTGATTTGATTTGATAAAAATAATTTTAAAAACGTTATAAAAAAATAAGGTTTACTTTTGAAAAACAAAATAAATAAATAAATAAATAAATAAGAATTTGAGGCCAGTTTTAATATGTACACGGTACTTTAAGCAGAATCTAATAATACCGTTATGAACTAAATATTATTGCAAATCGGTCAGGACAAGCCTCATGATTCTACGCTATCTTACGGCGAAATTAGTTAGGGGTGAGTTTTGTTTTTCAGTGCCAACCGTATAGTATAACTATAGACTCCTGAACTATATGCCTACCGCGTGGTTCAGAAACTTGGCGCGGTAGACAACAACACCTGGTACAAATTGCGAGTCTTTTTTATTCAACAACCACCAAAAATTTTTGAGAGTGGGACTTCATCTGTATAAAAACGAATAGAATCGAGAAAACGTCGATTATATATATCATACATTACTTCATAAAATTATTGGTGCCAGTTGAATAGAAAGTTCGTGAAATCTGCACTAGGTGGCGCTGTCTACCGCTTGAACAGTTACCAAATTTCGGAGACACGCGGAAAGCATCTTATTTAGGAGGCTATGCTATAACACACTTGCCAACCATGTTATTAATAAGCGAAAATTTCTTAACGCTCCTTGAAAAAACTCGATTTTTCCTACAGCACTTTTATTTTTTGAGTAATTCTCTCTGGACATTCGTACTGTTAAGTAAGATGTATGACAAAAATTACTCTAAAAAATGAATGCATACTTGCCAACCATCTAATTATGAACCGTGCACTTTTTAGTACTCGCCTTTTTCACACCAGTCAGTTATTAGAGTAATTCTATTTTTATTTAATCGTAACAATATTTTGAGAGAATTATTCGAAAATTAAATTGGCGTTAAAAAAGAGGCGTTTTTTCAAAGGGCGTTAACAATTGTACGGTTATTAATGAGATTGTCGGCAAGCTTGTGTCTAGTGCGGAGAAAAAGGGTGGGTATTAAATTGTTTACTCTTCACAATGATTCCATTCGGGCGAACAGAATTTTCACGAACTTAGAGTGTACCGAAAACCAAAACAACAGGTACTATAAATTTTAATACTTTTTATACACTTGTTTGTTGTTACTATTTCTGGTATAATCAGATTTAAATTGTATACATATAATAAAATGTTTAAAAACTCGTAAAGCGCATTATATTACATGTAAACAATTTACATTTTTCTCAGATGTTAGAGTTACATTTAAACAAGTTTCAGGAGAACCCTTAAAAAATTCTGAGAGTCTATACATACGAATTTGAATTGGATTCTAGTACAATATTTCATCATCTCTGCTAACGGCTATAGCAAAATCACTCAGCCACTAGCTAAATCAGTGATTTTTTAGGGAATTGTGTGTTTTATAATTTCCTAAACTTGATTTAAATATGTTTATAAAAGTATGACTCCGTGTAATTGAGTCACCAAATTTATTGAAAAATTTTTATGAAAATTTACATAGTGCTCTAGCTATATAACTAATTTACAGATTTTATCTAAATGTTATATTTTTTCTGATTTCAGAATGGACTAGTTAGCACAATATTCTGGTCTCAATTGGCCAAAATTAACTGGGTTATTTTCAGGGAATCAGAATTATCTTAATTTCAAATCCAACTTTTTTAATGTACTATTAAGCTATCGATAACAGTGTTATTTAATAAGAAGTTTCCATTTTATCTATAGTAGTATTCAAAATAAAAATATTCCAAGCATTTAATAATGAAAAACGTAAATGCACCACCTTTATAATTAATTATTATGCTCTTTTAATTATGAATCATGTTTTATACCAGGAGCTGTTATAAATTTTTTGAGTTATATTTTCAAAATGCAATTATGATTAAATACGAAGAAAAATACTCTAAAAAGATACTGGTGTGGAAAAGAAAATGGGGCTAACAATACTACGGAATATTAATTAGGATGTTGGCAAGTATGCCAAGATCATTCATGCAATTTTTTATGTAAAATGCCCTCATGAATCCGAATATGATGCCCATTTTATCCCATGACCCACCTTTTTTTGGAGCCTCATCCCTTATTTTTATCACTCTACTGTAATTTTATGGCTATGAATTTGTTTTGGTGGGAAAGGACTCTTCTGACTGTTAAATACATTCTGAGGGGCTAAAAATGTGAGAAATTCTAAAACATGGACATTTGTAAAAAGGGGGAAAATGTAGAGGGGATTCGCTATTGAAATTAAGAGATTCATTTATTATACTTTATTTACTTGTTATTATTATTATTAATTACACCTTATATTGTTTTGTTTTTTAAGTGTTAAAATAATTCTTTTCTACCCTCAAAATCAAATTGATGGCTGTGAAATTGTCGAATAGTAAAAAAAAAAATGATGGAGGGGGTAATGTTTCTAGAAATGGTGGGTTATAGGGCAAAATGGAGCTCATATTCGGATCAGGAGGTCATTTTACATAAGAATCAGTAAAAATGATGTCAGGGCTCGAATTTTTTACTTATTTTTTTATTTAATATTTAACTCTCTTTTTTCAGTGCAGTGCAGTGTTTCTAATTATAAATCTTTCCTAATTACTTCGAAGATTATTCGTCTATTATTATATTTATCAAATATCACTCGCCAAAAAATATGGTGATTTTTGATTAAAAAAGTCCCTTAATTTGGCAACACTGGTTATTAAATGGAATTTTAATACTTAATTGGCAAAGTTAGACAGTTGGAAAACACGAAAAAGACTCATAGCTGCCAACAATTGAATTTATTCCCTAGTATATATATATATCGAAATACACATATATGAAGAAAACGAAATTTATTAATTAACAACATGCAAAAAAGAACGAAACAATGAAATAACTCAACAAAAACTTTACGGAAAAATATAAACTGAAGCAAAATTTATGAAAAAGTAATTTAAGAAACTTGTAAAAGGAACTTAAGAAAGGAAGGAAGGAAGGAGGCAGGCGGCAAGACTTGTGACTTGCCTGTGAAGTTAAACTAGTTTCACTCTGGCAACACTCCCTAGGCATACCAAGACTAAATAAAACAAGAAACTACACTTAAATTAAACTTTATACACCAGTTGCCATTTTGAAACTCAGTCTCCATTAGCCTCGATAACTGACATCACTTCACTTTGGTATTTTTTATTTTTTATAAAACCAATATATATATAGATGTGTGTGTGTGTCTGTAAACAAGCCATGCTTTTACATTCTCTCTTAAAAATATACACTAATTTAAAACAGGGATTTGCGTATTCGCGTTTAACCTTATAAGTACTGTCGATGTAAATTTCTCCAGACATTTTTTTTGGATCGAAATGGGGGGGGGGGTGAAAAAAAGAAATGAATTAGAAAAAGAGACTTAAACCAGAACAAATACCAAAATTTTATAATTTATATTTAATTTTAATGCTTCTATTGCACGGAGCATCACTCTTTATAATTTAAGAGAAATTTTCCTCTCTAAAGGGAAATAGGGATTTGCATTGAAAATAAGTTCTGAATACGTAAAGTAGTACCATCTTGTTAAATAACATAGAAAGACAACGGTGTTCGCGGAGCAAATTAATTTTGAACCAAGCGAGGCAAAAATATGCGATTCAGCCTATTCGCATAGAATGCATAACTTCTTGTTCCACTCGCTTCTAAACAGACGACAGACCACTCCATTCTCCAACATGTATGAAAGAAAGGCAAATTTACACGAGATCGTAATATGGCATTGTTTTGACTTGTCACTGCCGCCAAGCTGTCAAACTACAGATTAAGCAATTAAAACAAATTTCTATTATTATTAAAATTAATTCCATTTTTTTTTTTTTTTTTTTTTTTTTATTTATCCGAGGATATCCTAAGATATAATGTATTTCAGTGTTCGTTTCAACACTGTTCTCAGTTTGTGGGAAATTTTCCTCTTTAAAGGGAAGTATGGGATGTCCATTCTAAGTGCATTAAAAATAATATCTGAATACATAAAGTAATACCATCTTGTTAAATAACATAGAAAGACAACGGTGCTCGCGGAGCAGATTAATTTTGAACCAAGCGAGGCAAAAATCTGCGATTCAGCAGCCTTTCGCATAGAATGCATAACTTCTTGTTCCACTCGCTTCTAAACTGAACTTCTAAACAGACGGCAGACCACTCCATACTCAAATATGTATGCAAGAAAGGCAAATTTACACGATATCGTAATATGGCATTCTTTTGACTTGCCACTGTCGCCAAGCTGTCAAGCTACAGATTAAGATATTAAAACAAATTTCTATTATTATTATTATTAATTTAATTCTTTTTTTTTTAATTTATCTGAGGATATCCTAAGATATAAAGTATTTCAGTGTTCTTTTCTATTAAACAATTTCTTAAATTTAGTTGCATCGAGTGTTTCAAATTTTTCACTTGTATTCTTAAATTTCTTTCCCTTACAGATTCCAAAGTAATAAATCCAGCTGAAAAACTAGCAGAAAGACAAATGCAACAAAGTTGTACAAAAATTAATTTAAACTATATTCTTGTTATATTTGTCATTTTATTAAATAAAGTTTAATAAGGTAAGTATTTGAAATTTTCTTGCAACTTCTGCAATTTTTCATAATTAAATTTTAATATCATTCTTAATCAAAATTTATTTCAAAGGTAGAATTAAATAAATTAGTTATTATGATTTCTTTAATTTTATAGATTAGCTAGGGATGCTTTTAGAGTTAGACTCCGGTTTAAAATAAACATAGCTTTTTTTTTTTTTTTTTTTTTTTTTCATGAAAGGCGGGTTTTATAATAATATGTAAATTCCTATTGGGTTAATTTCTTTTTTCTCTTCTTTTTCTTTTCGAAATTGACCAAATGCAATTACTTTGCTTATCTATCTATCTATCTATATATGTATTATATATATATATATATGTTCAACGAATACCTTTTCAGGCATCGCATAAATGAAATGATGCAACTTGGAGAGCATTTACAAGTTGAATTAGAAGAAAAATTAAAGAAAATTCTACAAAATGTGGTCATACAACAATACAATATCAGGAACCCTGATTGTATGTTGTATTCAAAATGTAAAAAAATTCTGTATGCATATGCCAAAATTTTACAGTACCCAAGGCTCAATGTACACCAAATGAGTCATAATATAGGAAGCTTCAATGCCGTGATATGGATAACCCCACTGATATGAATTAGTAATTTCGGAACTAAAGTTATTAACTTAATACGAAGCAGTATAAATTTTTAAATAACTTGTTAAAGAAAAAAAATATCAAGAATAGTGATTTAATTTATGTTAGTGGAAAGTCCCTCAATTTACAAGAGAAGAGGGGGAAGCATACGTAAGTTCAGGACCAATGTCTGGTCCTCAATTTAGCAGTGGGGTTCATCGTGGAAAAAGCTGTATAATTACTTTGGCCTCGAATTTTTTTACGCCGTAAATTCAATCACTCAATCATAAAAAAACGGCAGTTTTTTGAGTGACGCAGCAAAGCTCAAACAAAGCTTAGCAGCGGCACTCTATTATACAGCTAGTTTTACATCAAAGGGATTTGAAAACGCCGACATTTAATATCTCAGTAATTAGGAGATATTTTGATCTGATGTTTTCAGAATAATCTTTTATCTTCTGCTTGATGCTATCCTGAAAGTTTCACACTTCAACATTGTATATATTTTGAGATCTGGAGTTGCAATTTAAGACTTCAAAGGAAAAATGTGTTATCGTGTGAGTTTTTTTTCCTCGGAAACGGCTCGAAGAAATTTTATGAAATTGATATATGATATTAATTTATATTGTCTGAGAAGCGTGACGTCGCCCGTTTTTCTCAAAAAACTCTTGTTTCTTAAATAATTTAGCTTAAAAATCGAACTATTTTTTCCTCCGCGATGCATAGATTTGAACTGCTTATTCTCAGAATTCAGAACAGGCGTCATTCGGTTTTCTGAGGCTGTGGTTGGTTGGTTCAATCAGAATGCAGTCAATAAAATATTTATGAAGAAAATATTTTTAATTTTAAAATTTCCCATTTCGTCAAAAACGTATTTGAGTGACGCAGCAAAGCTCAAACAAAGCTTAGCAGCGACACTCTATTATACAGCTAGTTTTACATCAAAGGGATTTGGAAACGCCGACATTTAATATCTTAGTAAATAGGAGATATTTTGATCTGATGTTTTCAGAATAATCTTTTATCGTCTGCTTGATGCTATCCTGAAAGTTTCACACTTCAACATTGTATATATTTTGAGATCTGGAGTTGCAATTTAAGACTTCAAAGGAAAAATGTGTTATCGTGTGAGTTTTTTTTTTTTTTTTTTTCTCGAAAACGGCTCGAAGAAATTTTATGAAATTGATATATGATATTAATTTATATTGTCTGAGAAGCGTGACGTCGCCCGTTTTTCCCAAAAAACTCTTGTTTCTTAAATAAGTTAGCTTAAAAATCGAACTATTTTTTCCTCCGCGATGCATAGATTTGAATTGCTTATAGAGCATGCGCATGTTTATAAACAAGCGACGCTATTCTGCAACTTTTGCGCATGTAGGCAAAATATCTGCCTTTCCATTGGTGCTGTATCCCACCTTTTGCCTACATTCTAAAGTACGCGCGGAATGATCTGCGCATGCTCTATTCTCAGAATTCAGAACTGGCGTCATTCGGTTTTCTGAGGCTGTGGTTGGTTGGTTCAATCAGAATGCAGTCAATAAAATATTTATGAAGAAAATATTTTTAATTTTAAAATTTCCCATTTCGTTAAAAACGTATTTGAGTGACGCAGCAAAGCTCAAACAAAGCTTAGCAGCGACACTCTATTATACAGCTAGTTTTACATCAAAGGGATTTGGAAACGCCGACATTTAATATCTTAGTAAATAGGAGATATTTTGATCTGATGTTTTCAGAATAATCTTTTATCGTCTGCTTGATGCTATCCTGAAAGTTTCACACTTCAACATTGTATATATTTTGAGATCTGGAGTTGCAATTTAAGACTTCAAAGGAAAAATGTGTTATCGTGTGAGTTTTTTTTCTCGAAAACGGCTCGAAGAAATTTTATGAAATTGATATATGATATTAATTTATATTGTCTGAGAAGCGTGACGTCGCCCGTTTTTCCCAAAAAACTCTTGTTTCTTAAATAAGTTAGCTTAAAAATCGAACTATTTTTTCCTCCGCGATGCATAGATTTGAATTGCTTATAGAGCATGCGCATGTTTATAAACAAGCGACGCTATTCTGCAACTTTTGCGCATGTAGGCAAAATATCTGCCTTTCCATTGGTGCTGTATCCCACCTTTTGCCTACATTCTAAAGTACGCGCGGAATGATCTGCGCATGCTCTATTCTCAGAATTCAGAACAGGCGTCATTCGGTTTTCTGAGGCTGTGGTTGGTTGGTTCAATCTGAATGCAGTCAATAAAATATTTATGAAGAAAATATTTTTAATTTTAAAATTTCCCATTTCGTCAAAAACGTATTTAGATAATATTTAAAATAAACGAAGTATTTTTTAATTATAAATATTCTATTTCATCGTCATTCATAATAAATTAAAAATTTATTAAAGCGAAAAATTTTAAAGCACTCATGCACAGGAATTTATACCATGGTCCATGGTCTGTAGAGCGCATGCGTATATCATCCGGATCCTAAATTTTTGGTGCTCGCTGTAGACGCTAAAGTTGTTTACACTGTTGCTGGTACTGTATTCCTCCGCCGCTGTTGATATTCTGGTCTTTTCATACGAATGTCAATATTCATTTTAAACTTGTTTTATTAAATTATTAAAGTTTTTTTTACGACTCACAATCGTTAGAAAGGCAACAGAAAACATGATTTATCTTTTTGGTCTGTTTGAACTTCTCATCATTCGAATTTATTGCTGTATCAAGAAAAGAAATATAAAAATTAATCTTAAAATGATGTTTAGTATCACTTGTTGATTTATCAGCTGACTGCTAGATTAAACTTCTTTTTCATTTTTCGTAATCGGACTGGCTCTGACTCCGATGGAAATGATACCGCAATATTAATTTCTTCTAAAAATGCCTCCTGTTTATCAAATCCGAAATCACTTTTACAGCACTACGAAAAAAATTTTGTTTTTAGTAGTGCATTAGTAGTGGAGTTTGGGTCACATTTTCACCATTGGCGCGTCGTCTTTTGTTATGTACTGGCGAAAACTTTCTTCACTATTTTCTAATAGAAAATTAACATTTTTTATACATGATCTGGCTTGTGTTCGTTGAGAATGGACAACTAGAACGAAGTGGAGCTTTCAAAGTTTGTGGAAAAAAGCTGTGCTATGATAGGCTACATTCCACTGTTTGCGGGTTAAAAGAAGACTCCTACAGGTTAAACAAAAGAAAATCGCCAGGACTTTGAATGACGTCAGAGAGTCATGTCGTCTATTCGCTGCAGATTACCCATAGAATTTTCTCACATTGCAAGGATACATAAACTCAAAATGAAACCGGGAGCATTTTCCATGTTCTGTTTATCAAAGCCTCAATGAAGCAAGATTTTTCAGATTCAGGTGGAAAAAATCTTTTGTTTTTTCAAATTATTATCCTGATAGTGTTTCTTTAGGATTCGGGCGAAAATAACTTTTCAAATGAGCCTAATTTGCTTTGCTAATGATACTTTTTCTCTAATTTTCTCTTACAAAATTGTACTCCAATTTTTTTTTTTTTTTCTGTTAACAGCTAGTCTCAAGTATCAACTGTACTGAAAATGAAATTTCACATTTTATTATTAAGTTGAGCTACTAGAAAAAGAAACTATAACAGAATCACTTTGTAAAATTCCAAAAAGCCCCCACGCATAGCCCCTACAAAGTAACCAAGTCTAAAGAGCTAAAACATCTTTCTAGTTAGAGCTAGCTTCCTTCAAATCTTATTATTATTATTTTTACTTTCCGAACACTATAGTGAGGAAAGTATTGTAATCATGTCAAAAATCCGAATTCGAGATTTTGATGTTTCTATACGTTTCGAGGTCCAACGAGTCCGTTTTCACTATTTTTACGATGATGTATGTATGTGTGTGTGTATGTATGTGTGTATGTGTGTGTGTATGTATGTGTGTATGTATGTGTGCATGTATGTGTGTATGTCTGTGAGTGAACACGCTAGCGTCTAAACGCTTTGTTCGAATAAGCTGAAAGTTGGTACGTATATTGTAAGTCACCATAGTACGAACCCTATAGATTTTGGTGAATCTAGCACATATAGTTTTTTTACAGGGACACAAAGAAAAATTCTTTATCATTATGGCCAAGGGACCAAAATCTTAAAAGTGCGATAGCATCTAAACGCCTTATTCAATTGAGCAAAAACTTTATACACATATTATAGGTCACAGATACTCAATCTGTATAGATTTTGGAGAATCTAGCACTTATAGTTTTTTTACAGGGACACAAAGAACAATTCTTTGCCAAATTTTTAAAAGTGTGATAGCGTCTAAACGCCTTATTAATCTCAGCAAAGAATTTGTACACATGTTATAGGTCACATTTGAACCAACTGTATAGATTTTGGTGAATCTAGCACTTACAGTTTTTTTACAGGGACACAAAGAAAAATTCTTTATCTTTATGGCCTATGAGACCAGCGATAGCATCTAAACGCCTTATTCAATTGAGCTGAAAATTTGTATGAATATTATAAATCACTGTTGCACTAACTATTAGCATTTTGGTGAATCTAGCATTTATAGATTTTTACAGGGACACAACGAAAAATTCTTTATCATTATGATCTAAGGGCTCAAAGTTCAGTAGCGTTAAATAAAACATCGTGTGATATATGGAGAAAAATACTCAAACACTCTGTTATGTTTTTCTCTTTTTTGTTTGTTCAGCAACTCTTCTTTCTTTATTTTATCTACAAAACTATTAGTTACTCAATGTTCGGAAAGTCGAGTGGAGTCACTCCAGATTTTTTTTCTTTTTATGTCAGTTCAAATTTATAAAAAACATGATGTTCAATTTAGACCCTTGAATGGAAAGTCAAAACTTTATAGTTCCAATAAAGTACAGCCCCATTAAAAAATGACTCAGTGACTTTTAGATATAGTGTACAGCTGTTAACAATTAGATGGACAGATTTAATGACGCACTGTTTTCAAAACTCAATTCGACGTTGTAAGTTTTTGAAATAAATAGATCATTATTATGGTAAAATCAAGCCAGTTGTTTGTGACTCTTTCTCTAGCGCTTCTCATCAGATAAATTAGATTGACTTTGATGCCCTGAAATGTCAATTCGAGAATTATGCTATGTATTTACTTCATTTTTACACGTCCAATTGAAAACACGCCAAGAAAAACTCAGTAAATGTTTCCAAGTCGTAGCAGCAGGCTTGTACTTTTTAGTCCTTTCTACATAAAGATTGTAAGTGTTTAAAATTTTCACACAACATGAGTGCTGTGTTTCCAAGACTACATTTTATCTATTCTAAAGTGCCATTAGATAGTAATAAATAAAATAGATTGTGCCGCCCTCTAGATTTGAGTGCTCTAGGCCATCGCCTGGTTTGCCTATATGGTCAAGCCGGCCCTGCATACAGGAAATCAATTTGTAAATAAGCATGAGGCATTTGTAAAGTGGTCTAATATAAAAGAAAGAAAAATTATAAATTGTAAACCAAAAAGCTTTCAATAGTAATAAACAAATTTCACTTATATTACTTTTTTTTTTTTTTTTTTTTTTTTTTTTTGTAAGTTATGTTTTTATTTTCAGATACAGTATAAGCTTAATATAGTTTTACGTGCCATTGTGATAATTATATCTCCAGAAAAATAATATACTTCGTATATAAGATGTTCATATTGCTTTAAAAAAGTTTACAAAATAAAGTAATAATCTAAAAAGTTTAATATTTTTCAAGTCTGCCAGTAAATGTGTTAAAATATATGCTTGTACTATATTCGAATTTATCTGGTTACAGTGGTAAGTTAAACTATTAATTACTTTTTTGTTTTTTATTTCAAATTAAAAAAAAATGTATCTCCTGTGTATAACTCTTTAAAGACCTGATTAAAAACTTTTAAATTTAATTTACAAATGAAAATCAAACATGTCGAGGCGTTTAGAATACTGTATGCTAAAGCTTTCTTTTCTGATTTTAGTTTTTTTGCTAAAGAAAATTTTCACTCAGCATAAACCCTGATTGATAAGCATTGTGGATTAAATTTTTAACTTGACTGAAAAATTATTGTTTGACGTATGTGTTTATTAAATATTTTGTCACATACTAAGACAATATTATTTCAGTCACCAATTATAAAATTCGACATTCAGGAGTCACACTGTAAGTTAAAATATATATTTTTTGCACTACCCGTCTTTTTTTCAGATAAGTGTTTGTTTATATATATCATACTAATAAGTTATGCATTACATTTTATTTTTATTTATTTATATTTTACATTCCTCGAGTCACATACTTTTCTTTACATTGACAAACAACTGTTTTTTCTTGCTTATATATATAAATTGTATTTTAATAAGATAATTATAATTTTTTTTCACAGAAGACTAGATTTTAATAACTATTTAGTGTTGCTTGATTCAGGGGTGAAACTTTTCAAGGGCTATCCCTGAATTCAGGGTTTTTGAAATTTTTGCTTTCTCTGAATTTCATGTTAAATTATTTTGTTTTTACAGAAATTCCTCATTTTTAATGTTTATTTAAAATGTAGTTGTTTCCTTAAAATATATTAAGAACTCTTCAAATATCACTTATAATAAGTAGCCATGTAATATATCACTAATAAGTGTGCCCTATCTGCATGCAGGTATTAGTTTTCAGGGTTTTTGTGGACATTGCTATTTGGACTATCAGTGCAATTAGTGTGGAGGCTATTCGGTCTGCTTCCTTGTTGTGTTGGTCATAATAATGATTTTGCTTGTTTGATCTTGAATTTTCTCTGTAATATACTAATGCAGGGTCTAAAATTTCAACTCCGATTACACTCACCCCAAAAAAAGTTATACTCGCCGCAAAATAGGGTTGTCTGTTTTTTTTTCTGTTTTATGCATTTTGGATTTTTTATTTTCTAACTATCTGAAATGCTTTTACAAATATGTCTAAAATCATATATATTAAAAGTGTATCGTATATATCATCATGCCTCATAATCATCTATAATCAAAAATCATTATAATGCATATTGTATTTGAGATCTGAAAAAAAAGGTTAAAATATCTATAAATGCGAAGAGTCATTAAAATAATAAAAAGAAGAAGAGGAAAAAAAAAAAAAACTTTGTCAATCAACATCCCGTGAAAATCTTATTATGCAAGATTAAGCTTCCTTATTTACCTATTTATATATTTAACTTTTTACATCAGAAATGCCTTTTACGTCCATTTTATTTTTATGATTAGATAGAATGTCGATGTGTATAACTTGTTCATTGTTGTCATTTGAAATAGCCATTTCGGAATTACTTGTTCGATAAAATTGTTGCTTACAAATCATAACAAGCGTAAATTCTTGGCGTTTCAGCAAAAACTGGAAAATGTTAACTGTTTTCTGATCATTATTCAACAAAATGAACATAGGCAGTATCTTTAAAAGCGCTCGGGCTCATTTTCATGCGCCAATATCGCACAGGCAGACTTTCGCATTTTTTTTCTCTTGGCTTGTGGGTGCCTAGCAAAGAGGCCCTCTGCTTGTCTTTTCTCACACTGCTTAAAGAAATCACAGTGGGAGAAACGAAACTGCCTAGAGATTAAAACTTTTATGCGTGTATTTTATGCATTTTTCCTTTCTCAGGCTGGGACGATTGTCGGGCAATGCGCACACAGACTCGACACTCAAAAAAGAGAAAAAGGAGAAGTTAAATATGAGGTTATAAGATGGCAAGATTTTGCCATATTTAAATCTATAAAAAAAATGTTTTCTGTCACCTTATCATGTAAGAATTCTATCTATAACTTGACCAAATTTTTACTCGCCATAGTAAAAATTCCACTCACCAATGGCTAGAGGAAATTTTGCGCCCTGTACTAATGATTTTGCTGGTTTCAACTACAAACTCAAACTTTCAACATTTTGAAAGTGTATAATGCGATTGATCTACAATCCATTTTTATTTCAGCAATGCTGTTAGAAAACATTACAAAATAAGTACAAAAGTCATTTTTAGAAAAATCATATATATATTTGTATAGGAAATTGGGTTTGGTTTAGAGCTGTACCGATACCGAGTACTCGGTATATACTCGGTACTCGGCTGAATTTGGACTAAGTATTCGGCCAATACCGAGTAGTTGTAAGAATTTCGTTATTTTTATATATTATTGAAAGAAATGTAACATTTATAAGAGTTGTTTATTAATAATTAAACTAAAAAAAAAAATGAAAATATAAATATAAAGTCATTAAACTTTTGCTGCAAACAGTTTTCGCAGTTAAAACGAGCGAGTATAACACCAAACTCGGTTTAGCGACAATTCATGGTATGAGCTTATCCCTTTTAGTTATAAGAATTTAAGTATAACCATATTGTATGTGTGTAATATGCAATTTTTTTAATAAAATCTTAGTACATAAAATTGTATCTGTAAAACAGACAAAAATAAAATATTTTAGAAAAAAGAACCCTTATATAATACTAAAATAGTAGATAAAACATTAGTTATATATTTCTGCAAATAAAAGTAAGAGACTTTTAAAACTGAGAAAAGGTTGATTTTTAATTTAAAAAATAATAATTATGAAAAGTTAAAAACACTGAAATGTTATTAAAAATATATTTTAATAATCAAATTTGTTGTTTTGCAAATTATGGCCCAAAACCACCTATCTTTTTTACTCTTCCAGAATTTGAAGACTCATGAAGTCTATCATGTTTGAAATGATAAAATATTTATTTTAATGTTCTCATTTCATATGTAAATTTTCATGCATCTTAAATTAAGCCTGAGTGTATAGGAACTTCTATATTCTCTAAGAATTATCTAAGAATGGTTCGCATCTGAGAAAGACTATATAATAAAGAATGAAATTATCAATTATTGTGATTTTAATAATCCACTAAACTGGACATATCAAATATAACAATGAACCTGGTTGTGTATACTATACACTACAAAAGTTCTGAAACATTTCATGAAAACATGCTGTTTGCCATTTAACTTAATTTTGTGTTCAAAAGGCCTTTTTTTAATTTTAACATGTGCAAAATTCTTCATATATACATCAATTATTCATTTTTTCTTACAACTATTCGGTATTCGGCTACTCGGCCAAAGTGCTACTCGGTGCAGCACTAGTTTGGTTTGCATCGAATTATATTGGAACGATTTATTTATTTATTTATTTTTTTATTTTTTTTTTTTTAAGAAGGAAAAGAAATAAAAAACCAAATGACATCTATGTTGTTGAATATGCAGATTTATTCATATGTTATACATTTATTCATATTCATAAACAAACATATTGCAAAGATTTTTTCAAAGATTAAAAATACTCATTTACTAAGATCTGTTTTCATGTTACATTTTTTATTTTTATTATTCAATTTTCAAACTCTTTATTATTGCCCTTTTATGAAGAATTTTAGCATCATTTAGAGTACAAAATTTCTGTGAAAATAATTAATCTCTACCCCACTCCCTCACTCAAAAAAAAGTAAAAAAGATAATTTTTCATGCACGGGGATGAGACACATTATATTATTTCTAAATTTTACTCTTATCAGTGCTAACTTTTTCTTCTTCGAAAAGATGGTCTGAATAGCCTGTATACTAATCGCACTCACTGTCCGATTAGCCATTTCGGGGTTTTTGCAGGTTTCGTTTTGTAGTTTCATCCCTGTTTATTAAATTTTTCACATTTAATAATTTTCATATTAAATGTAATTAAAAATATTCTTAATTATCATCTCACTACAATGATTTTAGTGTTGCATTGTTAAAGTTTTCAGAAATTTTTTAACATTGACAAACAACTGTTTTTTCTTGCTTATGTATATGTATAAACTAGGATAATCCTTAAATTGCGGAATCAAGATTTTACGCATGTTAACTAGGTAATCTGCACATTAGCGGCTTCTGTACCGTTAAAGTTCAAAAGTTTGTTTCTCTCATTTCATTTCCCTACTCATTACCCCTCTCCCTCCACTTTTAGTTTGGTTTCACTGATTAATTTTATCTCTCACTAGCCGCCTTCAGCTGTTTCACGTGTCTTGAAAAATACGACCGTATGAAACTTTCGCTTGGTGGCGCCTGCAGTGCCATTTCTAAACCTATAACAGCTTTTTGACTTATAATGCAAATAGCTATTTTTAGTGTAGTAAATTCCCTCTAGGTACCCAATTCCCGTTTCAGATCTGAAACAGTCTGTTTGCTCACTGTGTTATTAATCTTTAGAAATTCTGACCATAGCAAAGTCCTGATCGGTGGTGCTGTGCAGATTAACGAGTGTCCAGTTGGTAATTCACCGATTACCTAGGTAATTTGAGAAATGAAACGGATCACTCTAGTTTCCCCTAGCACTTTAGCAGTAACATCCATAAGTGCTTTAGTTCACCCTAACACTTTAGCGGTAACATCCATAAAATCACAATCATCACTTTACGCCTAACTTTTGGCAAGATTTAAAAAAATCAATTTTGTCAGTTTTTTGATTTACAAAATGCTCTTTTTTTTTTTTTTTTTTTTTTTTTTTTTTTAATATATATATATATTATATTAAAAAAAATTCTTACTTTGTCAGTTTCAACATATATACTTAAAATAAAAAAATCCAGCACGTACAAAAATAAATAAATGCTGTTTGCAGAAAAATTTTCCAAATTATGAAAAATTAAAAAAAAAAAAAAAAAAAAAAAACTTATAGCTATTACTTAGTTTGTATACAACCAAAAAATTTGCCTTCAAATTAATTTGTGAAATACTGAATTAATTTGAACCAAATTTTTGCTTATGGAACCTGAAAAAATATAAATAGTTTAAATGGATATTTTATGGTAGTTCTCATTTTGCTGGAAGATGAAATACATGGTATTTGACTTATTTTAAAAATCAGTTGACCAGCAGATAATTAAAAATTTTCTTCTACTGTTTGTTATAAGTAAGTTTTTAATATTTCAATTCATGATAGTTCAGCATCGTTAAGATGAAATATTAAATAATACTGGGATTTTCAAATGAATTTCATAAAACAGCACTTTGTTTTCAACACCAATATCCTATAACTTGCAAAATTTCATTTTTAGCCATTAGTGAGAAACCTTTCAGTTAAAAATAGATTTTGTTACTCATTTTTTTAAATAAATACCACATAAAAATTTTATAAAGGACTGAAATTCAATTTTATTGAAGAATTTTCAGTTTTTTGTGAAAAGAAAGTAAACAGACATTTTACAATTTTTAAGTTTTAGAAAATTTTGAATGTGAGCAAATTTCTTGTAGAAATATATTATAAATATTCATTTCACGTATAATTCATGATTGTTTAGCATTATTAAGATGAAATATGCAATGATAGGTACAGTGATTTTCATATGAATTTCAAAAATAATACTTTGTTTTCAACGCCGATATTTCATGATCAACAAAATTCTGTTAAAGGAAAAGTTTTTTTTCAATGTTTTATTCTAATTACTTACAATGTTATTACTGTATGTATTATAACTGCTGTGAAAACTTTTTATTTTTAATTAACAAATCACAAAAGAAAGACGTATGTAGGTTTAAATAAAAGTAATATATAAGAAAAAAGTTGTCAATGCAAATTACGAATATTTCTCGAAACTTTGAGTATATATCAGCCAGGCCGGCCAAAGCTTTGACCTTAACAAGGCTTCATTCCATCTCTAACTTTTACTGTATATTTACCAAAAAATCTGCTCAACGTTCAAAATTTTTCAAAATGTAAAAATTGTTAAGTATCTGTTTAATTTTTTTTTCACAAAAAAACTGAAAATTCATTAATAAAACTGTATTTTAATCCTTAATAATACTGTTATATGTTATTTGTTTAAAAAGTTAGTAATAAAATCTATTTTTAACTAAATGTTTTCATACTAATGTCTGAAATCAATTTTTGGAGGGGGTTGGTTATTGGTGTTGAAAACGCCAAGTACTATTTTTTCAAATTCCTATAAAAAATCTCTGTATTATTCCATATTTGATCTTAATGATGCTAAACAATCATGAATTATACTTCAAATTAATCTATTATGAATATTTTTATTATATTTTTACAAGAAATTTGCTCAACATTCAAAATTTTCCAAAATTTAAAAATCGTAAAGTTTCCTGTTTACTTTTTGTTCACAAAAAATAAAAAACCTGAAAATTCATGAATAAAACTGAATTTTAATCCTTTATAAAATTTTTATATGTTATATATTTCAAAAATGAGTAACAAAATCTATTTTTAACTAAAATATTTCTCACTAATGGCTAAAAATCAATTTTTGCAAGCTACCCAATATCGGCGTTGAAAACAACATATTATTTTTGAAATTCCTATGAAAATACCTGTGTTATTGCATATTTCATCTTAATGATGCTAAACTATCAGGAATTATACCTTAGATAAGTCTATTATAAATATTTTTACTATATATTTACAAAAAATTGCTCAACATTCAAAAGTTTTCAAAACGTTAAATCTGCGAAGAATTTTTTTTCCTTTTTTTTCACAAAAAACTGAAATTTCATGAATAAAACTTAATTTTAATCCTTTTTAAAATTTTCATGAGTTATATATTTGAAAAATAAGTAACAAAATCTATTTTTAACTAAAAGGTTTCTCACTAATGGCCAAAAAACAATTTTTGCAAGCTACCCAGTATCGGCATTGAAAACAAAATGCTATTTTTTGAAATTCCTTTGAAAACCCCTGCATATTTCATCTTAATGATGCTAAACTATCATGAATTATACCTCAAATAAGTCTCTTATAAATATTTTATTATATATTTACAAAAAAAATTGCTCAACATTCAAAAGTTTTCAAAACGTTAAATCTGCGAAGAATTTGTTTATTTGTTTATTTATATTTTTTTTTCACAAAAAGCTGAAAATTCATTAATAAAATTGAATTTTAATCCTTCATAATACTGCTATGTTGTATTTATTAAAAAAAAAAATCAACTAAAAGATTTCTTAATATTGTGTAAAACCAATTTTTGGAGGCTACCAGATACATTAGAAAAAAAGTGTTTTTTGTGAAATTCTCAATGGTAGCTATGCGATAGAAAAAAAAAAAGAACAAACCTACCCTTCCTATGAGCTGGAAGGACTTGTTTTAATCTTTAGATCAGTTGATCATTAACCCCTAAAAAGTAATGATATCAGAACAAAAACCCTTAACGGGTTAAAAGTTTGTGACGCAGCATTTTATTTCGATATGAATTGGAAATATGGGTCTTAAAAGTAATGATATCAAATTTGAGTGACGCTTTGCTATTAACTGAAATATATTACATACAGGGATGGAACACGGGCGCAGAATTCATACCACTATCAATGTAAGAAAATTTTCTACCTCTTAAATCAACGATATTATAGGTAGATAAATTTCTTCAACAGATTCCGGTATGAATACTGCGCCCGTGTTCCATCCCTGTACATAGATTTTCTTATTTCATCATTTTTTTTTTCTTCTATTTACATCACAGTGTATACATAATATTTTCAACTTCAGCACCAAAAAATATATAGAATTTACTCCCTGATACTTTTTCATCTGCACCTCGTGAATTCAAAATATGAGTTTTAAAAGAAATGATATAATTTCTGTGACGCCTCAGTGTTACTTTAAAAGATTTAATTTTAGATTTCATTACAATTACTTTTGTTTTGTTGAATAAAGTGTATTTACACATTGAAATAATGCTTTAATTTTTCAAATATACTGTCAAATAATCACACTTTTACTGAATTTATATTATAAATTGAAATTATCTAGTTCAATAAATTGATTTGTCTATTGCGTCATGCTATCTCAAAGTGTAAGTAAAAATTTTGTAAATGTTACTTTGTATCATAGTACTAAGTGAAAATGTGTGCAAAGAGATTGTGTGATGCAAAGAAAACATTTACATAATTTTTATTTACAGTTTTGGATAGCGTGACGCAATAGACAAATCAATTTATTGAACTAGATAATTTCAATTTATAATATAAATTCAGTATAAGTGTGACTATTTGACAGTATTTTTGAAAAATAAAAGCATTATTTCAATGTGTAAATATACTTTATTCAACAAAACAAAAGTAGTTGTAATGAAATCTAAAAATAAATCTTTTAAAGTAACACTGAGGCGTCACAGAAATTATATCATTTCTTTTAAAACTCATATTTTGAATTTACGAGGTGCAGATGAAAAAGTATCAGGGAGTAAATTCTATATATTTCTTCGTGCTGAAGTTGAAAATATTATGTATACACTGTGATGTAAATAGAAGAAAAAAAAACAAATGATGAAATAAGAAAATCTATGTAATATATTTCAATTAATAGCAAACCGTCACTCAAATTTGATATCATTACTTTTAAGACCCCTATTTCTAATTCATATCGAAATCCGTCACAAACATTTAACCCGATAAGGGTTTTTGTTCAGATATATATACATTTATATATATATAAATTACACTTTAAATTTTGATAAATGATATTCACAAGCAGTGTTCTTACTTTAAGGGTAACTGTCCCTTTTTAGGGAAATTCCGTGTCTCTGAGGGAAAAAAGAAGGAAATGAAGTAATGAGGGGAAAAATTTCCTCATTGTAAGAGAAAGATGGGATAATGTTTTCAGACTGAAATATCTTATATATCCATTCTAATTGCTGTAAGAATAAGATCTGAATGTGTTTTCTGAATACATAAAGTGATACCATCTTGTTAAATGACATAGAAAGACAACGGTGCTTTCGGAGCAGATTAATTTTGAACCAAGCGAGGCAAAAATCTGCGATTGAGCCTATTCGCATCGAATGCATAACTTCTTGTTCCACTCGCTTCTAAACAGACGACAGACCACTCCATTCTCCAGCATGTATGAAAGAAAAGCAAACTTACACGAGATCGTGATATGGCATTGTTTTTCCTGTCAGTGTCGTCAGTTTCCTTCGCACTGCGCGATTCAAGCTTTTAAGCTTTCAAACTACAGAACAAGCAATTTATTTAGTAAAATGAATACTCACGCGCGCGCACACACACATCTATATATTAATACGTGAAGCAAAAACTTTGTACCCCTTTTTACGAAAATTGCGCGGACGGAGGATTATGAAATTTCGCACACTTATAGTTTATATAGAGAAGAAGTGCAGAATGCTAATATTTTTTAAAAATACAACGACAAAGACGAGAAATTGGAACATTTGTGAAACGACAAAGGTGCAATTCAAAGCCTATATTATCGGGCTTTATTTCCAGATTAAAATTAGCATTTTCATTTTTTTATACTGTTGCCAAAATTTTGAAATTTCAATTAATAATAAAAAGTTAATATGTTAATAACAATAATAAAAGTTAATAACAATGAGTTACTTTTTTAAATAGCCAGTTTCATCTGAAAGAGTTATCGCAGAATGCTAATATTTTTTAAAAACACACAAGTTTTGCATTATATATATACTAATTAATCAACTCAACTCAACTCAACTCATTCAATTTGTATAGATCAGTTTCTAAAGAAATCAACCTAAAATAAAAAAAAAATAACGATTTTTTCTACTGAAGATGAAAGTTTTTTTCTACTTTTATTATGCCTCGACATAGAACATTAACGGGTCGGAGTGAGAGACAAAGAAGAAGGAATCTATATTTGCGGACACATAATAATAATAGTAATGAAAATACAAATAGTGTTAATATTATACAGAATGAAGAAGTGAATTTGACAGATAAATTTAAATGTGCACGAAATGTCATTCCAAAAGTTTTTTATAGTTATGATTGTGGATTAATGGATTTGGAATGCAGGTTTTGCAATGCGAAACATTTTGAATCTGAAGTCACTTTAGGTGACAGAACTGCATTCACTTCATGTTGTCATAAGGGTAAAGCAATATTACCGCCCTTAAGTCAAAATGAATATTTTAAATCATTGTATGATGGACTTATTTCAAATGAACCTTCAATAAAAAGTAAGTCAAAAAATTATTTTGAAAATATTCGCAAATACAATTCATCATTTGCTATGGTTAGCTCAGAAGCTCAAGTATCCGAGGCAGTTACAAGTGGAGTGTATCATTTCAAAATACATGATGTTTTTTATCACAGATCGGGTCCAATGACTGCTGCACATGGTCGTTCACCATGTTATGCGCAATTATATTTTTATGATGTTGACACTGCTATCAATTATAGAAGTATAGTCTTTGACAATAGAACCTTAATAATGTTTAAACTTATAATTTTAATTAATTATGGTCGAATTTCGACCACTGGGCGACCACTAGTATATATAAATATGTGTACATATTACTTATTTGTCTTTTATTTTGAAAAATGTAAGGAAAAAAAGGAAAAAGGTGAATGAATACAAATGAAGTATTTGAAGCACTTAATACGACTAAATTTAAGCAATAGTTTAATTGAAAAGGACATTGAAACATTTGATATCTTATAATAATAATAATAATAATAATAATAATAATAATGCATATTATAAATGCCCGTATTGATCAAGTTTTTATATGATATTCCGGATAAATAAAAAGATGAAATTAACGATAATAATTGTATTAATATTAACCCTTATTGCTCGTATGTCCCTTTTAAGGGGGCATTAAAAAATCCATCCACGCCTTAAGGTGTTTCTCTGCAAATGAAATGTTATTTTTCTAAGACGTGTAACTATAGGCGACCTTTGGGTTACCGAAAAATTTTAACAGAAAGATTTATTTTATTTAATGATAAAGTAAAATAAAACAAATTATTTCAATTTTTCGGTAGCCAAAATGTAGTAAGTTGGAAACTATACGTGTGACGTTTTAAAGGAACGCCAAAAAGCGTGCCTTACTGTTCATATGCCGAGCGTTAAGGGTTAATTTAATTGCTTATTCTGTAGTTTGGCAGCCCAATCGCGCCGCGCGCAAAAAATTGGCGGCAATGACAAGTCAAAACAGCGCCATTTTACGGTCTTGTTTGAAATTTGGAACAGTTTCTGGTACGTAAATTGGCTTCTCTTTCATACATATTCAGAGTTGCCAAAATTTTAATTTATTCCGAGCATTTTTAGCTCCTCCTTAATTTCATACATCGAGCAGATATGCAGATATACTAGTACAGTACGAATTTCCTATATTGGCTATGAATAAAAATTCCCGGAACATCACTGCGGTATTTGCGCCTTCATTTGGCAATAATAGCTTTCTTGGAAACTTATTTATTTATTTATTTATTTATTATTATTATTCATTTTTTTTTGGGGGGGGGGGGCATTTTGCATGTTTTAGATGGTTTGTTCCTTTTACCACCAAAACTCCGAAGAAAAATCAAACATAAAAGCTTTCAATCAATAACAAGTATTAGATTACTTGTTTTTTGCATTTCAGCTAGTGTAGGTTGTGGTGGAATGAATTAGTGGTATGTTGGGGATACGATGTTCGAAAGCAAAAAAGTTTACTATTCCAAAGTCTACTCTAATATTTCGTCAATGATTTCATACCACTTATTCTTTAACGTATTTTTTTTTACATTTTATCATAATTATTTATTGTAGAAAATTATTGCATATATAAAGAGTTGCAAAATAAAGGCATACTTGCCATCCATCTTATTAATAACCGTACAATTGTTAACGCACCCTGAAAAAACGCCCTTTTTCTCACACCACTGTATTTTTAGAGTAATTCTTTTTCTCTCCAAATGTTGTTACAATTAAATAAGACTAAAATTATTTTCAAAAATTATTGGTGCGAAAAAAAAAAGGCAGAGCTAAGAACGCTGTGGAATAATTTAAAATATTGGCATCTATGCATAGTGAAAATTGGAGCGGTCTGTCATCTCATTTGTTTAGAATTTTGGAGGCGAGCGAAACAAGAAGTTGCGCATTCTACGAGAATAGGTTAACGCAGCTTTTTTGCCGTGCTTGATTCGAACCTAATCTGTTTCACGAAGACAGCTGCCTTTCTATGTTATTGAAAGAAGATATCACTATGTATTCACAGAGCCTGATTTAGGCCGGGGCACTCTCTCACCGGAATATCTTTGCAATTATATTTTACTGCATGTCACAGGAATTCCACATTTTTGCTTAGGAAATTATTTTTTTAAAAAATGATCGAGTCGTAAAACAATCGAATTTACTCACGGTTATTAGACACCAGAATTCTTTTAAAATAATTTTTAATGAGAATTGTTTGTTTATTATAAGAGGAAAGTATTGCTTAAAAAATAATGGTGTAAGTGTAAATAATGTGTGCCCCGGTCGAAATCAGTCCCTGTGTATTCAGAAAATATATTCAGATCCTATTTTTAAAGCAGTTAGAATACAAGTATCAGATTTTTCAGTTTAAAAACAAATTCATAAAAATGTGTTACGTTGAGGGAATTTTTTCCCTCATTACATCGTTTCCCTTTTCTTTCCCTCAGAGACCTGGAATTTCCCTAAAATGGGAAAATTTTCCCCGAAGTGAGAACACTGGTCTGAATCGAGGCAAAAGGTGGGTATTAAAATGCCTACGTTTGTTTCATAATGATTCCATTCGTGCGAACAGAATTTCCATGAACTTAAAACTACTTTACGATTACATACGGGCAATCCAAATTTTAATAATTTTTATACTCTTGTTTGTGGTTACTATTTCTGGTATAAACAGATTTAAATTTTAACACAGGTAACAAAATATTTAAAAACTCGTAAAGCGCATTATATTACATGTAAACAATTTACATTTTTCTCAGATGTTAGCGTTACATTCACACAAGTTTCAGAAGAAACCTTAAAAAATTCTAAGACGACATAGATGACATTCTATACATACGAATTTGGATTGGATTCTAGTACAATATCTCATCATCCCTGCAAACGGCCTGAGCAAAGTCATCAGCCACTAGCAAAATCAGTGATTTTTAGAGAATTGTGTGTTTTATAATTTTCTAAACTTCATTTAAATATGTTTATAAAAGTATGACTCTGTGTAATTGAGTAGCCAAATTTATTGAAAGATTTTTATGAAAATTTTCATAGCGCTGTAGCTACATAACTAATTTACAGATTTTATCTAAATGTTATATTTTTTCTGATTTCAGAATGAACTAGTTTGCCCAATGTTATGGTCCCAATTGGTTAAAATTAACTGGGTTATTCTCAGGGAATCAGAATTATTTTTATTTCAAATCCAACTTTTTTAATGTACTATAAAGCTATCAATAGTAGTGTTATTTAATAAGAAGTTTCCATTTTATCTATAGTAATATTCAAAATAAAAATATTCTAAGCATTTAATAATGAAAAACGTAAATGTACCACCTTTATAGTTAATTATTTTGCTTTTTTAATTATGAATCATGCTTTATACCATGCTTTATACCAGGAGCCGGTACAAATTTTGTGAGTTACATTCTCAAAATTCAATTATGATTAAATACGAAGAAAAGTACTCTAAAAAGATACTGGTGTGGAAAAGAAAATGGGGCTAATAATACTACAGAATATTAATTAGGATGCTGGCAAGTATGCCAATATCATTTATGCAATTTTCTTATGTAAAATGCCCTCCTGAATCCGAATATGATGCCCATTTTATCCCTTGACCCACCGTTTTTTGGAGCCTCATCCCTTATTTTTATCACTTTACAGTAATTTTACGGCTATGAATTTGATTTGGTGGGAAAGGGCTCTTTTGACTGTTAAATACCTTCTGAGGGGCTAAAAATGTGAGAAATTCTAAAACATGGACATTTGTGGAAAGGGGGAAAATGTAGAGGGGATTCGCTACTGAAATTAAGAGATACATTTATTATACTTTATTTACCTGTTACAGAGCTGCCAACCAAATCCGGCAAGTTTTTAGTACCGCCCCTTTTCCTACACCACTTAATTTTTAGACTAATTCTCTTCAAATATATTTACGATGCATGAAGAAAACAAATACTCTAAAAATTAAGTGGTGCAGAAAAAGGGGCGGTACTAACAGTTTGCCGGATTAGGTTGGCAGCTCTGCTGTTATTATTATTATTTATTACACCTTATATTGTTTTGTTTTTTAAGTATTAAAATAATTCTTTTCTACCCTCCAAATCAAAATGATGGCTGTGAAATTGTCGAACAGTTAAAAAAAATTGATGGATGGGGTAATGTTTCTAGAAAACGGTGGTTAATAGGGCAAAATGGAGCTCTTATTCGGATTATGAGATCATTTTACATACGAATCAGCAAGAATGGTATCAGGGCTCGATTTTTTTATTTACTTATTTATTTATTTATTATTTAACTCATTTTTTTTTCAGTGCAGTACAGTGTTTCTAATTATAAATCTTTCCTAATTACTTCGAAGATTATTCTATCATTATTATATTTATCAAATATCACTCGCCAAAAAATATGGTGATTGTTGATTAAAAAAGTCCTTTAATTTGGCAACACTGGTTATTAAATGGAATTTCAATACTTAATTGGCAAAGTCAGACAGTTCGAAAACACGAAATAGAATCATAGCTGCAAACATTCGAATTTATTCCCTAGTATATATATATTGAATTACACATATATGAAGAAAACGAATTTTATTAATTAACAACATGCAAAAAAAAAAAAAAAAAAAAAACACCGAAACAATGAAATAACTCAACAAAAACTTTACGGAAAAACATAAACTGAAACAAAATTTATGAAAAAGTAATTTAAGAAACTTGTAAAAGGAACTTAAGAAAGGAAGGAAGGAGGCATGCGGCAAGACTTGTGACTTGTCTGTGAAGTTAAACTAGTTTCACTCTGGCAACACTCCCTAGGTGCCAAGACTAAATAAAACAACAAACTATACTGAAATTAAACTTTATACACCAGTTGCCATTTTGAAACTCAATCTCCATTAGCCTCGATAACTGATATCACTTCACTTTGGTATTTTTTATTTTTTATAAAACCAATATATATATATATATATATATATATTGGTATATATATATATATATATATTGGTATATATATATATATATATGTGTGTGTGTGTGTGTGTGTGTGTGTGTGTGTGTGTGTAAACAAGTCATGCTTTTACATTCTCTCTTAAAATATACACTAATTTAAAACAGGGGTTTGCGTATTCGCGTTTATGTAAATTTCTCCAGACATTTTTTTTTTTGGATGGAAATGGGGGGGGGGGATGAAAAAAAGAGGTGAATTAGAAAAAGAGACTTAAACTAGAATAAATACCAAAATTGCATAATTTATATTTAATTTTAATGCTTCTATTGCAGTAAACATCACTGTTTTCAATTTGAGAGAAATTTTCCTCTTTAAAGTTAAATATGGGATGTGCATTAAAAATAAGGTCTGAATACGTAAAGTAATACCATCTTGTTAAATAACATAGAAAGACAACGGTGTTCGCGGAGCAGATTAATTTTGAACCAAGCGAGGCAAAAATATGCGATTCAGCCTATTCGCATAGAATGCATAACTTCTTGTTCCACTCGCTTCTAAACAGACGACAGACCACTCCATTCTCCAACATGTATGAAAGAAAGGCAAATTTACAAGAGATCGTAATATGGCATTGTTTTGACTTGTCGCTGTCGCCAAGCTGTCAAACTACAGATTAAGCAATTAAAAAAATTTCTATTATTATTAATATTAATTCTTTTTTTCTTTTTTTTATTTATTTATCCGAGGATATCCTAAGATATAATGTATTCAGTGTTCCTTTCAACATTGTTCAGGGATGGAACACGGGCGCAGTATTCATACCACTATCAATGTAAGAAATTTTTCTACTTCGTAAATCAACGATATTATAGGTAGTAAAATTTCTTAAACAGAATCCGGTATGAATTCTGCGCCCGTGTTCCATCCCTGATTGTTCTCAATTTGTGGGAAATTTTCCTCTTTAAAGGGAAGTATGGGATGTTCATTCTAAGTGCATTAAAAATAAGATCTGAATACATAAAGTAATACCATCTTGTTAAATAACATAGAAAGACAACGGTGCTCGCGGAGCAGATTAATTTTGAACCAAGCGAGGCAAAAATCTGCGATTCAGCAGCCTTTAGCATAGAATGCATAACTTCTTGTTCCACTCGCTTCTAAACTGAACTTCTAAACAGACGACAGACGACAGACCACTCCATACTCCAATATGTATTTAAGAAAGGCAAATTTACACGATATCGTAATATGGCATTGTTTTGACTTGCCACTGTCGCCAAGCTGTCAAACTACAGATTAAGATATTAAAACAAATTTCTATTATTATTATTATTAATTTCATTCTTTTTTTTTTTTTTTTATTTATCCGAGGATATCCTAAGATATAAAGTATTTGAGTGTTCTTTTCTATTAAACAATTTCTTAAATTTAACTGCATCGAGTGTTTCAAATTTTTCACTTGTATTCTTAAATTTCTTTCCCTTACAGATTAGAAAGTAATAAATCCAGCTGAAAAACTAGCAGAAAGACAAATGCAACAAAGTTGTACAAAAATTAATTTAAACTCTATTCTTGTTACATTTGTCATTTTATTAAATAAAGTTTAAAAGGTAATTATTTGAAATTTTCTTGCAACTTCTGCAATTTTTCATAATTAAATTTTAATATCATTCTTAATCAAACTTTATTTCAAAGGTAAAATTAAATAAATTAGTTATTATGATTTCTTTAATTTTATAGATTAGCTAATGATGCTTTTAGAGTTAGACTCCCGTTTAAAATAAACATAGCTTTTTTTTTTTTTTTTTTTTTTTTCCCGAAAGGCGGGTTTTATAATAATATGTAAATTCCTATTGGGTTAATTTCTTTTTTCTCTTCTTTTTCTTTTCGAAATTGACCTATTGCAATTACTTTGATTATCTATCTATCTATCTATATATGTATTATATATATATATATATATATATATATATATATATATATATATATATATATATATGTGTGTATATATATGCCAAGAATACATTTTCAGGCATCGCATAAATGAAATGATGCAAATTGGAGAGCATGGACAAGTTGAATTGGAAGAAAAATTAATGAAAATTCTACAAAATGTGGTCATACAACAATACAATATCAGGAACCCTGACTGTATATTGTATTCAAAACGTAAAAAAATTCTGTATGCATATGCCAAAATTTTACAGTACTCAAGGCTCAATGTACACCAAATGAGTCATAATATAGGAAGCTTCAATGCCGTGATATGGATAACCCCACTGATATGAATTAGTAATTTCGGAACTAAAGTTATTAACTTAATACTGACCAGTATAAATTTTTAAATAACTTGTTAAAGAAAAAAATATCAAGAATAGTGATTTAATTTATGTTAGTGGAAAGTCCCTCAATTAACAAGAGAAGAGGGGGAAGCATAAGTAAGTTCAGGACCAATGTCTGGTCGTCAATTTACCAGTGGGGTTGATCATGGAAAAAGCTGTATAATTACTTTGGCCTCGAATTTTTTTACGCCGTAAATTCACCTACTCAATCATAAAAAACGGCAGTTTTTTGAATGATGCAGCAAAGCTCAAACAAAGCTTAGCAGCGACACTCTATTATACAGCTAGTTTTACATCAAAGGGATTTGAAAACGCCGACATTTAATATCTCAGTAAATAGGAGATATTTTGATCTTATGTTTTCAGAATAATCTTTTATCTTCTGCTTGATGCTATCCTGAAAGTTTCACACTTCAACATTGTATATAATTTGAGATCTGGAGTTGCAATTTAAGACTTCAAAGGAAAAATGTGTTATTGTGTGAGTTTTTTTTCTCGAAAACGGCTCGAAGAAATTTTATGAAATTGATATGTGATATTAATTTATATTGTCTGAGAAGCGTGACGTCGCCCGTTTTTCCCAAAAAACTCTTGTTTCTTAAATAATTTAGCTTAAAAATCGAACTATTTTTTCCTCCGTGATGCTTAGAGCAGGCGCATGTTTATAAACAAGCGACGCTATTCTGCAACTTTTGAGCATGTAGGCAAAATATCTGCCTTTCCATTGGTGCTGTATCCCACATTTTGCCTACATTCTAAAGTACGCGCGGAATGATCTGTCGCAGTGACGTCACGTGCGCCTGCTCTATTCTCAGAATTCAGAACAGGCGTCATTCGGTTTTCTGAGGCAGTGGTTGGTTGGTTCAATCTGAATGCAGTCAATAAAATATTTATGAAGAAAATATTTTTAATTTTAAAATTTCCCATTTCGTCAAAAACGCATTTAGATAATATTTAAAATAAACGAAGTATTTTTTAATTATAAATATTCTATTTCATCGGCATTCATAATAAATTAAAACTTTATTAAAGTGAAAAATTTTAAAGCACTCATGCACAGGAATTTATACCATGGTCCATGGTCTGTAGAGCGCATGCGTATATCATCCGGATCCTAAATTTTTGGTGCTCGCTGTAGACGCTAAAGTTGTTCACACTGTTGCTGGTACTGTATTCCTCCGCCGCTGTTGATATTCTGATCTTTTCATACGAATGTCAATATTCATTTTAAACATGTTTTATTAAATTATTAAAGGTTTTTTTTTTAAGACTCACAATCGTTAGAAAGGCATCAGAAAACATGATTTATCTTTTTGGTCTGTTTTAACTTCTCATCATTCGAATTTATTGCTGTATCAAGAAAAGAAATATAAAAATTAATCTTAAAATGATGTTTAGTATCACTTGTTGATTTATCAGCTGACTGCATAATTAAACTTCTTTTTCATTTTTCGTAATCGGACTGGCTCTGACTCCTATGGGAATGATACTGCAATATTAATTTCTTCTGAAAATGCCTCCTGTTTATCAAATCCGAAATCACTTTTACAGTTTCTAAGAAAAAAATTTTGTTTTTAGTAGTGCATTAGTAGTGGAGTTTGGGTCACATTTTCACCATTGGCGCGTCGTCTTTTGTTATGTACTGGCGAAAACTTTCTTCACTATTTTCTAATAGAAAATTAACATTTTTTATACATGATCTGGCTTGTGTTCGTTGAGAATGGACAACTAGAACGAAGTGGAGCTTTCAATGTTTGTAGAAAAAAGCTGTGCTATGAAAGGCTACATTCCACTGTTTGTGGGTTAAAAGAAGACTCCTACAGGTTAAATAAAAGAAAATCGTCAGGACTTTGAATGACGTCAGAGAGTCATGTCGTCTATTCGCTGCAGATTACCCATAGAATTTTCTCACATTGCAAGGCTACATATACTCAAAACGAAACCGGGAGCATTTTCCATGTTCTGTTTATCAAAGCCTCAATGAAGCAAGATTTTTCAGATTCAGGTGGAAAAAATCTTTTGTTTTTTCAAATTATTATCCTGATAGTGTTTCTTTAGGATTCGGGCGAAAATAACTTTTCAAATGAGCCTAATTTGCTTTGCTAATTATACTTTTTCTTTAATTTTCTCTTACAAAATTGTACTCCAATTTTTGTTTTTCTGTTAACAGCTAGTCTCAAGTATCAACTGTACTGAAAATGAAATTTCACATTTTATTACTAAGTTGAGCTACTAGAAAAAGAAACTATAACAGAATCGCTTTGTAAAATTCCAAAAAGCCCCCACGCATAGCCCCTACAAAGTCACCTAGTCTAAAGAGCTAAAACTTTTTTCTAGTTAGAGCTAGCTTCCTTCAAATCTTATTATTAACATATTTTTTCTTTTTATGTCAGTTTAAATTTATAAAAAACATGATGTTCAATTTAGACCCTTGAATGGAAAGTCAAAACTTTATAGTTCCAATAAAGTACAGCCCCATTAAATAATGACTCAGTGACTTTTAGATATAGTGTAAAGCTGTTAACAATTAGATGGACAGATTTAATGACGGACTGTTTTCAAAACTCAATTCGACGTTGTAAGTTTTTGAAATAAATAAATCGTTATTATGGTAAAATCAAGCCAGTTGTTTGTGACTCTTTCTCTAGCGCTTCTCATCAGATAAATTGGATTGACTTTGATGCCCTGAAATGTCAATTCGAGGATTATGCTATGCATTTACTTCATTTTTACACGTCCAATTGAAAACACGCCAAGAAAAACTCAGTAAATGTTTCCAAGTCATAGCAGCAGGCTTGTACTTTTTAGTCCTTTCTAGACAAAGATTGTAAGTGTTTAAAATTTTCACGCAACATGAGTGCTGTGTTTCCAAGACTACATTTTATCTATTCTAAAGTGCCATTAGATAGTAATAAATAAAATAGATTGTGCCGCCCTCTAGATTTGAGTGCCCTAGGTCATCGCCTAGTTTGCCTATATGGTCTAGCCGGACCTGCATACAGGAAATCAATTTGTAAATAAGCATGAGGCATTTGTAAAGTGGTCTAATATAAAAGAAAGAAAAAATATAAATTGTAAACCAAAAAGCTTTCAATAGTAATAAACAAATTTCACTTATATTACTTTTTTCTTTTTTTGTAAGTTATGTTTTTATTTTCAGATACAGTATAAGCTTAATATAGTTTTACGTGCCATCGTGATAATTATATCTCCAGAAAAATAATATACTTCGTATATAAGATGTTCATATTGCTTTAAAAAAGTTTACAAACTAAAGTAATAATCTAAAAAGTTTAATATTTTTCAAGTCTGCCAGTAAATGTGTTAAAATATATGCTTGTACTATATTCGAATTTATCTGGTTACAGTAGTAAGTTAAACTATTAATTACTTTTTTGTTTTTTATTTCAAATTAAAAAAAAAATTATCTTCTGTGTATAACTCTTTAAAGACAAAAAACTGATTAAAAACTTTTAAATTTAATTTACAAATGAAAATCAAACATGTCGAAGCGTTTAGAATAATGTATGAACTGATATTCATCTTTTTCTACTGCTTCTGGCATTTTCACATTCTGCTAAAGCTTTCTTTTCTGATTTTAGCTTTTTTGCTAAAGAAAATTTTCTCTCAGCTTAAACCCTGATTGATAAGCATTGTGGATTAAATTTTTAACGGTTTCTTTGATTATTAACTTGACTGAAAAATTATTGTTTTACGTATGTGTTTATTAAATATTTTGTCACATACTAAGACAATATTATTTCAGTCACCAATTATAAAATCCGACATTTGGAAGTCACACTGTAAGTTAAAATATATATTTCTTGCACTACCCGTCTTTTTTTCAGATAAGTTTTTGTTTATATATATCATACTAATAAGTTATGCATTCCTTTTTATTTTTATTTATTTATATTTTACATTCCTCGAGTCACATACTTTTCTTTACATTGACAAACAACTGTTTTTTCTTGCTTATGTATATAAATTGTATTTTAATAAGATAATTATAATTTTTTTTCACAGAAGACTAGATTTTAATAACTATTTAGTGTTGCTTTATTCAGGGGTGAAACTTTTCAAGGGCTATCCCTGAATTCGGGGTTTTTAAAAATTTTACTTTCTCTGAATTTCATGTTAAATTATTTTCTTTTTGCAGAAATTCCTCATTTTTAATGTTTAATTAAAATGTAGTTGTTTCCTTAAAATGTATTAAGAAATCTTCAAATATGACTTATAATAAGTAGCCATGTAATATATCACTAATAAGTGTGCCTTATCTGCATGCAGGTATTACTTTTCAGGGTTTTTGTGGACATTGCTATTTGGACCATCAGTGCAATTAGTGTGGAGGCTATTCGGACTGCTTCCTGGTTGTGTTGGTCATAATAATGATTTTGCTTGTTTGACCTTGAATTTTCTCTGTAATATACTAATGCAGGGCCTAAAATTTCAACTCCGATTACACTCACCCCAAAAAAAGTTATACTCGCCGCAAAATAGGGTTGTCTTTTTTTTTTTTTTTTTTTTTTCTTTCTGTTTTACGCATTTTGGGTTTTTTATTTTTCTAACTATCTGAAATGCTTTTACAAATATGTCTAAAAATATATATATTAAAAGTGTATCGTATATATATCATCATGTCTGATAATCATCTATAATCAAAAATTATTATAATGCACATTGTATTTGAGATCTGAAAAAAAAAGGTTAAAATATCTATAAATGCGAAGAGTCATTAAAATAAAAAAAAAAAAGAAGAAGAGGGGAAAAAAAAAAAAAAAAAAAAAACTTTGTCAGTCAACATCCTGTGAAAATCTTATTATGCAAGATTAAGCTTCCTTATTTACCTATTTATATAGTATTTAACTTTTTACATCAGAAATGCCTTTTTCGTCCATTTTATTTTTATGATCAGACGGAATGTCGATGTGTATAACTTGTTCATTGTTGTCATTTGAAATAGCCATTTCGGAATTACTTGTTCGATAAAATTGTTGCTTACAAATCATAACAAGCGTATATTCTTGGCGTTTCAGCAAAAACTGGAAAATGTTAACTGTTTTCTGATCATTATTCAACAAAATGAACATAGGCAGTATCTTTAAAAGCGCTCGGGCTCATTTTCATGCGCCAATATCGCACAGGCAGACTTTCGCATTTTTTTTCTCTTGGCTTGTGGGTGCCTAGCAAAGAGGCTCTCTGCTTGTCTTTTCTCACACTGCTTAAAGAAATCACAGTGGGAGAAACGAAACTGCCTAGAGATTAAAACTTTTATGCGTGTACTTTTATGCATTTTTCCTTTCTCAGGCTGGGACGATTGTCGGGCAATGCGCACACAGACTCGACACTCAAAAAAGAGAAAAAGGAGAAGTTAAATATGAGGTTATAAGATGGCAAGATTTTGCCATATTTAAATCTATAAAAAGAATGTTTTCTGTCACCTTATCATGTAAGAATTCTATCTATAACTTGACCAAATTTTTACTCGCCATAGTAAAAATTCCACTCACCAATGGCTAGAGGAAATTTTGCGCCCTGTACTAATGATTTTGCTGGTTTCAACTACAAACTCAAACTTTCAACATTTTGAAAGTGTATAATGCGATTGATCTACAATCCATTTTTATTTCAGCATTGCTGTTAGAAAACATTACAAAATAAGTACAAAAGTCATTTCTAGAAAAATCATATATATATTTGTATAGAAAATTGGGTTTGGTTTAGAGCTGTACCGATACCGAGTACTCGGTATATATTCGGTACTCGGCTGAATTTGGACTAAGTATTCGGCCAATACCGAGTAGTTGTAAGAATTTCATTATTTTTATATATTATTGAAAGAAATGTAACATTCATAAGAGTTGTTTATTAATAACTAAACTAAAAAATTATGAAAATATAAATATAAAGTCATTAAACTTTTGCTGCAAACAGTTTTCGCAGTTAAAACGAGCGAGTATACCACCAAACTCGGTATAGCGACAATTCATGGTATGAGCTTATCCTTTTAGTTATAAGAATTTAAGTATAACCATCTTGTATGTGTGTAATATGCAATTTTTTTAATAAAAACTTAGTACATAAAATTGTATCTGTAAAACAGACAAAAATAAAATATTTTAGAAATAAAATTTAAGTAAAAAATAATTTTTTAAAGTAAGAAGCTTTTTATTGTGAAGCCCTAAAAAGCATAAAATAAAATGTATTAAGACATGCTACAAAGAAATGAAAGTTTCAACACTAAGAAAATTTTAGAGAAAAATATAGGTACTTTCCGTTTGCGAGAGATGAAAATTTCTTAATGTTCAAAATATTTTTAAATGCTTTCGAGACCAATATTCTTAGTTATTTGTTTTTGTAAAATCATTCATTAAGCCAGAAATCTCAAATGTCTCGAAAGCTTTTTAAAATATTTTGAACATTAAAAAATTTCCATCTCTTGCAAACGGAAAATACCTATATTTTTCTCTAAAATTTTCTTAGTATTGAAACTTTCATTTCTTTGTAGCATGTCTTTGCCAGAATACATTTTATTTTATGCTTTTTAGGGCTTCACAATAAAAAGCTTCTTACTTTAAAAAATGATTTTTTACTTAAATTTTATTTTGTGCTTTTTAGTTACAAAAAAGGAAAAAGCTTCTTAAGAAAACTAATTAAAATTTCTTAGGATATTTTGTAGACAACGGAAGATTTTCGTTTATCAATTGACATTTTTTTTTTTTTTTTTTTTTTTTTTTTTTTTTTATCTGCAAAAAAAAGTACAATATCGTCTTTCAAGGACCGAATCCGGGACCATCGCGTTATCAGTATGACGCTCTAAACAAAAGACTAAGAACTGTCAAGAAAAATCATAGAACATTCTAGAAAAATCTAAGAAATACTTATACAAAAGAAATATTGTTCTCGAATGCTTTTTAAAATATTTGGAATATTTAAAATTTTTCACGCTTTGCAAAGTGAAATATCTATATTTTTCTTTAAAATTTTCTTGTTGTTGAAACTTTTATGATTTTATAGCATGTCTCTGCAAGAATAAATTTAAATTTTTGGCTTTTTAGGGCTTCACAATAATAAAAAACTTTCAGTGTTATTTTTATTTATTTATTTACTTACTTATATTTTTATTTAATTATTTATTTTTACTGAAATTTTTATTTTGTGCGTTTAGTAACTCAAAAAGAAGTTTATTTAAAAAAATATCAAAATTCCTCAGGACACTGTGTAGGCAACGAATGATCTTCTTTTGTCAATTGACATAGTTTCTTTTAATTATCTGCAAAAAAGTAACACATCGGCTTGCAAGGATCGAACCCACGAGCATCGCGTTATCACCATGACGCTCTAACTAAATGCGCTAACAAACGACGAAACAGGTTATTTAAATTTACGTTAAAGTGGAGGCGCCTTCTTTTTCAGAATGACGCAAAGACACGATGATAAAAATCCTATTTCAATAAAAAGCTTTTAAAAGAATATATATATATATATATATATTTAACTTTATATTTTGTGTTTTTTAGTATATAAAAAAGGCTTCTTTAAAAAAACTCTTCAAAAATTCTTAGCATACTGTGAAGACAATAAAAAATTTTCTTTTATCAATTGGCATATTTTCTATTACACATTTCATCTGTAAAATTTAGCACATCGATCCTTCGGGGATGGAACTCTCCACCATCGTATTAGCAACTTGCGCTCTAACCAACTGAGCCAACGAGTGACTATAAAGACTGTTGATATTTACTTTAAAGTTGAAGAGCCTTATTTATTAGCGTGACATGAAGACGCGGTAACAAAATACAATTTCAATAAAAATCTTCTAAAAAAATGTTTATTTCTTTCTTTATTTTTATTTAAATTTTTATTTTGTGCTTTTTAGTTACTAGATAAAAAGCTATTTAAATGAAATCTTCAAACATTATTAGGATACTGAGTACACAACGAAATATTTTCTTTTATCAATTGACACTTTTTCTATTAATTATTTGCAAAAAATAACACCTCGGCCCGGCGAGGATCGAACACAAGACTCTCGCACTATCAACATGACGCTGTAACCAGCTGATTTATTAAAAGATACAATGAGTTGCTTACTTTTTTTTTTAATATATATATAATGGAAGCGTCTTGGTTTTTTAACGTGACAAAAAGCCGATGACAAATCCAATTTCATATAATAGTAATATATAATATACATATATACATATAAAGCTTCTAAAAATAATTTTTTATGTATTTTTTACTTAAAACATTTTATTTTGTGATTTTTTAATATCTAAAATGTTTTGTGTTTTCCCAGTATCTAAATAAAAAAAAAAAAAAAAAAAAAAAAAATGCTTCTTAAAAAAACTCCTGAAAAATTCTTAGTGTAAGCAACGAAAAATTTTCTTGTATCAGTTGACACCTTTTCTACTAATTATCTGCAAAAATTAACACGCTGGACCGAACTCATGACCACCGTGCTACTAACGGGACGCTCTTACCAACTGAGGCACAGAACGACAAACGAAATTGCTTATATTTACTTTAAAATGAAGGCGCCTTGTTTACTAGCGTGACACGAAGACACGATGACCAAGTCAATTTCAATTAAAAACCTTCTAAAAAGAACCCTTTTATAATACTAAAATAGTAGATAAAACATTAGTTATATATTTCTGCAAATAAAAGTAAGACACTTTTAAAACTGTAAGAAAAGGTTGATTTTTAATTTGAAAAATAATAATTATGAAAAGTTAAAAACACTGAAATGTTATTAAAAATATATTTTAATAATCAAATTTGTTGTTTTGCAAATTATGGTCCAAAACCACCTATCTTTTTTACTCTTCCAGAATTTGAAGACTAATGAAGTCTATCATGTTTGAAACGATAAAATATTTATTTTAATGCTCTCATTTCATATGTAAATTTTCATGCATCTTAAATTAAGCCTGAGTGTATACGAACTTCTATATTCTCTAAGAATTATCTAAGAATGGTTCGCATCTGAGAAAGACTATATAATAAAGAATGAAATTATCAATTATTGTGGTTTTAATAATCCACTAAGCTGGACATATCAAATATAACAATGAACCTAATTGTGTATACTATACACTACAACAGTTCTGAAACATTTCATGAAAACATGCTGTTTGCCATTTAACTTAATTTTGTGTTCAAAAGGCCTTTTTGGAAAAGGCCTTTTTCAAAAAGCCTATTGGATTTTTTTTTTTTTCTTTTCTTAGGACTAAAAGTTACTGTTAGTGATTCATTAAGTATAGTGATTCCTTTGAAAATACTGACCCGCTAGCGGGCGAAGCTCGCTAGTTACTTTTAAAACTTGAAAATCTTTTTGATCCTGTCCACGAATCCCTCGAAAAGAAATCAATGGTAAATCACAGTGACAAATTGCTGGTGTCATCTCCTAACAATGTTTCCAACGAAATGAAAAGAATGCTTTCTGGCCGATCTTTTGCATATATTTCTTTGAGTTTACTAAACACTTTTGATGAATATAAAGTTGGAATATATTTTTCAAAAGGTAATTTCACAAGGATTGAAAAAATTCGGTTACAACAAATAAAATTCCAACTTTATTGATAGGGGAAAGTAGGGCAACTCGGGACATGACCCACGTTGGGATGTCTTAAATTTCAGCTTCAATTTTGTAAATATGAATTACAGAACTGCCAACCTAATCCGGCAATTTGTTAGTACCGCCCCCTTTTTCTACACCACTTATTTTTTAGAGTATTTGTTTTCTTCATTCATCGTAAATTTATTTGAAGAGAATTACTCTAAAAATTAAGTGGTGTAGAAAAAGGTGCGGTACTATCAGTTTGCCGGATTTGGTTGGCAGTTCTGGAAATAGTTTTCTTAGGAGATCATACTGGTCAGCATACTTTTTTTCAATGTAATTTGGAACTTCTCACATTAGCAAGTGAAGAATATTTTCATACTCTTTGTTTTGAAAGATACATTAATGGAAATTAATTTGAAAGTTACATTAATACAAAATTCTTGTGCAAGAAATGAAATAATTTAAATCTGCGCATGTGGGAACTAAAATATGGACTTTCGTAATAATTTTAATATTAAAAAATACGTTGTACTGCCATTCCTAACTTTTTTGAGAGTAACAATATAATGATCTAAATCGGGAAGAATGAGACACAAAGTGATGGGGCAGGTTGGGACCCTGGTTGGGACCTCTCTTATCCTGCATTTTCTCTGCATACTTGCCAACATCCTATTTAATATTCCGTAGTGCTGTTAGCCCACCTTCTTTTTGATAAAAGTATCTTTTTAAAGTATTTTTCCTGTTATTTAATCGTAATTACATTTGGAGAATATAACTCTAAAAATGTACTGGTGGGTAAAAAAGGGCGGAATTAACTACAGTATGGAATATTAATTAGGATGTTGGCAAGTTTGTATATATATATATATATATATGTATGTATGTAAGTGTAAACAAAGCAAGCTTTTTCACTCTCCCCTGAAACCAATACACTAATTTAAAATAGAAATTTTCGTATTCGCGTTTAACTTTATAAATACTGTCGATGCAAATTTCTGACAATGACATTTCTTCTTTTTTTTTTTTTTAGGGGGAAGGGGGATGAAAAAAAAAAGAAAAGAAAAGCAGTTTTCAGAAAAAGAGACTGAAACCAGTAGAAATATCAAAACTTTGCAATTTATATTTAATTTTAATACTACCTTTGTTGCCCACTCCTGGAATTACCTCATTGATATCTAGTACGGTCTGCTGTGACTGGCAGATCTATTACTCACTCGAATTGAATACGCACTATAGTTAAAATTGATTTACGTAAATTTATTGAGATTTAAAATGTGCTAAAATTCGGAAAATAGTTGTTGTTAATAAGAAAAACTTTTTTTTTTTTCTTTAGACTTTAGACCATACTCATAGATGCCAATATTTTAATTTATTCCGGATTACTTTTAGCCCCGCCTTTATTTTACACCACTTTATTTATAGAAAATTTTTCTCTAATATATAACTTCGATAAAATAAGACGAAATTACTTTAAAAAATAAGTGGTACGAAATAAAGACGGGGCTAAAAATACTCCGGAATAAATTAAAATATTGGCAGCTATGCATACTTGTCAACCATCTCATTAATAACCGTGCAATTGTTAACGCCCTTTTTCTCACACCACTATATTTTTAGAGTTATTCTCTCCAAATATTGTTGCGATGAAATAAGATTAAAATTACTCTAAAAAATTATTGGTGTGAAAAAAAGGGCGGGTAGTAAAAATTGTACGGTTCCTAATGAGATGGTTGGCAAGTATGATTTAAACAAGATCAATTTTTAAATGTAGAATACAATATTTTGTGATGTAATATGTTAGTAGAATTATTAGGCAGATTATATTTATCAGTCTATTTATTGTGTCATTTATTAGGCCCTAATTTTATAGATAAATATTTATTAATCAGTTTTGCTTAGTATGTTTTATGCATTGACGTTTTATTCTCAATGTCCAAAGCTGTCCCTCCTAGTGGGGCGTTTTGGGACAGTTTAAAGATTTTTAATTTTTTTTTTCCTGAAATTAAATTTGATGGAATTAGAATAAATATTATCTTAAACAGGAAAGCTTAAAATTTATGTCAAACTAGGTTTGGCGAAAATTGAATAAAAAGTAATCTTTCTAAAAGTCGTTATCTAAAAAGTATCCCAAGATGCATCACCTTCCCCTAATAAAGAAAGTCCAAAATCATAATAGAAGCCTTTGCATAAAGCTTAAAGTTTATGGACAAGTATAATTTTGTTATATTCATTAACACATACCTTATGTCAGAATTTCAAAAATTGGATATAATATATTACTACTAATAAAAATCGACCGCGAGATTTATAATTCTAAACAGGAATGTAACATGCAACTTTTTGAACTAAAAGATCTTCGAGAATTCTGTATTTCTATATTTCAAGTAAACAAAGTAAAAATTGTTATTTTTATTGAAAATTTTTACTAGCATAAGATTTTATCAAACTTTCTGAATTCGTTGCTGTGTCTCCTTCTGAACGCTTTTTTCTTCATGACTTCTTCTGTGCTCTGCAGCCTACAATCAAAATATTTTACGTTATATATATGTGTGTGTGTGTGCTAAAGAAACCCTTTTCTAAATTACTTTAAAAAAAAAAAAATCTTGTGATAATTTTATCTTACTACTAATAGAAATCGACAGCATGATTTATAATTCTAAACAAAAAGCAACATGCTACTTTTTAAACCAAAAGTTTGCCGAAAACTCTGCAGCTTTGTATAAAAATATTTAACATTTTTAAAAAATCATATATGCTGTAAAACCTTTATCCTAATTTACTTTAAAAATAATAATATTTTACTACTAATAAAAATTGACAGCAGGTTTTATAATTCTAAACAATAAGCAACATGCTATTTTTTAAACTAATAGTTCTTCGAGAAAAATCTGCAGCTGTGCATCAACATACTTATAATTTTTTTAAACATGCATACTATAGAAATTGTTTCTAATTCGCTTTAAAAATAATGCTTATTCTTGTGAAATCTTTTTTCAAATACACTTTATCACAACAACAACAAAAAATAACGATGAACAAAGGAGGATTATTGCAAACTGGACGCAAATTGACATGCGTGCAGATTTCGATGGAAAATGCAAAATTTTAAAGTTTGGCGGATATTGAATTCTGCAGATGTACATCCCATCTGCCAATTTTCGTCCCATTTGGATTACTCCATTTTGGTGCGTCGTTTTTCTTTTCTTTTTTGTTACGGAATGTACAGTCGGGGGAAAAAAAAAAACGCAGCACTCGATGTAACTCCGTTGCTAATCAATGCACAAAAGTTTAACATGTATCATTCGACGGGGAATTGAGAGTAGATTCACAAAATGAACGGAAATTTTGAATTGGGGGTCGTCTACATATTAAAACGCGCACTAACTTTGATTTTTTCAATGGTAATGCCCCATTTTTATTTTATATTTGAATTCCTGGGATCGCGACAATGCGAAAAAGTATATTGGTTGTACTTTTTATTTATTTTTTCACAGAGTTATAAGCGTTCAAAGTTTGAAGGTGCTAATGTTAAATTCATATTTCAAACTTTTATTAACATCTTCACAAAAAATAACTTGATCGAAATATTTTTTTTTTTTTTTACGAGATACAGTGAAGAAACCCAAACATAATCCATCATTACTTTTGATTCTGAAAAATATTTTTAATTCAGAAAAATATTAATAAATTCATATTCATAAAAATTATGAATTATGACCTATATTAATTTTTACATAAAATGAATCCTTATGCTGAAAAATATGGGTGTGCAAATTTGCAGCTCATTCCAGTGAGCGGTTCTGCGCTCAAAGCTGGTAGATGGGAGGTGCCGGGTTCGATCCCAGGTCGCGCTCATCGACCTAGCCGTTCGGAGTTTTCCGTGGTTTCCTCCGAAACTCGCGTAAATACGGGCTAGGACCCCTTAGAAAGACCCCCACGGAGGGCATTCCCCCCATAGGCCTAGGACACATCAGGAGTCAATCGGCCTTAGTTCCTACAACCAACCAACCAACAACCAGCTCATTCCAGTTAATAGTTTTCGAGATATAAATAAATCTTTCTTTTGGAGTGGTTTAGGGGGCCGTCTCTTAAAAAATTTTGAATGAGATAACGAAGCAAATCTTAAAAAATAACGGAGAAAATTGAACAAAATATTTTTATTTTTTATATACGGGTCAAATTATATAACAACAACATCAAATGCAAAGAAATGAAACAAAAATGTTGATTTTTAGACATTAGTGTTAGTATCAAGAATTCTTGTTTCCTAAAGCCCCGCCTTTTATCGTTCTTCAAAACAAAACAATACAGGAAAGAAAGTGAATGTGACTTTGAGTATTCGTGTTAAACCCCTTATTTTACGTTGACAAAAACATACACAAGTGGACTTTACTTCATCGATTACTGGTGATAAATTTTGAATCCTTTAAACGAACACGAACACTAGAAGAAAAAAATTAACTGAATAGGCGGGGTTTACTGTTTGAAATACTCTCAAATTAAAATATTTCTGAACAAATTTTCTTTACCACAGATATATTACAGATGGATATACATTATAATTATATTCTTTCTGATTAATATATTTCTATCCAAAGTATATTTTATTGCAAAAATATGAACACTGGGTACATACTTAAGAAATAAGTAACACACAAATTACGAAAGAAACGTCCACTGGCATAGTTACAGATTTTCAAATGATGTGAATAAGACATTGCAATAAGACATTGCATTATTTCTCCTCTTTATCCAATAAAAAATTCTGGTCACCTTATACATAAAAAGTAGTGTAAGTTAATAATATTTTGTGGTGAGTGACTTTTTTTTCAGCGAGTGTAATCTAAGTTGAAATTTCGGGCCCTGCACATAGTATTATTAGTTTATTTACCTTGAATTAATTGCATATATAAGTAAATAGATAAATAAATTAAATAAAATAATAATAATAAATATTATATTAAGTCAGATTTATAAAAACCAATTTAAGCCGAGAATAATTAAATTTAATTGGAGAAAGATTATCAATTTCCCAGAAGCACATTAGAGTTAAGTTTATTCAGGCAGTTGAAGCGTCGAAAGTGGTTACCTCGCCCGCTCGAGGGTTTTTCTCCGCTGATACCAAACAGCAAATCCGTTGTACCATTTAACACATAGCTGCCAATATTTTAATTTATTCCGGAGTACTTTTAGCCCCGCCTTTATTTAGCACCACTTTATTTATAGAAAAAGTTTCTTCAATACATAACTTCGATAAAATAAGAAAAAATTACTTTTAAAAAATAAGTGGTACGAAATAGAGGCGGGGCTAAAATTACTCCGGAAAAAATTAAAATATTGGTAGCTATGTTTAACATCTCGTGGCACCTGCGCTTCGAAGATTGTTGTAGATGTCTAGAACGGATCGGATGAAGTTTGTCTAATATTGACTGGTGGTGTATGACTGTTCCGCCTAGTTACCGCTGGTAACGACCCGGTGCCCATATGGGGTGACAGCCCGGGCAACAGGGGCACGCCCAGGTGTCCTGAGTGGGGCCTGATTAACGGCAGGACAGGGCAGGCCAGCTTATAAAAAGGATAAGCGAGTGCAGATCAGCCTAGTTGGCGCAGTTGGCGCGTATCGGCTAGAGTGGTGAACGCCGTAGGGAGCGCGGCTGAATGGACGGTATTGAACGGCGTCCTAAGAAGGTAAACTGGACCTTCCGGCTGCCAACCCGTGGAACTGCCAGGACTTGAGGCAGTTGGGCCTGAAGTAGACTGGCCCTAGGAAGCTGGTCCGGAGGGATGGAAAAGGCTTCGTAATTCTGATTGCAATCCATATCTGGGTTGGTACTAGCTGACGTGCGGAAGGTTGAGGGCTCTCGTAGCGACTATGGCTTCTCATTTTGGGGACCACGTATTGTGGTCCGTATGGGCTCCAAAGAGTCTGGGTTGGTTGTTGGTGCGGCGCAAACGCCGGTTCCATTATGCCTAATTCCTAAACACAGTAATTTATGCTTCTACGTTTATCGAAAAAATATAGTTGCCGGAAAATGACGTCTCTTCAAGGATTATGGCTTCATATTAGTAAAATGCAAATAGTTCAGTGAACCTTTTTAACAATAATAGTTAAAATATGAACAGTCGGGGGAAAAAACGCAGCAATCGACGTAACTTCGTTGCTAATTGATGCTGAAAAATGTAATAGGTATCATTCGACAGGGAATCGTGAGTAGTTTCAGAAAATGAACTGAAATTTTGAATTGGGGGACATCTCTATATTAAAACGCGCACAACTTTGATTTTTTTCAATGGTAATTCCCCATTTTTATTTTATATTTGAATTCCTGGGATCGCGACAACGCGAAAACGTGTATTGGTTGTTTATTTTGCTTATTTTTTCACAGAGTTATGAGCGTTCAAAGTTTGAAGGTAATAATGTTAAATTCATATTTCAAGCTTTTATTAATATCTTCACAAAAAAAAAACTTGATCGATATATTTTTTTTATTTTTTACAAGATACAGTGAAGAAACCCAAATATAATGCATCACTACTTTTGTTTCTGAAAAATATTTTTAATTTTGAAAAATATTAATTAATTCATATTCATAAAAATTATAAATTATGACCTATATTAATTTTTACATAAAATGAATCCTAATGCTGAAAAGTATGGGTGTGCAAATTTGCAGCTTATTCCAGTTATTAGTTTTCGAAATATAAATAAATCTTTCTTTTGGAGTGGTTTAGAGGGCCGTCTCTTATAAAGTTTTGCATGAGATAGCGAATCAAATCTTAAAAAATAACAAGGAAAATTAAAAAAAATATGTTTATCTTTCATTTACGGGTCAAATTATATAAAACAACGTCAAACGCAAAGAAATGAAATAAAATGATGATTTTTAGACATTAATGTTACCATCAAGAATTCCTGTTATGTAAAGAAGACAATCCTTCATGGTTCCAATCCTTCATGGAAGAACTTCAATGAAGGATTGGAACTTGGAGAGAACTTCGTCAGCAGTTCCAATCCTTCATGGTCATCAATCCTTCATGGAAGAACCTTCATGGTTCTTCAAAACAAAACAATACAAAAAAGAAAAGTAAATGTGACATTAAGTATTCGAGTTAAACCCCTTTGTTTATGTTGACAAAAATATACACAAGTGGTATTTACTTCATCGATTACTGGTGATAAATTTTGAACCTTTTAAACGAACACTAGACGAAGAAAGAAATACCTAAAAATGCGGAGTTTACTGTTTTAAATAGAAAAATTGGTAAATTTAAAAGCTGTAAAAAAAAAAAAAAGAATGGAATTGGAATGCAAGACAGACTTATAAAATCGTTTCTTTATTACCGTCATAGTTCAAGGTTTAATCATTTGCTTCATATATTGCTTTATTTTCATTTATTTATTTATTTTGTAGGGGGGAGGATTATTATTTTAAGAATACTTTAGTCTTTAAAATTTTAACAATATATTTTAACTTTATATATATTTTTTAAATATACTTTTACTTTTATAAATATATTTTAACATTTTATGCGACCGCAGGATTTTGTAATTTTGAATACGCCTAAGGGCGTTATTCTCTCAAAATAAAGTATTTCAGAACAAATTTTCTGTATTCACAATTATATTACAAATGGATATACAGTATAATTATATTCTTTCTAATCAATATATTTCTATCCATAGTATATTTTATTGCAAAAATTTGAACACTGGGTACACACTTAAGAAATAATTAGCACACAAATTACGAAAGAAACGCCCACTAAGAGAGTTACGGATTTTCAAATGATGTGAATCTACGTCAGCAGTCGTGAAAGGGTTAATTAAGAAATTATATTTTCATATAAATTATAAAACGATTCGTACAGTTCCAAAGAGTTCAACTGACCCAAAACTGGTAATTGCGATTAAAATTGTTTAATATTTACTCCATGAACCCTTACAATAATTTATTCGAAAAGATTTAGTTTATGCGTTGTTGTATATATATCTATATTATTTCATTTCGTATTTTATGTTACTCCTACGAAAGAATATTTAAGCTTTATTGGTGATCAGTACAGCCATAATAGACAGTTTTACTTGAAAAATATTGCACTTCTTTCAAAGAGTACAGTCTGGACAAATCGCAAGTGTAATGTATTTAAATAGACCTAAAATTATTTTAAAAAGTACTGATGTATATACAAATCTAAGAAACTGAATTCAGGATAATTAAAGAACTGCAAGAAGATAAATATTTTTAATAATTTTTATAATCATTTTTTTCCTGAAAGATTTCCGACGTAAAACATTAAAAGTTTGTCTATTTTTTACAGGATCTTAATTTTATATTTCTACATTTGGAGGTAACCCCCTAAAACATTTTTGATTATAACTCTATGAATACAAAAGATAAAGTATACAAATAGTATACTTTTCCGCACTGCCAGACTCTCAAAATTGGGTATTGCTATTGAAAAAAAATCAAAGTTGGCGCTCATTTCAATATGTAGGTAACCCCTAATTCAAAATTCGACAGAATTTTCAAAAAGTGCATTTAATTTCCGGTTAAATGATGTCCATTAAATTTTTCTGCGTCAATTAATTATGAAATAACAGCGAGTGGTGCGATTTTTTTTCCCTGACTGTACATACGCATATGGTATGACTTCAGAATTTGTACAATTTGAACAAAAAGCCACCTCCTTCGACAAATTTCGTTGAAAGTCGACCTATAACTATATGGTTGGTGCAAATCAAATCGCAAAATTCTCTAGTCTAAAACGGTACAAAGATATTTTACTTAAGGAGTCGTCTACGTATTAAAAATGGCATCAACTTCATTTTTTTTTTTTTAAAGGAACTCCTATTTTGACGTCATATTCAAATTTCTCTGATCAAGGCAGTCTGAAAAATGCTACTATGTATATACTTTGAATTAATTCTTGATGCAGGTACAGTCACCCAAAAAAAAAACGCCTCCCCCCCCCTCACCTAATTTCGCCATAAAATATCGTAGAAACATGCGACTGGTACCGATCAGTTTGTAATAACGTCTAGTTTATAATGTTATAGTTAGATTTTACTTAGGGGGTCGTCTACATATTAAAACTGACATCAACTTCATTTTTTTCAACGGTAACCCACCTTTTTTATAATTTATTTGAATTCCTTGGATCACATCATCACGGAAAATGGTATAGTTTATACATTTCGCTCAATTTTTCATAGAGTTATAAGCTGTCAAAGTTTGGGGATGCTAATGTTAAATGAATGTGACAAACATTAAATCATACCTTCCGAAATAATTATGATATTTAAATTCTGTTTTTTTTATTCGTTAGAATGAAGTGACCCAAACATATTCCATGCAAATTTTTGCTAAAAAAAACATTTTTTGAGTTATGAAAATTATTAATAAATCTATATTTGAAAAAATTGTTAATTATGACCTATGTTAATTTTTGCACGAATAGAACGGGCATCATCAAAAACATGGGTTTACAAATTTACAGCTCGTTCGTAACATTATTTTTTGAGTTACAGTGATATTTCATTTTTTACTGCTGTTAGGGGGGCATCACTTGTTATAATTTGTATCCCCTGTGAGTCAATATCTCTATACATTTTGACGAAAAACTATTTTAATTTACCTTTATGTTATATTTATTGTTTTCTAAGGAACATTTCGAAGTTTATTATACAAATTGGCTTATTTTTTATAAAATTATCGCAATGCAGGCAAGAGATTGGGAAAGAATTCCAAAAGAAATGAAGCTCCGCCTCTGTATTGCGGAAACAGCATTAAAAAAACTAGTTTGCATACTCGTATATGACTCTATATGTGACGCTGGTATGCATAAATGTCAATGGCATTTACTACATTGAATGCTGAAGACAAAATTTAAATGCTTCAATTGGAAGTATGTAAAATAATTTTGTTTTATAATGTAAAGTTTTAGAAAAATTGTTTAAAAGCGTGGCTTCCGTTGCAAAAAGGAGTTTACTCGATTCTGAAATGTTAAGTCTTTGTTCTTAAATATTGCATAACTTTTTATAGTTTCTCACTGCTAAAATTCTATTTTATCCCTTTTGTGCTTTTGTGGTTTTTAACTTGAATATTCTAGGATTCGTGCATCTGAAGTTATATATCATGATTTAGAAAACGGGGTAGGACGAGCATTATTATTTGAAAGAGCAATATGCAGTAAACAATACTTTTGTTTTTTCTTTCTTTAAAATTAATACAATTAATTTTTATTAATTTTTATCAGATTTTTTAAAACAAATTTTCTCTTTTAATCTTTTTGTGACATTTTCGCATTCGTTTACTCTACCGTTTATGCTATTTAAATTTTATTGCATGACGTAATATAATAAAATATAAAATTTTTATTAAATGTTTTTTTAATACCGAATAATTAAGTGGTATTCCTTTTTTTTTTTTTTTTTTTTTTTTCGGCGTAAAACTGGCGTCACATTTATCACGGAAAAAGAATTTAAAACTGAGTAATATGTCTTATTACTTTTAAAGATATAGATTTTACACATTTAAAATTAAGAATTCAAGTACAGTAGTCGACTGCAGAACGGGGGATATTCGTTCTAGGCAACAGAAAACCGTTTTTACTATATCCATATTTATTTTCATATGAATATACACAATAATTATACTTTTTCTAGTGAAAGTATTTGTATTCATAATATTTTGTTTATATAAATATGAATAGGAATACTCTTAAGAAATATCGTAACAGACAAATTGTGAAAGAAACGCCCACTGCAGGAGTACAGATTTCCAAATGACGTGAAACTACGTCAGCAGTCGCGAAAATGTTAAATATCCTTTCTCAGATTTTAGTTTAAATCTTGTTATCTATATTTTTGTATATTATCTATTGTTGGTTTGTACGCCTAAAATTGAATGTAAAACTTAAAAGTAACACTTTCATGCGGGGCTTACTGTATAAAATAACAATATACCCAACAAGAAGTAGATAATTCTTTTTCTTAAATATTAAACACTTTTTTTTTTTTCTTTTTTAACCGCTATTAATAGTATTATCATTATTACTATTATTCTTTTACCTTGGTACCTAGATTTTTGTAATTCAGTATTGTATTGTAGGGTTCATATGATTCAAGCTATGTAATTTTCTTCGTATGAAGTGATGTATTTTACTATTCAATGTTTAATAAATAGAAACCAATAAAAATCTTTTAATTCATAAACTAACACAGAAAGTTTTGCGAATTGGAATCGTTTTTTTATTTTATAATTAACATTTCTGTACTTTTTTCCTGTGTGAAATTTAATAAAATGTATATTACGTGGTAGATCACGATTTATTTTTTCCAAATGTATAGACGGCCCCGTAACACATTTGCACGTGTAACTCTTTTTAGAATTGATTTAAAGTATATAAATAGGTGGATTTTCCGAACTGCCTTGATCTCAAAAATCTGAATATGAGGTCAAAAATTGTGGTCGTCATTGAAAAAAATGAAGTTTATGCCTGTTTTAATGTATAGATGACCCCTTAAGTAAAATCTACCTACAAGATTAAAAACTAGACGTTGTTGCAGATCGATAGGTACCAGCGGCATGTTTCTACGATAATTTACGGCGAAATTAGGTGGGGGGTGGCCTTTTTATTTTATTTTATTTTTTTATTTTTTTTTGGAGGGGGGGGGTGACTGTACCAGCGAAAATTTATTTGGTGCCCGTCTATGTAGTATGTAGAAAAAATAAATTATTATCTCTCATAGTATAAATTATTCATTAAGATTCATACCGGGAAAAAGTACAAAAATTTTGAAAATGTAATGCATTAATTTTACAAAAATAAATTAAAAAGTTAGGAAAGCTGTCGTGTTTTGCTTAATTTAAACTTATTTGAGTTATTAACGTGAGTTTTCGCACATTGCGCTCCCGCGAAACACGACAGAAAATTGTGATCGGTACTTATATGGTATGATAATCTGTCTATGTAACGCGTAAAAGAAATTCATTATCTTCCCATAATCAAAGCTTTCATTTCTCTAAGGCGTAAATCAATTTTATTTTTTCTTCTTAACTCTTTCAGGGGCGGTGATGAAACTACAGCATCACTTAATTTTAATTTTCAACTGTAAAAACTCATCTCAGAAATTTTTTAGCAAAATTTTACTTTTAACTTGCATAAATTGGTCTGATAAGGTATGTCCGTATCACGCAATTCCCTAATGTGCAGAAAGCATCCCCCGCGTTGTACAGGAGTCTACTGCACTTGAATTCCTAATTATGAAAATTGTAAGATCAGTATCTCAGGGATGGAACACGGGCGCAGAATCCATATCACTATCAATGTAAGGAAATTTTCTACTTCTTAAATCAACGACATTATAGGTAGAGAATTTTCTTAAACAGATTCCGGTCCGAATTCTGCGTCCGTGCTTCATCCCTGGTATCTATATCTTTAAAAGTAATAAGACATATTATTAGATTTTAAATAATATTTCCTCATTAAATATGAATTTTACGCCGAGATTAGAAGTGATCGAATATAAATAATGTTGCATTTTTCATTCAATAATATATTTTGAGAGCTAAAAAGATTTTAATAAAAACATATTGCCCAACATTTGATTCAGTATTAAAAATATTTAATAAAAATTAAATATTTTATTATGTTACATCATGCGATAAAATGTAAATAACTTAACACTTTCGCGACCGCTGACGTTCGCGTCATTTCGAAATCTGTATCTCCGCCAGCGGGCGTTTCCTTGACAATTTGTATATCATTTATTTCTTAAGAATATACCCACTGTTCATATTTATACGGTATATATACTATGGATACAAATACTTTGATTAGAAAGAGTGTAATTATAATGTATATCCATAAATATTATAAATGTAAATGTGAAAAATTTCGTTCTGAAATATTGTAACTTGGGAGAATAACACCCAAAGGCGGACCTTAATGTCAAAAACACAAAATCATGCGGTCGTGAAAGTGTTAAGACGTACAAATAAATACAAAAATATGGACAAAATTATAGCTGAAAATTCTCGGTTGAAAACCTATAAAAGTTATTAAATAAGAATAAAAGATTATCGAGTGTATATTGCTATGTCAAACATTAAGCCTCACTTTAGCATATTTTCAAGAACATCACATTTAACTTGAGGTGTTAGGATGGAATATTCAAACAATATTCAAATACTGAAACAGGACAACAGGGTTAAAATAAAAATTTAGCGGAGAAAAACTAGAAAAAAATTATTTAATATTTAAGATTAAAGACTTTACATATCAAATTATATGTTTCCTTATTTGACAACCATCTGATTATGAAGTATAAAATTTTTAGTACCCGCCTTTTTTTGACGCCAGTCATTTTTTTAGAGTAATTTCGTTCATATTTAATCATAACAAAAATTAGCGAGATTTGCTGGTGGTTGTGGTTAAAGTTGTGTGTAAAAAAGGACGTTAGCAGTTTTTCGCTTATTAATGAGATGGTTGGCAGAAATGCGTTCCTATCTTGTAAAGTAAACCTCGCTTTTACAAACTTTTTTAAAATCATAAAATAGAAAACAAAATGATTTTAAATATCCGTGATTAAATCATTTAAATTTTGTCATCAACAATGAATAACATCGTTAGCATAAAGCAACATCTACGCGCGTCAGTTGATACGGGAATTTAAAAGCGGGGAAAATATGGAATCCTGTTTTAACACTGTCTCGACCGCATGAATTGTCTTTTTCTCAGTAAGGTCCACCTGTGTGGGCGTTATTCTCTTCAGTTACAATATTTCGAGGAAAAAAAACTCCGTATTCACATTTATATTACAAATGAATATGCATTCTAGTTATACTCTTTCTATATCAAAGCATTTACTTCCATAGTATATTTGATAGAACAAATATGAATATTGGATATATTTTTAAGAAATAAATAACATACAAATTGTGAAAGAAACGCCCACTGGTGGAGTAAGAAACTTTTAAATGACGTGAATCTACGTCAGCGGTTGCGAAAGTGTTGAGCTGTTGACACTATCAACCCCGGTTTAAGAAACTAGAATCTACATTATCCGTTTTTAACACTTTCCAACAAAGTTGAAAAGTGTTTATAATTTCGGTTTGTCTGTCTGTCAGCGCTGTAACTCCCGTAAATATTTATGGAATTTCTTGAAACAGATATATGTTATTCAAGTTCCCTATTGGAAGTGAAAACCTTTACTGGTTTGTGTACAGGGACACCCGAAAGTTTTCCAAAGCATGTGCCCTATGAGAGGAATTTCTATAAACCAAATTTGAAGAACTTTATTTTCCACAAATCTTAATAAAATTAAATATTCTTCATATGCACAAAAGAATGCTGTCCACAGAATACAGTATAGTTAGCATTATATTTAAAGGGCCACACAAAAATATTCAGTTACATTAATGGGTATTATTAAAAAAATTTTAGAATTGCATTTTCGTTTATGATAATGATTTTTATCGTTTTCTAAATGTTTTTAACACTTTCCAATAAGATTAAAAAGTGTTATTGACTTCGATTTGTTTGTCTGTGTGCCTATCCGAGCTCTAACTCACGTAGATATCCATGAAATTCCTTGAAACTGACATATGATATTCCATTTCCCTATCAATTGTTCGCTATTGAAAATGGAGAAATTAACCTTACCGGATTACGTACAGGGACTCACAAAACTATTCCAAAGTATTGTGTTCTATGAGAGGTATTTTTATGAACTATAGTTTAATTTCTTTATTTTACACAAATTTTAATGAAATTGAAATCTGTTGTTTAAGTTCACTATCGAATGTTTGTCATAGAAAATGGAGTAAATACCACCACTGATTTGTGTACAGAGACACCCAAAAGTATTCCGAAGCATTCGTTCTGTGAGAAGTATTTCTAAAAACGAAATTTTAATAACTTTACTTTGAAAAAACTTAATAAAATTGAAATATGTTATTCATGTGCACAAAAGAAGTCTTTCTACAGAATGTAGTATAACTGGCACTAGATTTACAAGGCCACACAAAAATATTCAGTTACATTGCAATCTTTTAATGCAAATTTGCTGAAATTGTATTTTTGTTTTCATTAAACAATATAACCCTTTTTAACATTTTTTTTTTTTCTTTTAAGTGGAAATATGATTTCAGTTTAAGTATCTATCTGTCCGGCTGTCCATCTGATCGCCCCAGCGTCCGTAAATGTTTTCAGAATTTTTAGAAAATTATATATGCAATTCAAATTCACCATGGCATGCTCCCTATTTTAAATGACTTTAATAGGTCCTGTGCAACTGGTTTGTGTTCAGAGACACCCAAAAGAATTCTAATACATTGCATTTTTGAACAGACATTTTTATAAATTACATTTAAAAAACTTTCTATTGTAAAAATCATAAAGAAATTGAAATTGGTTTTTAATATACTAAAATAATACTTTGTACAGAATATGACTTTGTTATATTTCAGATTTACATGGCTACACTAAAATATTCAGATACATTATGGACTGCAATGAGAATATAAGGATTAATTTTTTTTAGTGTTTATCATTTTTAACACTTTCTAACAACGTTTAAGAAGGATTAGGAATTCCGTTAGTCTATCGGTCTGCATTTCAGAAATACTGTATGTCCGTTGTGTGATTATGTAGGCAAAGAGTATTGAAAGTTATACAACAATTAAAGCTATGAAGATGGATCATTCGAGACAACAACGTTTGTAGCTATCGGTCTATAAACAAATCTGTAAAAATATAATCGATTTTTATTCAATTTTGAGCCGACTTCAAAAGTTATGATTAACTGCAGTGTTTATGTTGTTTTAAGAAAGAATTTATTTCATACTTTTAGGAGAAATTTACAATTTCATTTTACTTTTTGTTGTTTGCGATTGAAGTCGGTTATATTTTTTTTACAAAAAGACTTTATTTTTAACATCAGGTTTTTCTGAGAGTATTTTTTCGTCTTTATTAATCGTAATTGAACTTATAGACAGTTATCTAAAGTCTTGTAGAAAAGGATTTTAATGATTCGGAATATTAATTAGAATGTTGGGTTGTATGCTAAAGCTGTTATAAAGAAATCTTAAGTAATAAATATATCAGAAATTTTTGCGTAACTTAAATGACAATTAAACGGCTCTTTTTTTTTTTTTTTTTTTTTTTTTTTTTTGTCTAAATTTCCTAAAAACATTTTTCTATATAATTTTTAAGTGTCGATATTCTAAGTGAAAAGAGCAGGATTTTACGGTCGATTTAGTTTTTCTGGAACACATGTGCATAGCTGCAAAGTTTTTAAATTTATTCGGGAATGCTGTTAGCCCCGCCCTTTTTTCGCGCCGTAGTCTTTGTAGAAAAGTTTTCTTCAATATATAATAAGGATTAAATATGAAGAAAATTACTCTAAAAAGATTACGGCGTGAAAAAGGGGTGGTACTAAAAACGTTCCGGAATAAATTAAAAGTCTTGGCAACTATGCATGTGTCCATAACATATAACGTTGCCAACTGTACGATAATTATCGTGTGCATGGTTGCAAAGAAGCTGAAATTGTCAGGAAACTTTATTCCAGAAATTTTCTATAATAATTTTCTATAATAATATATATTTAATCGTGTAAAATAACCATTAATTATTTCTATTAGAAAATGAATCTGTAAAACCTGATTTAAAAATTATAAATATTGGGAATTATTATAATATTGTTGCAACGCTGGTTTCATACGGTTTTTCAATCATATTATTCCAAACAGAAGTAAAACCTATTCACATCATTTTTTTTTTCTTTTTTTTTTTTTTTTTGTTTCGGCATTGGGAAATGACATGCCCAAACTGTATGATACTAAATTTAGAAAATTACTGTATTTTTTTTTCTATCATTAACATCTGCAGTGATTGATATAATTTACAAAGAATGTCTATATCATCATTCTTCGCAATATTTCAGAGTCACTACTTTTATAATTAATTTCACAGCATTCTTTATACTTTTTTTTTTTTTTTTTTTTTTTTTTTTTGTACCAAATTATTAGTAATGTTCCATAAAATTCATCTACGATTAAATAAGAAGAAAATTACTCTTCAAAGTAGTGGTATGAAAAGAATGCGGTACTAATAATGCCCCGGAATAAACTAAAATGTTGGCAACTCGGCTCTTCAAAAAAAAAAAAAAAAAAAAAAAGTATGAATAGCATGTGGTTCCAACAATACTCGGAAATAAATTATAAAACTTGGAAACTCTGATATCTATATCTACGGTTGTAATTTTCCTTGTCTTATTGTTGATATTTTGACATAATAGTATAATCTCCTTATATTATTAAAATCTGTGCGCGTCTGTCTGTCTGACTGTCTGTGAGAAATGCCTTGTCATCGCTAAAGCTCCGGCGCTAATGGTCGCATGGCCTCGAAACCGGTGTCGACAAACGCAGAATTTCTTCATCTCGAAATTGCGATAATTCGCTAAGCGATGCGACCCTAATTAGCGTATATATTAATTAAAATGTCCACCCATGTCTACCGAAAAATGACCCAGAATTCATGATTAAATGCTTAAAAAGCGACATTTTTACGGAAAAAGTAGAAAATTAATTAGAAATATCAGTCGTATTGTTACAAACAAAATACAATTGGAAAGGGCTTTTTTTTCTCAATCCGATGGTGTAAACGGCTTATCGATCGGACAATTAGATTTTTTTTAATTAACTAAACTAAAAAAAAAAATGGTGGCAACAAATCTCAAGCATTTTAACTTGGCAGACGATCTTGAACGGAAAGAAAAAACATCTGGTGTTTAATGAGGTCATGTGTTTTTGTACTGCGATTAAAAATTGCAATTTTCTATTTTCTACATTTTTTCAAAATTCGCACATTTCAATTAGTATACAATCTTAACACCGCAAAACAAACTTGCATTTCAAATTTCATCGATTTTGGTCAATAAACAAAAGATTTACATTTTAATTCCAAATTAAATTTTATCTTTACACGCCTGACATTTTATCTGTCGAAAGAGGATACCAGTTTCAAAACGACACAAATACACTTAGGGTAAAAATATTTATTTTTCTATTTACTTCCATTAACCGACTACCGTAGATAATGGAATTCGAAATTTCACCTGACTTACACGTTTTTAGGTGTCATGGCGCTGTACTAATTTAAAATTTCAATATTTAAAATTCTAATTATGTTTATTATTATTTTTTTTAATATGTCTTTCGATACACATTTTAAAGTACGGTTACACTATCGAAAGGGGAATTCGAGATTTCACCCGATTTACACGTTTTGAGGTCTCCTGAATCAGTTTTCTTTTGCATCACAATAGTGGAATTCGAGATTTCAGCTTATTTACACGTTTTGAGGTCTCCTGAATGGGTTATCTTTTGTATATCAGCTACTAATTAAAGTGTCGAACGTGGAATTAGAGATTTCACCTGATTTACACGTTTTGAGGTGTCCTGAATGGGTTTTCTTTTGTATCTCAGCTACTAATTAAAATAATTTCAAAAGTAATACATCATTTGAAAGCTTTGTTAATTTAGAATTGAATAGTAATTTACAGAAATTCGATATTTCGACATTTCTCCTGATTTAAACGTTTTGAGGTGTCCTGAATGGGTTTCTCTTTTGTCTCAGTTACTAATTAAAAAAAATTCATAAGTAATACATCATTTGAAAGCTTTGTTGAGTTGGAATCGAACAGTAGATTACAGAATTTTCTACCGCCAGATGGCGCTGTAATATTTTTAAATTACAATATTTCTATTTCTAATCATGATTAAATTTTTTTTAATGCGTCATTCGATACATATTTTAAAGTACTTTTACATTATCGAAAATGGAATTCAAGATTTCACCAGATTTACACGTTTTGAGGTCTCCTGAATCAGTTTTCTTTTGTATCTCAACTACTAATTAAAATAATTTCATAAGTAATATATCATTAGAAAGCTTTGTTGATTTGGGATCGAACAGTGGAATACAGAAATTTCTATCGCCAGATGGCGCTGTAATATTTTCAAATTTTAATCTTTCAATTTCTAATCATGATTAAATTATTTTTAATACATCATTCGAAAGATATTTTAAAGTTCTTTTATATTATCGAAAGTTTTCAGCAGATTTACACGTTTTGAGGCGTCCTGATTAGGTGTTCTTTTGCATCTCAGCTAATTGAGTAAGACCGTTCAAAATTGGTATACGTAGGTTAATTAGAATTTTACCCGATCAGAAATGATTTTTTTTTTAATTTCTTTTCTTAGGACTAAAAGTTACTGTTAGTGATTCATTAATTATAGTGATTCATTTGAAAATACTGACCCGCTAGCGGGCGAAGCTCGCTAGTTACTTTTAAAACTTGAAAATCTTTTTGATCCTGTCCACGAATCCCTCGAGAAGAAATCACTGGTAAATCACAGTGACAAATTGCTGGTGTCATCTCCTAACAATGTTTCCATCGAAATGAAAAGAATGCTTTCTGGCCGATCTTTTGCATATATTTCTTTGAGTTTACTAAACACTTTTGATGAATATAAAGTTGGAATATATTTGTTAAAAGGTAATTTCACAAGGATTGAAAAAATTCGGTTACAACAAATAAAATTCCAACTTTATTGTTAGGGGAGAGTGGGGCAACTCGGGGCATGACCCACGTTGGGATGCCTTAAATTTCAGCTCCAATTTTGTAAATATAAGTTACAGAGCTGCCAACCTAATCCGGCAATTTGTTAGTACCGCCCCTTTTTCTACACCTCTTTTTTTTTAGAGTATTTGTTTTCTTCATTCATCGTAAATCTATTTGAAGAGAATTACTCTAAAAATTAAGTGGTGTAGAAAAAGGGGCGGTACTATCAGTTTGCCGGATTTGGTTGGCAGCTCTGGAATTTGTTTTCTTAGGAGATCATACTGGTCAGCATACTTTTTTTCAATGTAATTTGGAATTTCTCACATTAGCAGGTGAAGAATATTTTCATATTCTTTGTTTTGAAAGATACATTAATGGAAATTAATTTGAAAGTTACATTAATACAAATTTCTTGTGCAAGAAATGAAATAATTTAAATCTGGGCATGTGGGATTAAAATATGGAATTTCGTAACAATTTTAATATTAAAAAATGCATTGTACTGTTATTCCTAACTTTTTGAGAGTTACAATATAAATGATCCAAATCGGGAAGAAGGAGACCCAAAGTGATGGGGCAGGTTGGGACATTTTCTTAACCAGCATTTTCTCTGCATACTTGCCAACATCCTATTTAATATTCCGTAGTAGTGTTAGCCCGCCTTCTTTTTCACATCAGTATCTTTTTAAAATATTTCTCCTGTTATTTAATCGTAATTACATTTGGTGGGAAAAAAAGGGCGGGATTAACAACAGTGTAGAATATTAGTTAGGATGTTGGCATGTATGTATATATATATATATATATATATATGTATTTAAGTGTAAACAAAGCACGCTTTTTCACTCTCCCCTGAAACAATACACTAATTTAAAATAGGAATTTCCGTATTCGTGTTTAACTTTATAAATACTGTCTATGCAAATTTCTGACAATGAAATTTCTCTTTTTTTGAAGGGGAGGGGGGGGGGGAGGAATGAAAAAAATTAAAAAACAAAAGAGGTATCATAAAAAGAGACTGAAACCAGAACAAATATCAAAACTTTGTAATTTATATTTAATTTTAATACTCTCTTTCTTGCCCACTCCTGGAATTACTTCATAGATATCTTGTAAGGCCTGCCGTTGGCAGATCTGTTACTCGCACAGTCAGAATACGCACTACCGTGTAAAGGGAATTGCACGTTAAGCATATGAAAACTGCACCAGCGTCAAATGAAGAGTTCTTGTCTGCTAATTAACCGTTTTTATGTGAAACACAACCTTAAATTGCTTTCGGTTTTACAGGCCTCAATAAAAATTTTACCGGTGTAAATATTTAATTTTCGCTTTGTAAAAAATTCCAAACCCAATTATGCCTAAGTGAAAAACTACGCCGTGCAGTAAAAATTAAAAAAAAATCTAAGTAAGCAGCCGTTGAAAAGGCATATACAAATGTGTATTTTTATGCATAAATCTTTTACCCTCGATAGCTCTTTATACAAAAATAAAATATGAAATTTTCTAATGATCTATTAAAACGCACCTAATTAATGAAAACCACGCCTTACTGTAGTGTATGTAAAAGGCAAATTTAAGTATCATTAAAGGATGAATAAAAACAAAAAACGTGTTTTACCATTAATAATTGTTCATACATAATGTTTCACGAAAATCTAAGAGCAGAGAAAAAATCCAAATTTAATATAGTTTTCTAAATGTACAATTAAGCTTTGTGAAGGGTGAGTATTTTGATAAGATTTTATCGAGACTCCGCCCATTCTTTTCTTTTTCTAACTTATTTCCCAAATATAAGGATATGTATTTTAAAAATGATGAATAATTATCGTAATAATAGTCGTAATAATTTATGCGTCGAAAATCACGTTAGATATTTCTCTTTCGAAGAACTACATTTAATTCATCAGACTACTAATGTCGTCTTACGTTGATATTTTTTTAGTATTAACCCTTTCAGCGTTAGCCGTTTTTTGGTATATCTGTTTAATGATTCATAAAATTAATACTATGCACAATATACGCATGAGATTTTAATAATGTATACTAGACATGTTTATTAATCTTATTTTCTTGAAAAAAGCAAAATATATTTCAAAATTTAGCTACACCAGCCTTTTATTTTGACTATGCATTCCGGAAAAAGACGGGCTTAACGCTTATAGGGTTTTAATATATATATATATATATTAAATAAAACACAGTCACTCATACAGTTATCAGTTAATTTATTAATTATTTCTGTGTTTTACAAAGAAATAATGAAAGAAAAGAACTTTATAAAATAAATATATATTTATTTTTACTTTTTGTAAAGAAAATATGAAAGAAAAATGATGAAAAGATGATGTTAACAATTGTATTTTCCTGCACAAAGGCCATGTAGTCTTTTCTTACAACGAGCGCAGATGGGGTTGGAACGCTTTATCTCACTCTGATTGTTACTGCAGACCACACATTGTTGAAAATTTCATCACTTTCTTCATTATTTGCTTCCAATGTCTCATTCTCCTTAGTACCATTATGTACCGAATCATCGTTCAAAATAATGTTGCGACGTAACAAAATTAACTGCTTTACATTATCTAGAAGTTCGGATTGACCAATTGATTTTTTTTTAAAGTAAAAATTAAATTAAAATTCCGGTGTCATCTCTCGAAGCACCATAGCACTGCTTCGCAGTTTAAGAGACTAAACATTGCAGCGCTATCACTCTGCTCAGCAGTCAAACGGTTAATCTTCTTTATCTGAAATATCTTTTGCACACAATTTTAGACTTCTGCCCTAAACGATTAGGCAACCTATAACGTTACATTTAATTAAAAAAAAAAAAAAAAAAAAAAAAAACTATTCAAGGTTTCTTAACGAGGCTGAAACTATTTATAAATGTTTATTAAGTACATAATATATATTATTTTCAGAATTTTCACTCGATTTTAAACGGTAGAAAATGATAAGTATATTTTTGATGGGCGATTTTTTATACTATCCACCAAAGTGACACCTACCAAAAAAAATACAGTTTATTTGTTTATTAGTTAGCTATTATATATAAAAATTACAGAAGTGTCAAATTGGTAGAACGTAGTGAAAAAAAATAAAAATCACTTAACAATAATACTTGCGTGGAGGTGTTTCACTCTCAAAATAAAAGAAACACTAGCACTCGTTATCAATAACTTCTATTATTATCAATCGCAATAAATTAAACCACATATATGATATAAATTATTGATAAAAATACGCTGGTATAGGTTTTCCGTGCTGAGACGGAAATTCTTCCACCCTTGTAATAATACCAATGATATAATATTTATTTTTAAAAACTATTTTATAATAATAAAAGAACAAGGCAAGCAAATATAAAAATGATCTTTTAACATTTGTTATTAAAATGTACCAATTAGCAATAAAAAAATATTCTATTTAATTGTTATCAGGGATCTTACATCTAAACTTTTTTTTCAAGACACTTTTACGGATGAGAAATTTTTCTAATTTTTGCTACCTTTATTTTTATACACTAGTCTCTATCCTGTTTAGTCACGACATATTACTATTAAAATACTGATATAAAGATTTCTGTATGAAAATAGCATAGATGCCAACATTTTAATTTATTCCGGGGTATTTTTAGCGCCGCCTTTTTTCATGCATCTGTCAAGAGCTGTTTCTGTATTCATAGTTCATAATGGCCACGCCCTTTTTTCAAGAATTCTGCCACCAGTACTTTTATGGAATAGATTTCTTTTTAAATTTTAAGACATTTTTATATAAAAAATTGCTAAATATTAATAGTGGTGCAGAAAATTAAGAAGTTTAAAGGACTGTACGAACTATGTCATTTTTGATGGGCGGAGTTATGTGAAAGATTTATAAAGGATGTTATGTCAATTGTACAGTCACCCAAAAAAAAAACGCCACCCCCCCACCTAATTTTGTCGTAAATTATCGTAGAAACATGCGACTGGTACCAATCAGTTTGTAATATCGTCTAGTTTATAATGTTATAGTTAGATTTTACTTAGGGGGTCGTCTACATATTAAAACTGACATCAACTTCATTTTTTTCAATGGTAACCCCCATTTTTTATAATTTATTTGAATTCTTTGGATCAAATCATCACGGAAAATGGTATAATTTATATATTTCGCTCAATTTTTCATAGAGTTATAAGCTGTCAAAGTTTGGGGGTGCTAATGTTAAATGAATGTGACAAATATTAAATCATATCTTCCGAAATAATTATGATATTTAAATTCTGTTTTTTTTATTCGTTAGAATGAAGTAACCCAAACATATTCCATGCAAATTTTTTCTAAAAAAACATTTTTTGAATTATGAAAATTATTAATAAATTCATATTTGAAAAAATTATGAATTATGACCTATGTTAATTTTTGCACGAATAGAACGGGCATCATCAAAAACATGGGTTTCCAAATTTACAGCTCGTTCCTAACATTATTTTTTGAGTTACAGTGATATTTCACTTTTTATTCCTGTTAGGGGGCCGTCACTTGTTACAATCTGTATCCTCTATAAGTAAATGCTTGTATATAATTTGACGGAAAACTATTTTCATTTACCTTTGTGTTATTTTTATTGTTTCCTAAGCAATATTTCGATGTTTATTATACAAATTGGCATATTTTAGTAAAGTTATCACAATGTAGGCGAGGGATTGTGAAAGAATTTCAAAAGAAAAGAAGCCCCGCCTGTGATTCGCTGAAACACTATTTAAAAAAAAAAAAGACAAATTTGCATATTCCTATTTGACTACGAGACGCTGGTATGCATAAATCACAATGGTATTTACTACATGGATTATTGAAGACAAAAGTTAAATGATTTAATTACAAATATGCAAAATTATTTTGCTTTATATTATAAAGTTTTAGAAAATTTGTGAAAAGGCGTGGCTATTTACATTAAGCCTTGATATGGAAGCTATGTTGCTGTTTTTCGATGCTGCGAAATTTAGAAAATATATTTGTGTTAATATACTATACAGATAGAAGAATAATTATATAATATCAACAAATCTTCTTTAATCAATATGTTTATATACATTACTGTATGGAAATGATTATATATGAATATTGTATTTATTTTTAATGAGAGATATAAACACAAAATACTAAAAAAAAAAAGAAGAAAATGTGTTATACATTTTTATAAATCAAGCAAAATATATATGCATACTTGCCAACCTAACCCGTAACATTGTTAGTTCCCGCCCCTGTGTGTACACAATTTAATTTTTAGAGTAATTAACTTCAAATACATTTACGATTAACTCATTGAGCGCCACGCGAATTCTTATGGAAATCCCATTCAGGCCACACGTGCTGCTTAGAAGCGTGTTATGTTTATCGAGTTTCAATAAACCCCATTAGGCCTTAACGATATAATCCTATAAAAATTCTATTTAAAAAAAAAAAAAAAAAAAAAAAAACATGAAGTAAATTTTAAATAAATTGTCAGTAATTACTTAAAACTATGTAAGTTCTGTAGTTTTATATCATATTTTACACTGCCGGCTGACTTAGCCTAAATGGAAAGATCAGTGTCAGCCACCGATGGCTGACACAGCTTTAAAAAGACTGATGTGAAAAAAATGTACGGAAAGGGGCGGGACCAGTAATCTTCCGGGAAAGGTTGACAAGAATGTATATACATAGAGCAATGCCAGAAAAATGTTCTTTATTTTTCATGAACCAGATGAATGGTATTTTTTTCTGAATAGTCTATGTATTAAATATAATGCTGCTTTAAATACCCTTTAAATGAAAAGTTTTATTACATAAAGTAATTTTCTGGCACTCTACAGCTCCCAAATGACACACAATACAAAACCCCGCCTTTTTCCAGTGATTAAAGGGTATTAACGTTTAATATGCTTTATATTCGTTTTGATCTTTCATTCTCCTCCTTATCTTCTTCTTTTTTCCTAAAAAAAAAAAAAAAAAAAAAAAAAAAAAAAAAGAGTTTTGTAACATTTTGACCTTTTCAAGTGAAGATTTAGATTAAGGGTACTCAGCCTTTCTACACCCACCGTCCACTTCGGTATCTGTGTTAAAGTGTAGAATTTTAGAACATCCCATTAAGTAGTAGGATTTATTATTTTACATATTAATTCGTTACACATTATACAATATAAAAGCAAAAGAATATCGTGGAGATTTATGTAAAAGTTTTTAATAATGTCATGAAAAAAAAAATAATAATAATTCATTTAAAAAAAAAAAAAAATCTGTTTTAATATTTTAAAAAAGTCAATTAAAGAAAATGAAAGTACTGCAGTATCAGAACAAACTCCCATTGTCACTGTGAAACGGCCGTGGGAACCAGGTTGAGTGCCGCCGTTTCAGACAATTATACGGCAGCTTGAGTTAAAATAATTTTGAATTTTCAAACAAATTTAAAACCATTCATCTTTTTTTTTTTTCTTTTGATAGATATTTTAATATCTATTCAAGCTATTTAATTTTCTTCGTATGAAGTGAACTATCTGATGTTTAATCAATAGAAACCAATAAAAATCTTTTAATTCATAAACTAACTCAGAAAGTTGTGTGAATTAGTCATTTTTTTTTAATTTTATAATTAACATTTCTGAAATTTTTTTCCGGTGTGAAACTTAATAAATAATGTATATTGGGTGGTAGATCGTGATTTATATTTTCTAAATGTATAGACGGACCCCTAATACATTTTCACGTGTAACTCTATTTAAAATTGATTTAAGATATTTAAATAGGTATGTTTTTCGAACCGCCTTGATCTCAGAAATCTGAATATGAAGTCAAAAATAGGGGTTGCCATTGAAGAAAATGAAGTTAATGCCAGTTTTAATATGTAGACGACCCCTTAGGCAAAATTTAACTATACTGTTATAAACTAGACGTTATTACAAATCGATCGGTACCAGTCAAATGTTTCTACGATAATTTACGACGAAATTAGGTGGGGGGGTGGCGTTTTTTTTTTGGGTGACTGTACCTAATTACGTTTAACAGTAGTAGATGATTTATAAAAATCACACTCGTAAATAAATAGATAAATGAATAAAACGTTATTCATGTAGAATAAATGAATTGGTAGAACTTTATCAAAATATTATTATTTAAAAGAACGGAAAAGCTTATAAATATACTTTAGCCAAATTAAATAGTACTTTTCAGACGTATAAATTTCTGTGTTAATGTATGTGAAGGGGTTCATTCTCTAGCAAAGTTGTTACAACTTATATATTGAAGTAAGCGCAAAAAGATTTAAAAACTGAGAGTCATCTAATTCATTTTGTAACATTATCAGTAACTGCCTAACAATGTTACGAATTAAAATAAAAATGTTGGCAGCTATATTTACAGCTAATTACATGGCTCGTATTCCATGCCCCCTTTTACACGTTCGGAGATGGGGGAAACACCCGCCTTTTTTTTTTTTTTGTTGTTTTCTGCTTCTACTTTTTTCATAGATGCCAATATTTTGATTTATTCCGGAGTACTTTTAGCCCCGTCTTCATTTATAGAAAAATTTTATGAAATATATAACTTCCATAAAATCAGGCAACTTTATTCTTAAAAATTAGGGGTATGGAAAAAAGGCGGAGCTAAAAAATACTCCGGAATAAATTAAATTTTGCTATCTATGCTATTTTCATATAAAAATTTCTATATCAGTATTTTTAAACTGTTGTGACGTGATTAAACAGGATAGAGACTATTATGTAAAAATAAAGGTAGCAAAAATTACGGAAATTTCTCACCCTTAAAAGTGTCTTGAAAAAAGGGCGAGATGTAAGATCCCTGATAATAAATATATATATATATATATATATATATATATACATTATTGCTAATTGTTACGTTTTAATAACAAATGTTAATAGAGCATTTTTATATTTGCTTTCATTGTTTATTTATTGATATTAAGTAGTTTTTAAAAATAAATATAATATCATAGGTATTATTATTAAGTGATTATTATTTTTTTCACTACGTTCTACCAATTTGACACCTTTGTAATTTTTATATGTAATAGCTAACTAATAAAAAAATAAACTGAATTTTTTTGGTAGGTGTCACTTTGGTGGATAGTATAAAAAATCGCCCATCAAAAATATACTTATAATTTTCTACTGTTTAATATCGAATGAAAATTCTGAAAAAAAATATATATATATATATATATATATATTATGTACATCATAAACATTTATAAATAGTTTCAACCTCGTTAAGATATCGTGAATAGTTTTTTTTTTTTTTTTTTTTTTTTTTTAATTAAATTTGACGTTTTAGGTTGCCACCCCATTACTCCCTAATCGTTGAGGGTAGAAGCCTAAAATTGTGTGCAAAAAGGCAATAACTCTTCATTCGACGCTGGTGCAGCTTTCATATGCTTAACCTGCAATACCCTTTACGTGCGTATTACGTAAATTCATTGAGATTTAAAATGTGCTAAAACTCGGAAAATAGTTCTTATTAATAAGAAAATCGTTTTTTTTTTTTTTTTTTTTTTTTTTTTGTTTGTTTGTTTTTTTTTTCTTGAGAGTTTAGACCATATTTGCCAACCATTTCACTAATAACCGTACAATTGTTATAGCCCCCTGGAAAAACGCCCTTTTTCTCACACCTCTATATTTTTAGAGTTATTCTCTCCAAATATTGCTACGATTAAATAAGATTAAAATTACTCTAAGAAATTATTGGTGTGATGAAAAGGGCGGGTACTAAAAATTGTACGGTTCATAATGAGATGGTTAGCTAGTATGATTTAAAAAAGATCAATTTTCGAATGTAGAATACAATATTTGGTGATGTAATATAATAGTATATTTATTAGGCAGATTATATTTATCAGTATATTTATTATGTCATTTATTAGGCTCTAATTCTATAAATGAATATTTATCAATCAATTTTTCTTAGTATGTTTTATGCATTGACGTTTTATTCTCAACGTCCAAAGCTGTCCCACCTAGTGGGGCGTTTTGGGACAGTTTAATTTTTTTTTTTTTTCCTGAAATTAAATTTGATGGAATTCTGCATTGAAATAAATATTAAATTAAACAGGAATGCTTAAAATTTATGTCAAACTAGGTTTGGCGAAAATTGAATAAAAAGTAATCATTCTAAAAGTCGTTATCTAAAAAGTGTCCCAAGATGCATCACCTTCCCCTAATAAAGAAAGTCCAACATCATAATGGAAGCCTTTGCATAAATCTTAAAGTTTATGGACAAGTATAATTTTGTTATATTCATTAACACATACTTTATGTCAGAATTTCAAAAATTAGATGTAATGTTTTACTACTAATAAAAATCGACCGCGAGATTTATAATTCTAAATAGGAAGTAACATGCCACTTTTTGAACTAAAAGTTTTTCGAGAATTCTGTATTTTTATATTTCAAGTAAACAAAGTGAAAATTGTTATATTTATTGAAAATTTTTACTTGCATCAGATTTATTAAACTTTCTGAATTCGTTACTGTGTCTCCTTCTGGATTCTTCGTTCTTCATTGCTTCTTCTGTGCTCTGCAGCCTAGAATCAAAATACTTTACGTTATGTACAGTCGTCCCCACTTAATCGGGTAACGGATAATCGAATACCCCGCTTATAAGAATATAAAGTAATGGAACCATTTTTTTTTTTTTTTTCAATAGAAGTAATGTTAAATTTCCTCGTTTACAGAAATATTTTTTACAACGCCACCCCGCTTAATCGCATAAATACTCAAAGTTTCTTAAATAAAATTCCTCTGTTTTGGGGTCAAATTTTTCTTCTCATTCTCAAACAACCAAAGAAAAAAAAAAAAAAAAAAAAGCCGTTCTTCTTTTAAAAACCTTACATAATTAAGGCATGCTCTATAAACATAAGACGATATTCCTGCCGAGGTGGTAAAAATTGTTTTACAAAAGCCAAATTTATAAAATCAGCAACTGATGAGAAAATTAGAAATTGAAATACAAATTATCTCCAGGAATTAGAAATCACAAATTTTGAAAAGTTTTCAAATGATTGGAAAAGAAATTTATGAACTCATAGATGTGGATAAAGATGAAGAAGCAGAAAAGGATGAAGAGTTTAATCTTCCAACAAAACCTTTAAATGAAAGTGATAAAGAATAGCAAGCGTACGATAAACGGAGTTGCAAAATCCTTTAATATTATTCATCGTCATTTTGAGTCTCATAGAAGCGATTATAATCTATTTATGTGCTTTAGAAAAAGAAATAAAAAAATGTTTAATTAAGTCTATGCTAAAGTAATCAATCATAACTGATTTTTTATTTTGTTAAAAGTAAAATTGTAAGTACACTTCACTTTATATTTATTCCAGCATTAATTACATTTATAAATTACTATAATATTTTAACTTAGTAAAAGTTTTGATGAATATTTAAATAAGAAAGAGGTATCGATTACCTTTTTATGTAAGCATAAAACCATGATAGTCATACATGCAATTGCGTTTCTAGTCTTTCCCGCATAATTGAATACCCCGCTTAATCGAATTAATATAGTTGGAGCGGTAGAAATTCGTTTAAGCGGGGCCGACTGTATATGTTTGTGTGTGTGCTGATGAAACCCTTTTCTAATTTACTTTTTTTTTTTTTTTTTTTAATCTTGTGATAATTTTATTTTACTACTAATAAATATCTACAGCATAATTTATAAATCTAAACAAAAAGCAACATCTACATTTTAAACCAATAGTTTGTCGAAAACTCTGGAGCATTGTATAAAAATATTTAACATTTTTTAAAATCATATATGTTGTACAACCTTTTTCCTAATTTCTTTAAAAATAATAATTTATCCTGTAATAATATTATTTTACTACTAATAAAAATTGACAGCAGGATTTATAATTCTAAACAACAAGCAACATACTATTTTTTAAACTAATAGTTTTTCGACAAAAATCTGCAGCTTTGCATCAACATACTTAAAAATTTTTTGAACATGTATACCGTAGAAATTGTTTCTAATTTGCTTTAAAAATAATGCTTATTCTTGTGAAATCTCTTTTCAAATACACTTTATAACAAAAAAAAAAAAAAAAAAAAAAAAAAAAAAACGATAAACCAAGGAGGATTATTGCAAACTGGACGCAAAATGACATGCGTGCAGATTTCGATGGTAAATACAAAATTTTAAAGTTTGGCTGATTTTAAATGAGCATGTGATGCTGCAGCGCATCTTAACTGTAGAGTTGGCAGAATATTTAAAATGCGAAATTTTGATTCCACGTCATAAATTCTTCGAGAATTTTATTCTGTCTACTCAGATAGAAAGTAACTAAACCTTGTATACAGGTGCGCAAGCTTTATGCGCAGGTATCAGCATTTGAGAGAGGTGTGTAGTTGGGGTGAAAGAAGCCGGTTGGTATACTCTGTGATCCAAAATATACTTATTTTCTACCGTTTAAAATCGAGTGAAAATTCTGAAAAATATATATATTATGTACTTCATAAACATTTATAAATAGTTTGAACCTCGTTAAGATATCTTGAATAGTTTTATTTTTAAATTAAATTTAATGTTTTAGGTTGCAACCCCCATTTCTCTCTAATCGTTGAGGGTAGAAGTCTAAAATTGTGTGCAAAAGATGTTTCAGATATAGACAATAAATAGCAGGCAAGAACTCTTCATTCGACGCTGGTGCAGTTTTCATATGCTTATCCTGCAATACCCTTTCTTGTGCAAGAAATGAAGTAATTTAAATCAGGGTATGTGGGAATTAAAATATGGACTTTCGTAATAATTTTAATATTAAAAAATGCATTGTACTGCTATTCCTAACTTTTTGAGAGTAACAATATAATGATCCAAATCGGGAAGAATGAGACACAAAGTGATGGGGCAGGTTGGGACACTCTCTCAATCTGCATTTTCTCTGCATACTTGCCAACATCCTACTCAATATTCCATAGTACAGTTAGTCCGCCTTCTCTTTCACACCAGTACCTTTTAAAAGTATTTTTCCTGTTATTTAATCGTAATTACATTTGGAAAATATAACGCTAAAAATTTACTGGTGGGAAAAAAGGGCGGGATTTACAACGTATTGAATATTAATTAGGATGTTGGCAAGTATGTATATATATATATATATATATATGTAAGTGTAAACAAACCACGCTTTTTCACTCTTCCCTGAAACAATACACTAATTTAAAATAGGAATTTCCGTATTCACGTTTAACTTTATAAATACTGTCGATGCAAATTTCTGACAATGACATTTCTTTTTTTTTTTTTTTTTTTTTTTTTTTTTGAGGATGAGAGGGGAAGAAAGAAAAAAAAAAGAAAAGAAAAGAAAAGGGGTTATCCTAAAAAGAGATTGAAACCAGAATAAATATCAAAACTTTGTAATTTATACTAATTTTATTACTCACTTTTATGGCGAACTTTTGTGGTAACTGCTTCAATGTATCTTGTACGTCTGCTGTTGTTGGTAGATCTATTACTCGAAAAATTAGAATATTTACTGTAGTGTAAATTTACATACGTAACTTTATTGAGATTTAAAATGTGCTAAAATTCGGTAAATAGTTGTTATTGATAAGAAGATCGTTTTTTTTTTCCTTTAGAATTTTGACTATGCTTGCCAACCATCTCATTAATAACCGTACATTATATATATATATTTTTTTTTTCAGTTAACACAACTTTAGGTAAATTCGGCTCATAAATTAATTTAACGTTCTCATAAATTTATAGGTGCCGAGTTATTACGAACTATTCATAATATTTAAACAAATAGTTTTTTAACCCACTGCTTGCGGAAAACGCAATCTATCACTGAAGCATTGCCACAAAAATATATTTTAGAAAAATGAGTTCAACCTAATAACAAGACAATCAGAGAATTTTGCTATTTTGAACAATAAGTAATATATTTTGGTGTTCCTCGTGGAAAAATGACTGATACGACCGTATGTTCATTGGGAATTGTATTATTGACGCGTACAATTTGACAAAATAAAGCATTCTTTTGTGAATGTATTTACAAGATATTGATGCGTACATAAATCGAAAAAAAGAGTGTATTTTATGTACACTTTTTTTAGTAATCTTCACTGATGTACAGTGCTTTATCTACATGAATAATTCGGTTTGATCTTTTTAAATTGTAAATATCAAAATACACATCACACAGTCTCCTTTGATTTCTATTCGAAAATAGTGAATTTACAATTTATTATAATTTATTAAATGCAATTCGCAAACATCAAAGACGTCAAAATTGTCTTGTTTTACTTGAAGCGCAGATATTTAAAAAAATTTCACTTCGGACCACTTCGTAAAGATCACAAAAAATTTACCTATTAACTTTCAAAGAACACAATTCCCTGAAATTTACCAAAACGATGAAGAATCATCTAAAGCGCTTTTCTAAATGAAGAAAATATAGTTAATAAAGAATTATGACTCTTAATAACTTAAAATAGCGAATCATAATATATGTTTGAAAAACAAAAGTTCCATTTACGCAATTATTCCCATAGAAAACTTATAAATATCTGAAAATTTTTAAAATATATTTATTTAGATTAATAAAATGAAATAAAACTGTTATCTATATTAATTACTGCTTCACAATAACGAAACATATACTATTACAGCATTTTTTTTTTTTTAACCCTTGGCCGACGCCATTTAATTTCACTCCTTTTGAGATTGTTACTAAATTTAGCGACTTTGCATTCAATATCCGTCACTGCAGTTTAACAGTAACGAATATGTACCGTAATTTCTGGCAGATGACCCGCAGGAAAGATGTGTCACTTCTTCACCAGAAATTTTATTTAATAGAGAAATCTATACTTTTTCGAAGGAAGAGCTCGTACAAATATAAATTTATTTATCAATTGAAATTTCTGGTGCAAAACTGGATTGTATAACCTGCGGAATATCTACCAGAAATTACGGTAATCACTTTGTAGGTAAGTCGTCCATAATATATATGAAATATTATACCTCAAGATTATTGGTAGTACCTTAATAAAAGAGCTTAATTTTCGCTACACTATTAGCTCCAGCAAAAGGTTAAATAATAATAATAACTAACATAAATGTAAAGTCGGGTAAAAAAAAAAAAAAAAAAAAACGCAACACCCGCTTTGATTTCGTTATTAATTGACGCAGGAAAATCCAATAGACATAATTCAACAGGAAATGAAATGCGCATTCTGAAAATGTCATCAAATTTTGAATTAGGGGCCATCTACATATTGAAATGAACGCCAAATTTGTGCAGTAATTTATTGCAAGGATGGAACATGAGCGCAGAACTCATACCACTATCAAAGTAAAATTTTCTACTTCTTGAATCAACGATATTATAGGTAGATAAATTTCTTTAACAAATACCGGTATAAAAATGTATTCTGCGCCTGTGTACCATCCCTGTTATTGTGATAGAAATTGTTGATAAAGAATACTGCTGTCAGTGTTCCTTTTTGAGACGGAAACTCTTTTCACCTTGTAAACAAATTGAGCCGGTAAAGGGTTAAAATTTTTTTAAATAAGTTTCAGAAATATCGTGCGAAAGAAAAAGAACAGCGGTTTTTTTTTTTTTTTTTTTTTTTTTGGACCTTTTTTGAAATTTAGCACCAAAGTAGCATTTCCTTGTCCAAGGGCTATAGCCATTTTAATTCCTCGCTAAAATGAAAGCTAATATTTAAAAGGCGCCAAGGGGATCATATACTAAAGCCACACCAGGAAACATTGTAATTAATCAGCTTTCGCAACGTTTCTATAATTTTACTTTCATTCTATTATATTGTCACCAGTGTTTTATATAACAATCTTTACAGTATATTTTAGCTTCAAATGTTTGATGTGTTTTCTTTTTTCTTTTATTTTAGTCGACAGTGTTGTATAAGACCTTAGTTCACGCCCCTCACAAATTCTCATGCTCCAAGCTCTGACGGCTCCAACTTGCTCCTTCTAATGCGCATGCGCGCAGACTTCGGCAGTGAGCAAGATGATGTGAGATAGCATGCACTTGCAATCTTCATTCTGAATTCATAATATCATTTGCGCTATCTGCAGCGATCGATTAATTTAAATAAACATTTCTATAAGCTAAAACAGTTTTTTATTATTTGAAAGTTTTTTTTATTCAAAGTTCATTTTTACAGGGATGGAACACGGGCGCAGAATTCATACCACTATCAATGTAAGAAAATTTTCTACCTCTTAAATCGACGATATTATAGGTAAAGAAATTTCTTAAACGCATTCCGGTATGAATTCTGCGCCCGTGTTCCATCCCTGTTTTTATGTTAACATTCATTAATTTAAAAAATGGGGAGGGGGGGGGGTTAAGAAATTATTTAAAGAGATATTTAAAAAAAAATTTATTTAATATTAAAATTTTTATGGGAAAATGTTTGCCGAAATTTTTATTTAATGATCATATAAAAAACCTATTTTTATTTTTCATATATATATATATATATATATTTTTTTTTCCAGATATGTTTAATATTTTTTTAAAGATATATTTTTAAAATAACGGAAATTGATAAGACATGAGGATGAGCTTGAGCTTATCATTTAAAATCAGATTTATTGACATTTGTGTTCTTCTTTATATTTTTCCACATGACATATTTAATATGTAGTTTTAAAATTGATAGAAACTAATTGATGAAATAAATTTTAATTACACATATACATTTTTTATCCTTTTTATTAATATTGTTTGTTATTGTTACCAGTTTATTTTTACATAAAAAAAAAAAAAAAAATAGTTAATTTTAAAATTGCACTACATTAACTTTGTAAATTTTAAAGAAAAAAAATTTAAATATTCAGCTATGCATAAATGCATTTTCCTTAGACACAGAAAAATTCAGTATTATCATAATTTTAATATACTGATATTTAATTTTGCAAGAATTATTTCGCATACTCATACTAATATTCATTAAAAGTTTATTAGATTTGTAAAGTATTTAATGTTGTATATATACAAGTTTCGGAGAAAACTCCGAATGACTCGGCCGATGAGCGCGACCTTAGATCGAACCCGGCACCTCACGTTTACCAGCTTTGAGCGCAGAACCGCTCGGTCGCTGGTGGGCTTGGAAAGTACTTAAGGAAATACTTCACATTATTTAATAGATAATAAACCCAATGTTATTCTGTGGAAAAATTCGTCTTGTGAGCTACTCATTGACAAATGTACTTTTTTATATTTAAAAAATTCACAGTTACAAAATACACAACCGTTCAAATGTTCTTATTTTTACAAAAGGTGATTTAATTTTTTTTTTTTTTTTTTTAATTATTCATTTTGAAGTTATGAAGTGCAAAAAAGGCTTTTAATTTACTTTTCGCTCTTTACAGCTTACAAAATGCTTAATATATATATATATATATATATATATATATATATTTGAAAAAAGATAAATATTTTGTCAGTTGTGAATTTTCTAAATGTGAAAATGGAATTAAAAAAATGTTACGGATTTGTAAATATTAACGCTTTTTATGTAATTTCATTCATAGAGTTTTAGTCAGGTTATAAAATATTAATTTTCTGCATTTTTCTAGCTTGTTATCACAATATAAGAGTTTATTTTTCTATAAAAACCCGTTAAAAAGCTTCACCAGGGCAGGTAATGTCCTTGGTGCTAAATTTGGCAACTTTATCAATCCTTGGTGACCTTCGCTAGAAAATCCCTTATTATCGATATACCGAATATCTAAGCTCTGTTTCAATTAGTACAAAAGTTACTAGAATATTCTCATGTTATACAATGATATATGAGGAAATTGCATCGAGGCGATAGTCATTTTCTCTCCACGCAGCTTACTGGGAAGAACTCCCTGGCTGGGAGGGAGCGCTAAGTCTGCGCGCATGTGCATTAGAAGGAGCCGTCAAGGCTTGGAGCTGGAGCATTTGTGAGGGGCGCGAACTAAGGTCTTGTGACAGTGTTGGTAATGTTACGAAATGCATGAATGTTGCTAGGAATGCTGTTAGGCTTGAGTTAATATTAGGTAGTACCATTAATATCTTCTTTTATTTATTTTTTAACCGACTTCAAAAAAGGAGGAAGTTCTCAATTCAAACGGTATGTTTTTTTGTTTGTTTGTTTTCTTTGATTGTTAGCTCATAACTTCTTAACAGATGCTTTGATTTTGATGCTTTTTGTTTTGTTGTAAAGGTCTTGATATGAAATAGGTCCCATTGTAATATCTTTTTGATCTAAAAGAATAAAGTGTGCCCAAAAAAGTCAGGCCCAACTCCTTTAACTGCTGAACGGCTGCAGCTATATTCATAAAAGTGTTTATGCAGGTATAGTAAACTGGCCATTTGGTACGAGGTGCAACTGCTTATATCGCTACCTGGTGGAAAACAGCGGAGTTCACGTTCCTATCTTTAAAACCGTTCAAGATAAAGGAAAAAGGTGAATTACAAAGTTGTACAGCCTAATCAATTCAGTATAAAGAGAGAATTTGTAGACATTTATGCTAGAAATAAAACGCTTAAAACGTGCACTTGTTTGTTCGCAATTTCTCACACTATGCCAGGGATGGAACACGGGCGCAGAATTCATACCACTATCAATGTAAGAAAATTTTCTACCTCTTAAATCGACGATATTATAGGGAGAGAAATTTCTTAAACACATTCCGGTATGAATTCTGCGCCCGTGTTCCATCCCTGCTATGCTCATTTGAGCTACATTGCATACGTTGTATCACGTGGTGACACGTATGCCAGGAAGTTCAAAATACGATTACTGTAAGTGGTCACATTATTTAGCGCATTGCCGTTTTTAACTGAGTTCACAAAAGATGGGGTTCTCAATACAAACCATATGTTTTTATAGTTGTCGTTGTTGTTGTTTGTTAGCTTATAACTTCGTAAGAGATGCTGCGATTTTAAAACTATTTAATTTAATGCAACGCTGGTTTCATACGGTTTGGCCTGAAATTGATCCTATTATGATTTCATTAAGCTCTAAATAAGTTACAGGGTGCCCACAAGTCCGTTTTCATTGTTTTAACTGCTGAATGGCAGCAGCTACAGAAATAAAAGTAGTATATTTGTATAGTAAACTGTCCATGTGCTACGAGATGCGACAGATTACAGCGCCACCTGATGAAAAAAGCGGAGTTAGCATTTCTATCTCGAAACTGTACGAGGTAGGAGAAAAAAGTGAATTACAAAGTTGTAGAATTTTATCGATTTACTACAGAAAGATACCTTATAAATATAAATGTTAAAAACAGAACGTTTAAATTTGCATCTGTTTGTTCACAGTTTCCTATTGTAACCCTGTAACGTACCGAAGCGATCTTAGAAATCAGAAAGATTTTTATTTCGATGGTTAAACTTCTATTCGTCCGTTGCAATGCTTATTCGGATCCTTCTTTGAACTATCCGCTGCGCACTTTCCATCAAAGCGGGTGGCACGTATACTGTGTAAAAGCCAATCAGAATCCAGATATGTATTGAAGTTGAGGTTATCGTTACATCCTTCTTATGTTTGTTTTAATTTATTAAAGATATATGTTGTAATTTTTTCTCTAGAGTTTCATTTGATAGTCTTATATGAATAACAGAGAGTCATCAATTATTTTCAAGCTGTTTCTCTTTTGAACGTTTACATTTTATATAATTAACCGATTTTGGATCGCGAAGGTTGTTCACTATTCTATGTCGATTTTACTAATGGAGATATTTCTACAGTGAAAAAAATAATAACGGAAGCTATGAAAATGGATCATTCGAGACAGCAGCGTTTGTAGCTATCAGCCTATAAACAAATCTGTAAAAAAATAATCATTTTTTACTTAATTTTGCGTCGACTTCAAAAGATATGATTAATTGTAGTGTTTATGTTGTTTGGAAAAAGAATCTATTTCATACTTTTAGGCGCAATTTACAATTTCATTTTACTTTTAGTTGATTCCGTATGGAGTCGGTTCTATTTTTTTTACAAAAAGACTTTATTTTAAAATCAGGTTTTTCTGAGAGAATTTTTCGTCTTTCTTAATCGTAATTGAATTTATAGACAGTTATCTGTATATAATAATAATTGTATAATAATTGAATTTATAGACAGTCTATTGGAAAAGGAGGTGCGTATTTTAATGATTCGGAATATTAATTAGAATGTTGGGTTGTATGCAAAAGCTGTTATAAAGAAATCTATAGTAATGAATATATCAGAAATTTTTGCGTAACTTAAATGACAATTAAACGCTCTTTTTTTTTTGTCTAAATTTCTTAAAAACATTTTTCTATATAATTTTTATGTGTCGATATTCTAAGTGAAATGAGCAGGATTTTACGGTCGATTTAATTTTTCTGGAACACTGCAAAGTTTTTTAATTTATTCCGGAATGCTGTTAGCCCCGCCCTCTTTTCCGCACCGTAATCTTTGTAGAAAAGCTTTCTTCAATATATAATTACGATTAAGTATGAAGAAAATTACTCTAAAAAGATTACGGTGTGAAAAAGGGGCGGGACAAAGGGGCGGTGGACAAAGGGGCGGACAAAGGGGCGGTGTGAAAAAGGGGCGGAAAATTACTCTTCAAAATAATGGTATGAAAATAATGCAGTACTAATAATGCCCCGGAATAAACTAAAATGTTGGTAACTCGGCTCTTCAAAGGAAAAAAAAAAAGGTATGAAAAGCATGTGGTTCCAACAGTACTCGGAAATAAATTATAAAACTTGGCAACTCTCATATCTTTATCTACTGTTGTAATTTTCCTAGTCTTATTGTTGATATTTTGACATAATAGCATAATTACTTTTAAAACCTGAAAATCTTTTTGATCCTGTCCATGAATCCTTTGAAATTTCGAGAAAAAATCTTTGGTAAATCACAGTGAGAATTTGCTGGTGTCTTCTCCTAACAATGTTTCCAACGAAATGAAAAGAACGCTTTCTGGCCGACCTTTGCATATATTTCTTTGAGTTTACTAAACACTTTTGATGAATATAAAGTCGAAATATATTTGTCAAAATTTAATTTCACAAGGATAAAAAAAAAAATCGGTTACAACAAATAAAATTCAAACATTATTGTTAGGGAAGAGTGGGCAACTTGGGGCATGATCCACGTTTTATACCTTAAATTTCAGCTCCAATTTTGTAAATATGAATTAGTTTTCTTAGGCGATCATACTGATCAGCATACTTTTTTTCAATGTAATTTGGAATTTCTCACATTAGCAGGTGAAGAATATTTTCATATTCTTTGTTTTGAAAGATACATTAATGGAAATTAATTTGAAAGTTACATTAATACAAATTTCTTGTGCAAGAAATGAAATAATTTAAATCTGGGCATGTGGGATTAAAATATGGAATTTCGTAACAATTTTAATATTAAAAAATGCATTGTACTGTTATTCCTAACTTTTTGGGAGTTACAATAAAAGATCCAAATCGGGCAGAAGGAGACACAAAGTGATGGGGCAGGTTGGGACACTTTCTTAACCAGCATTTTCTCTGCATACTTTACAACATCCTATTTAATATTCCGTAGTACTGTTAGCCCGCCTTCTTTTTCACATCAGTATCTTTTTAAAATATTTTTCCTGTTATTTAATCGTAATTACATTTGGAGAATATAACTCTAAAAATTTACTGGTTGGAAAAAAAGGGCGGGATTAACAACATTGTAGAATTTTAATTAGGATGTTGGCATGTATATATATATATATATATATATATACATACATATGTATGTAAGTGTAAACAAAGCACGCTTTTTCACTCTCCCCTGAAACAATACACTAATTTAAAATAGGAATTTACGTATTCGTGTTTAACTTTATAAATACTGTCTATGCGAATTTCTGACAATGAAATTTCTCTTTTTTTGAAGGGGAGGGGGGGGGGGAGGTAGGAATGAAAAATAATAAGAAAACAAAAGAGATTTATCATAAAAAGAGACTGAAACCAGAACAAATATCAAAACTTTGTAATTTATATTTCATTTTTATACATTCTCTCTATCCAACTCCTGGAATTACTTCATAATAAATATCTTGTACGGTCTGCAATTGGCAGATTTATTACTCGCACAGTCAGAATACGCGCTGTCGTGTAAAGGGAACAGCATGTTCTGCACCAGCGTCGAATGAAGAGTTCTTGCCTGCTATTTTTTGTTCTTTATCTAAAACATCTTTTGCACACAACTTTAGACTTCTGCCCTCAACGATTAGGGAGTAATGGGGGTGGCAACCTATAACATTACATTTAATTAAAATATATATATATATACATATTCAAGGTATTTTAACGAGGTTGAAACTATTTATAAATGTTTATAAAGTACATAATATATATTATTTTCAGAATTTTCACTCGATTTTAAACGGTAGAAAATGATAAGTATAATTTTGAAGGGCGATTTTTTATACTATCCACCAAAGTGACACCTATAAAAAAAATACAGTTTATTTTTTTATTAGTTAGCTATTATATATAAAAACTATAGAAGTGTCAAGTTGGTCGAACGTAGTGAAAAAAAATAATAATCACTTAACAATAATACTTGCGTGGAGGTGTTTCACTCTCAAAATAAAAGAAACACTAGCACTCGTTATCAATAACTTCTATTATTATCAATCGCAATGAATTAAACCACATATATGATATAAATTATTGATAAAAATACGCTGGTATAGGTTTTCCGTGCTGAGACGGAAATTCTTCCACCCTTGTAATAATACCAATGATATAATATTTATTTTTAAAAACTATTTTATAATAATAAAAGAACAAGGCAAGCAAATATAAAAATGCTCTTTTAACATTTGTTATTAAAATGTACCAATTAGCAATAAAAAAATATTCTATTTAATTGTTATCAGGGATCTTACATCTAAACTTTTTTTTCAAGACACTTTTACGGATGAGAAATTTTTCTAATTTTTGCTACCTTTATTTTTATACACTAGTCTCTATCCTGTTTAGTCACGACATATTACTATGAAAATACTGATATAAAGATTTCTGTATGAAAATAGCATAGATGCCAACATTTTAATTTATTTAGGGGTATTTTTAGCGCCGCCTTTTTTCATGCATCTGTCAAGAGCTGTTTCTACATTCATAGTTCATAATGGCCACGCCTTTTTTCAAGAATTCTACCACCAGTACTTTTATGGAATAGATTTCTTTTTAAATTTTAAGACATTTTAAATATAAAAAATTGCTAAATATTAATAGTGGTGCAGAAAATTAAGAAGTTTCAAGGACTGTACGAACTATGTCATCTTTTGATGGGCGGAGCTATGTGAAAGATTTATAAAGGATGTTATGTCAATTGTACCTAATTACGTATAACAGTAGTAGATGATTTATAAAAAATCACACTCGTAAATAAATAGATAAATAAATAAAACGTTATGCATGTAGAATAAATGAATTGGTAGAACTTTATCAAAATATTATTATTTAAAAGAACGGAAAAGCTTGTAAATATACTTTAGCCAAATTAAATAGTACTTTTCAGACGTATAAAATTCTGTGTTAATGTATGTGAAGGGGTTCATTCTCTAGCAAAGTTGTTACAACTTATATATTGAAGTAAGCGCAAAAAGATTTAAAAACTAAGACTTCTAATTCATTTTGTAACATTATCAGTAACTGCCTAACAATGTTACGAATTAAAATAAAAATGTTGGCAGCTATATTTACAGCTAATTATATGGCTCGTATTCCATGCCCCTTTTTACACGTTCGGAGATGGGGGAAACACCCGCCTTTTTTTTTTTTTTTTTTTTTCCTACTGCTATTTTCATAGATGCCAATATTTTGATTTATTCCGGAGTACTTTTAGCCCCGCCTTTATTTATAGAAAAATTTAATGAAATATATAACTTCCATAAAATCAGGCAATTTAATCCTTAAAATGGAAAAAGGAAAAAAGGCATGGAAAAAAGGCGGAGCTAAAAAATACTCCAGAATAAATTAAATTTTGCTATGTATGCTATTTTCATATAAAAAATTTTATATCAGTATTTTTAAAGTGTTGTGACGTGATTAAACAGGATAGAGACTATTATGTAAAAATAAATGTAGCAAAAATTACGGAAATTTCTCACCCTTAAAAGTGTCTTGAAAAAAGGGCGAGATGTAAGATCCCTGATAATAAATATATATATTTTTTTAATTGCTAATTGTTACGTTTTAATAACAAATGTTAATAGAGCATTTTTATATTTGCTTTCATTGTTTATTTATTGATATTAAGTAGTTTTTAAAAATAAATATAATATCATTGGTATTATTATTAAGTGATTATTATTTCTTTCACTACGTTCTACCAATTTGACACCTTTGTAATTTTTATATGTAATACCTAACTAATAAAAAAATAAACTGTATTTTTTTGGCAGGTGTCACTTTGGTGGATAGTATAACAAATCGCCCATCAAAAATATACTTATCATTTTCTACCGTTTAAAATCGAGTGAAAATTCTGAAAAAAAAAAAAAATATATATATATATATATATATATATATATATATATTATGTACATCATAAACATTTATAAATTGTTTCAACCTCGTTAAGATATCTTGAATAGTTTTTCTTTTTCTTTTTTTTTTTTTTCATTAAATTTAACGTTTTAGATTGCCACCCCATTACTCCCTAATCGTTGAGGGTAGAAGTCTAAAATTGTGTGCAAAAGATGTTTCAGACAAAGAACAATAAATAGTAGGCAAGAACTCTTCATTCCACGCTGATGCAGTTTTCATATGCTTAACCTGCAATACCCTTTTTGTGCGTATTACGTAAATTGATTGAGATTTAAAATATTCTAAAATTCGGAAAATAGTTGTTAATAATAAGAAAATCTTTTTTTTTTTTTTTCGTTTTAGCTTTGATTATAATTGCCAACCATCTCATTAATAACCGTACAATTATTAACGCCCCCTGAAAAAACGCCCCTTTTTCTCACACCACTGTATTTTTAGAGTTATTCTCTCCAAATATTGTTACGATTAAATAAGAATAAAATTACTCTAAAAAATTATTGGTTTCAAGAAAAAGGCGGGTACTAAAAATTGTACGGTTCATAATGAGATGGTTGGCTAGTATGATTTAAAAAAGAACAATTTTCGAATGTAGAATACAATATTTGGTGATGTTAGAATATTTATTAGGCAGATTATATTTATCAGTATATTTATTATGTCATTTATTAGGCTCTAATTCTATAAATAAATATTTATCAATCAATTTTGCTTAGTATGTTTTATGCATTGACGTTTTATTCTCAATGTCCAAATCTGTCCCACCTAGTGGGGCGTTATGGGACAGTTTAAAGATTTTTAATTTTTTTTTTTCCTGAAATTAAATTTGACGGAATTCTGCATTGGAATAAATATTATCTTAAACAGGAAGGCTTAAAATTTATGTCAAACTAGGTTGGGCGAAAATTGAATAAAAAGTAATCTTTCTAAAAATCGTTATCTAAAAAGTGTCCCAAGATGCATCACCTTCCCCTAATAAAGAAAGTCCAACATCATAATGGAAGCCTTTGCATAAATCTTAAAGTTTATGGTCAAGTGTAATTTTGTTTTATTCATTAACACATACCTTATGTCAGAATTTCAAAAATTGGATGTAATGTTTTACTACTAAAAATCGACCGCGAGATTTATAATTCTAAATAAGAAGTAACATGCCACATTTTGAACTAAAAGTTTTTCGAGAATTCTGTATTTTTATATTTCAAGTAAACAAAGTGAAAATTGTTATTTTTATTGAAAATTTTTACTTGCATCAGATTTCTTTAAACTTTCTGAATTCGTTACTGTGTCTCCTTCTGGACTCTTCGTTCTTCATGACTTCTTCTGTGCTCTGCAGCCTAGAATCAAAATACTTTACGTTATGTACAGTCGTCCCCACTTAATTGAGTAACGGATAATCGAATACCCCGCTTATAAGAATATAAAGTAATGGAACCAATTTTTTTTTTTTTTTCCATAGAAGTAATGTTAAATTTCCTCGTTTAAAAATTATTTTTTACAACGCCACCCCGCTTAATCGCATAAATACTCAAAGTTTCTTAAATAAAATTCCTCTATTTTGGGGCAAATTTTTCTTCTCATTCTCAAACAACCAAAAAAAAAAAAAAAAAAAAAAAAAATGTGCCGTTCTTCTTTTAAAAACCTTACACAACTAAGGCATGCTCTTTAAACATGAGACGGTATTCCTGCCGAGGTGATAAAAATTGTTTTACAAAAGCCAAATTTATAAAATCAGCAACTGATGAAAAAATTAGAAATTGAAATACAAATTATCTCCAGGAATTAGAAATCACAAATGTTGAAAGTTTTCAAATGATTGGAAAAGAAATTTATGAACTCATAGTGGTGGATAAAGATGAAGAAGCAGAAAGAGATGAAGAGTTTAATCTTCCAACAAAACCTTTAAATGAAAGTGATAAAGAAGAGCAAGCGAACGATAAATGGAGTTGCAAAATCCTTTAATATTATTCATCGTCATTTTGAGTCTCATAGAAGCGATTATAATCTATTTATGTGCTTTAGAAAAAGAAATCAAAAAATGTTTAATTAAGTCTATGCTAAAGTATTCAATCATAACTGATTTTTTATTTTGTTAAAAGTAAAATTGTATGTACACTTCATTTTATATTTATTCCAGCATTAATTACATTTATAAATTACTATAATATTTTAACTTAGTGAAAGTTTTGTTGAATATTTAAATAAGAAAGAGGTGTCGATTACCTTTTCATGTAAGCATAAAACCATTATAGTCATACATGCAATTGCGTTTCTAGTCTTTCCCGCATAATTGAATATCCCGCTTAATCGAAATAATATAGTTGGAACAAGAGATATTCGTTTAAGCGGGGCCGACTGTATATGTTTGTGTGTGTGCTGATGAAACTCTTTTCTAATTTACTTTTTTTTTTTTTTTTTTTTTAATCTTGTGATAATTTTATTTTACTACTAATAAAAATCGACAGCATAATTTATAATTCTAAACAAAAAGCAACATGCTACATTTTAAACCAATAGTTTGTCGAAAACTCTGGAGCTTTGTATAAAAATATTTAAAATTTTTTTAAATCGCATAGCTGCCAAGTTTCTTAATTTATTCCGGAATGTTTTTAGTCCCGCCCCTTTTTCACACCGTAATACTTTTAGAGTAATTTTCTTAATATTTAATCGTAATTATATATTAAAGAAAATTTTTCTACAAAGATTACGGTGTGAAAAAGGGGCGGGTCTAAGAACATTCCGGAATAAATTAAAAAACTTGGCAGCTATGTATATGTTGTACAACCTATTTCCTAATTTACTTGAAAAATAATAATTTATCCTGTAATAATATTATTTTACTACTAATAAAAATTGACAGCAGGATTTATAATTCTAAACAACAAGCAACATACTATTTTTTAAACTAATAGTTTTTCGAGAAAAATCTGCAGCCTTGCATCAACATACTTATAATTTTTTTAAACATGTATACTATAGAAATTGTTTCTAATTTGCTTTAAAAATAATGCTTATTCTTGTGAAATCTTTTTTCAAATACACTTTATAACAACAACAACAACAACAACAACAACACAAAAAAAAGATGAACCAAGGAGGATTATTGCAAACTGGACGCAAAATGACATGCGTGCAGATTTCGATGGAAAATACAAAAGTTTAAATTTTGGCTGATATTAAATGAGCATGTGATGCTGCAGAGCATCTTAACTGTACAATTGGCAGAATATTTAAAATGCGAAATTTTGATTCCACGTCATAAAATCTTCGAGAATTTTATTCTGTCTACTCAGATAGAAAGTAACTAAACCTTGTATACAGGTGCGCAAGATTTATGCGCAGGTATCAGCATTTGAGAGAGGTGTGTATTTGGGGTGAAAGAAGCCGGTTGGTATACTCTGTGATTTGTTTGACAATTGGATAGCAGCGATGACACTATTAGATGAAATTGACAGGAATGGGTGAACCAAGACCGAACACACCGTGAGGTAGGAAGCGGTCGACTTAGAGAGAGGACGGAACGTGAGAACCGATCAATTGTCAGAGTGGAACTCTAAACCAAAATTTATCATTTTCATCGATCCTACGTGCAACTGGTACTTCCGTGACTTCAAAGACCATTACTAGGTTGGTTGGTTGGTTGGTGTCGTGTCCAATTGAAGCCAAATCAAATCATTCCATGTGCCAAAATCACGGCCTTGGCAATGTCCACAATATTGTCACTGTAGAGATTTAGCTGAAAGGGAAATTCGTCAAAGGCCTGTAAGCTTCTTATGATGGTCGGGCAGTTGAAAATGTGTTCTGGGGTGAGTTCCTCCTCCAGGCAGTTCCTACATGATTTGTAAGTTCTGGTGCCATCTGTATTTATTGTCATTCCACCAAAGTGTTGGGTTCTAAGTCTGGAGATTGTCTTGGTAATCATCCTCTCTGCATTGATAACACATAGTTGATGTTCCTTTTTTATGTGTTTTTCTTTCAGTCTGTATCTAGCAACTGCATTAGCGTCACCTAAAGTTACAGTGCTGCAAATTTCCGAGTTTAGGTCCCTCGCCTCCTTCGCCAGCTTGTCTGCTTCCTCGTTCTCTTCAATACCAACATGTGCAGGTGTCCACTGGAAAGTACAGCTTTTTCCAAGGTGGCAAATTTCCTCTAAGTAGTGATGGATATCGTGTGCAAGCCTGGAGTCTCCATTCTCTATCGCTTCCAGGGCAGCCCTGGAATCACAGAAAATGACGAGTCCACTAGCTTTATCAGTATCTTTCAGAGAAATATACATTTGTAGGGCCTCAAGAATTGCTTTTAGTTCGGAAGTAAAATTAGAAGCGATGTTTCCTGCTCCTATACTTTTTTGTAATTTCATGTCATTAGTCAGAGTGATTGATATGCCTGCTCCTCCATTCAAAGTAGTCTCATCTGAGGATCCATCAGTATATATCTGCACTAGGTCGCGCCCCAAATAAGTTTCGATAGTTTTAATTCCTTTAGCTTTAACAATGGCCTCCGGTTCTTTTTTCAAGCAGTGATCTAGTAGGTTCAAATTGATAACAGTATTTGGGGGAAGGCAGGATGATAGTACAGGTTCCTGAAGCAACGTAAATCTTTGATCCATTTCAAGACGTGCACGTATTTCTTTATCAAGCTTCATGGTAGATGATCTTTTGAGTCTTGATTTGCAGTTCCAGGTAGTTGTCGCTCTTCGAGAGATATGATTTATATCTAGACTATTAGCCTTGTTAATAAATTTAACTGTTTGGTACCTTCTTCGATTATCAAGTGTCTGTAGGCCGCACTCTTGCTCTGCCTTGGTGTTATTGGTAGATGAGACAGCTCCAATAATTCATTACTAGGTGACTCAGAGAAATGCAGTAGAGCTCACGGAGTCCCTTCAGCGGACTACTTTAAAACTTTGTATATCAACAACGACGTTTACAGTGATATGAGGATCGTTCGAACTGAAATGCCACTGAATGGAGTAGAATTGTCGTCAGCAATGAGTCCCACTCTTGTTTGAGCCCCGATGACCAGCAAAGGAGCATCTGGAAGCGTCCCGAAAAAAGAGGATTCCAACCTGACTGTCGCCAGCTAAACGGCCTGACAACCAGGAGTGAAGATCTGGAGTATAATTTCTTTGCATAGCAGGACCCCTCGGGTTGTCATCCATGGAATCTTTACAGCACAGCGGTACGTCGACAACATTCTACTTCCCATTGTATTCCCTTCATACCATGCAATCCTGATCATATATTTCAGTAAGATAATGCCCGCCAGCGCACAAAGTTAGTTTTTACTGCTTATTTTCCTGCTTGTCTAATATTATTTTGGTCAGTAAAGTCGCCGGATCTCTCTTCCACGGAGAACATTTGGTGCATCATGAAAAGGGTACTATAACCAGCTCAGGATTATTATTATTTATTCTGACTGAGAAAAATAAGGAAGTTTAAAATATGAAACTGTTCTAAATTCCTCACTAGACCATGAGCTGGTGCTACCATTTTTTTAAAACCGTAAAATATTTTTGATCGTATTTAAATGGCAAGATTGACCTAGCATTTTCAATGCGACAGTTGATGCTTCACTCTTTGTGATAGATTTACTTTATGTCACTCTTTCAAGAAAAATGATAAATGTCATATTTTCGTAGCCGAAAATTGCATTTTCTTACCTTAAATGATATGAAAATTGTGTTAATTTTTAATTTTTATTTAATTTTGTTTTTATTGCCACTCCCACTCGACGAGAATTGGAGATTACAGGTAGAAAAATTTCTCTTCAACTTCTTTGTATAACTTGATGAAAGTTGCCGCCATTGCACCATATTTACGAGAGGGGTTGGGGGGGGGAGAATAGATAATATTAATATTCACTTAAAATCGGAACAATATTTCGAGTGGTACGAAGATAACTCCGATGAGCTAGGCCTATGACCGCAATTGGGGTTCAAATTCGAAATCTGCTGTAGACCAGCTTAGACGGATTTTTGCATAAGGATATAGAAATTAAATATGTGCATCAATAATTTAATTCTCTAGTGAAATTAACTTTTATTTTTTTAAATTTAAAACAACAAAAAACTTGAAAATTTTTCAGATGAAAAATGTAAAAAAAAAAAAAGAAGAAGAAGAAAAGAAACATATTTAATGTAAAATAAATATTATCATACTTTTTTTTTTTTTTTTTTTTTTGTACTTAATTTTATAACACACGAGAATTGCCGAGTAGTCTGGAAAATTTTCATCCTTCTGTAATCCAGCAAAAAAAAAAAAAAAAAAAAAAACCTCTGTCGTCTGTGTTAATCCAGCAAAAAAAGAAAAAAAAAAAAAGAGGAAACCTCTCTTGTCTGTGACAATCGCAATTTAATTTGAATTGTGTTTAGAATAGGAAATTATCTTGACGGTCACATATTCAGTTAGATGTTGTTTAATGCCCTCTTATAATGATCATCGGAGGCACCGAAAGAGTTGCTTTAGTAATGGAATTTTGACTATACTATTTTTAAGTATCTTCATTGATTCAAATTGGAATTATTTAACAATTTGTTTTCGGTTTAGATTTTAGTTTTTAAATTTTTAACCTATCATAAATTAGCTTTGAGTTACTTCGTTTAGTAAAAAAAAAAAAAAAAAAGAGAGAGAGAGAGAGGTATTTGCTTTTAGACATTCTTCTAAATCAATGCACTATTTTAACTACATGTATTCTATTTTCCTATTTAGAAGATAACTGAAAAGTATATAAATCATTATTTGTTAGATACGAATATTCTGTCAGCCGGAACACGTAGGGACAAGTATAAGCTTCTGCTAGTGTGAGTTACGCATACTTGCCAACATCCTAATTAACACTTCGACAACCGCTGACTTGAATTCACGTTATTTGAAAATCCGTAACTCCACCAGTAGACATTTCTTTAGGTTACGTAGGTTACATTATTTTTTAACAATATACCCATTATTCACATTTGTGCAATCAACGCACTATAAATACAAATAAATACTTTGATTGAAAGAGAATAACTGTAATGTATATTCAAATATGAATACAGGAAATATTGATTTATAGTAATGTAATATAAAAGAATAACGCCTACAGGCGGAGTTTTCTCTCAAAAATACAAAAACTTGCCGTCGGGAAAGTGTTCATATTCCGTAGTATTGTTAGTCCTGTTTTTTTTTTTTTTTTTTTTTTTCCCACACCAGTATCGTTTTAGAGTATTTTTTTCCCCTTACTTAATCGTAATTGCATTCGGAGAATATTGCTCTAAAAATTCACTAATTGAAAAAAAAAAAAAAGGCGCAACTTACAACACTGCGGTATATTAAATAGGATATTGGCAAGTACGGTTTTATGTGTCCCGCCGTCTTCTACAACGTTTGAAATGTCTTCTTATTCTACACATTAGTGGGCGTAGTTTGTATCTTATGTTTGCTGTTGGCATAGGAGCGTATTTGCCAATATACTACTTAATATTCCGTAGTATTGTGAGCCCCACCTTCTTTTTCACACCAATATCATTTTAATGTATTTTTCTTCTTATTTAATCTTAACTGCATTTAGAGAATATAACTCTAAAAATTTATTGGTGTGAAAAAAAAAGGGCGTGACTAACAACACTACGGAATATAAATTAGGATAATGACATGTTCGCATACGAGCCAAATTAGCACCTTTTCGCTACCGAAGAAATGTAACAGAAATATTTATTTTATTTAATTAGTTAACTGTTACAACTTTCGCTGATAAAGTAAAATAAAAATAAATAAATATAAATTTCGAGTAGCAAAAACGTGCTAAACTGACAACTATATAATTCATTTTCAGTTTAATTTGGAACTTTCATATAAATAGGAAAGTATTATTCCTATAAAGTAAAACATTGTGCTGGAAAATTGCTTTTCGCTATAGAATAGTGTGCTAAAACATGTAAGTGAAAATTTCATCCCCTTTATCGCAGTGTCCTTTTTGCAGAATAAATCAGATTTACCATTTCTTTTTTCTCCAAATTTTGTTATATGTAATTTATTAGGTTTAATTAGCCTTAAAAATATATGATTCTTTTCTAATTTGAAAAAAATCAATAAATTGGGATAAAACAGGTTATAAAAGGAATTTGCTTAATAGTATTGACATATATTGCGCTGTCGATGTGTTTTCTTACCAGTGACATTTACCACCTCTATTGCTGAATATGAAATAAAAATTATTTAAATAAGATATCATAAAAAACTTTTTTTTTTTTTTTTAATAATGTAGTATTTTAGAGGAATGTGAAAATGCGAAGCAAAAAGCTGAAAATGGAAAAGTATGGCACGGCAAAAATGCTTTATGTAAATATTTTATATTTACATAAACTTTAATTGTGGCCTACTTGTTAAATTAATATAACTGCGAAAAATCGCGTAGGCAAGACGCAGTGATCTCACTCATAAATTTACAATTTCCCTCCATAGTTGCCAAAATTTCCCTCTTTTCCCCTTTTTCATTTTCCTTTTTCCCCTCAATTTTTTCCACTTATCTGTTATGAAAGCATATGCTATTAAAATTAGTCACCTAACGGAAGAAAACTATACTTTCACATGATGATGTTACTTTCATAATAGTTGATTATTTAAAATAACTTTACATATATATACATTTTTTCAAAATTACGAAGGGCAGAGAGAGTTTAAATGCATTTTAAAAGTCTAAGGATGGCCATGACCTCCTCTCCTATATTTGCCGGCGCACTCTTAGAAGATTAGAATATTTTTTCGGACACTGGTATCTACAATACTAAAGACGCCTTTCCAAAATTTGTAAGTATCCTTGATGTAAATTTTTCTCAATATTCTCATCTATGGCTTATTTTATTCTCACCACTCCTGTTCCAATGATTTGATATAAAGGAATAAGTGATTCTAGATTACGATCAAAAACATTTGAAGACTTAAAAAAAAAGTATCAGAGAATACATCTTCTTCAAGAAAAAATCTATTTTTAATCAGCCTAAATGCTTCAACATAAAATACTGAAATTGATTCTCTTACGGATTTTTCACTTTTTGCTGAAAGGTGTTCGATATTCATTAATAAATAAGTGACATCGAGACAAATATAATTTTTTTTTTCTTTTTCTTTTCTTTTTTTTTTTTTTTTTTCTTGAGGGCAAGAGGTTTATTTTCGTTATCATAATTTCGTAACTGCAATATATTCAGGAACCATAACATTTAATGTTATTCGCTTAAGAAATTCAGAAACTTTATCTTTCAGTGTTTTACTCATTCAGTTTCGACATTTGATAATTTATAAAAATATACTTTTGATATAGAGATTATTTTATAAAAATATTGTGAACATTTCTCATTCATGAGAGTGTCAAGAGTGGAAAGTACGACCCCTGATTTAAAGGCAATTACTATTTAAAAAAAGTGCTGTGGGAAAATGAGCGGGTACTATCAATCCTCCGTACTAGGTTGGCAGCTATGAATAAAATATTTAAAATGTTATCGGTTAGGGATAACAAATTTTAAAAGGCGTCATCATTTCAAATTGATCCCATGATTCGTTCAAAAAATTCATTTGATAGATTCGTTCAAATCCATTCAATACTTCGGAAGTATTCGCAATGACACATTTTCCATTATATGTAGATAGATAAGCGAAAGGTTGCAATTGGTCCATTTCTCAAAGAAAAAGAAGAGAAAAAGGAATCAATCTAACAGGAATTTTCTGTATTATATGACCCGCCTTTCAGAAAAACAGGAGCCGTATTTATTCTAAACGAAAGTCTAATTCTATAATAGTGTCCCTAGCTAAACTATAAAATTAACAAAATCATCATTATTAATTCACTTAATTTACCTTTGAAATAAAGATTGATTAACCCTTTAACGCGCGGTGGGATAGATACGTCCCACCTAATTTCACTTCCCAACTGGAAGAATTCATCCCAGAAATTTTTTAGAAAAAACTTACGTTTGTAACATATCAGAAAAAGCCGGATTTTTTAACCTTAAAATTCAAAATTTCTTTTACTTTAATTTAGTTCACGAGTTCCGGTGGCATTGTAATTTAAAGGATCCGAATTGTCTTGCGCGTGAAAGGGTTAAGAATGATATTAAAATTTAATAGATTTTGAAATTTTGTGTTGCTGAATGAATACAAATGAAATATTTGAAACACTCAGTGCAACTACATTTAAGAAATAGTTTAATAGAAAATAACATTAAAATACTTGATATCTAAAATGGTAGTAATAATAATAACGCATCATAAAAATTCTTACTCATATTGATCAGGTTTCCATAGGATATCCTCAGATAAAAACAAAGATGAAATTAACAAAAACAATAATGGTAATTTAACTGCTTGTTCCATAGTTTGACAGCTGGAATCATACACATAATCTTGTGTAAAATCCATCACATAATTTCGTGTAAAATTTGAAGCAGTTTTGTTACGTATCCAGAGTTACCAGATCTGATTTATTTTTTATTCAATAAATACCAATAATTTTTATTTGTAACATTTAGCTAAATATTTGGAAGGTTGATAATTTATTAAGTATATGAAATATCACTTCTCAGAATTTTTGGTAATTACTGAATAAAAAAGTCGCTAGATCTGACAAAATTGCGCATGCCTGCTAACATTCTAATTAATACTTTCGCGACCGCTGAAGTAGATTCACGTCATTTGAAGATCTGTAACTCCGCCAGTGGGCGTTTCTTTCGAAGTTTGTAGGTTACTTATTTCTGAAAAATATACCCAGTATTCATATTTGTAGTACAACCAATACACTTTTGATACAGATACTTTGATTAGAAGGAGTATAATTATAATCTATATCAATTTTTATTATAAATGTGAATACAAAAAAAAATTGTTCTGAAATATTGTAACTTGGAAGGATAACGCCCAGAGGCGGTTCTTACTGTCAAAAAGACAGAAATATGCGGTCGTCAAAGTATTAATATCCCGTAAAATCTTTTAATATTGCCTTTTTTTCATACCAGTTTTTCTTTTTTTTCTTTAATCATAATTACAATTGAAAAAAAAAAAATTACCCTAAACATGAAGTAGTGTAAGAAAGGTATGGTACTAACATTGGTATATTTATTAGGATGTTGCCAGGTTTGGTTGTTGGTACGTAAATGTGTTTCTCTTTCACATAGATGCCAACATTTTAATATATTCCGGAGTTTTGTAGCGTCGTCTTTATTTCGCATCACTTTATTGATAGAAAAATTTTCTCCAATATATAACTTCCATAAGGAAAAAACTCTCTTAAAAAATAAGTGGTATGAAATAAAGGAGGGGCTAAAAATACTCCGGAATAAATTAAAATGTTGGCATCTATGGTTTCATACATTACTAGAAATTCGAGCGATCTGTCATCTGTTTCGACGTTTGGAAGTGAGTGGAACAAGAAATTGCACATTCTATACGAATAAGTTAATGCTTAACTTTTTGCCATGTACGATTCAGAATTAAACTGTTCCGTGAAGACTGCTGCCTTTCTACACTAAGCGACAAAAAAAAAAAAAAAAAAAAAAAAAGCCGCACTGCAGAAAAAATGTCTTATACCTTTTATATTTGTAATAACTTAAAAATTAAGGGTTGAAACAAATAAAACTGTCTTGTTTGCATATTACCAAAGGGATGAAATGATACTTATGTACACTTTTGATATAATAATTCGCTTTATTACACTCTAAGAAGTACTTTATAAGAATCTGCATAAAACTTTCATTTTAAACATACTGTAGTAACCATACATTTTTTATTCTATTATGATTTATTATGTGAAATAAACAAGTTCTACTTTAATATATGAAATAAAACTATTTATTTGTTAGAACTAAGCAATTTTTTATTAAAAATATGTATTCTGCATTGGGTTGATTCCACCTTTATATGCAATTACTGCTTCAATGCACAATGGCATAGTATTGTACAGTGTTTCAATATAAATCTGAGAAATTTCAATGTGCCAAATATCACAAATAAATTTTTTCTAGTTTTGGCAGAGTTGTAGACTGCAAATTTCGAATCCTCTCCCCTCTCCCCCGCCTTTTTATTGATGAAACATTTTCGAGCGGATCGCGATTAATACTATTTCCATGTCTGGTAAAGAAGAAATTCTACTATATCGTTATTGAGATTTAACTTAAAGCGAAAAAAGATATGATTACTCTCATAATTATAGGTTCACGTGGGAATGGATAGGAAATTTTGACAATTTGAAGTGAATAAATTTACCACAGATGTCGTGTAGTAAGGTGCATTATCATCTTGAAATGCTGTTTGCCGAAATGCCCAAGATACCTCCAAAATAGTCGTCAGGCACCACTTTTTTAAAGACTGTGTTTTATTTCGAGTTAACTGATCCCTTGAGAATAAAAATTTGCTCGACTGTTTGAAAAGTTATGCACCTCCGTATTATAATGCACGGAGAATATGTGTCACTGTTTTAAAAGTGCGATTTTGATTAAGTCGGTGATATTTTTGTTGTCAGATCTGCTTGTTTTCTTTAGCTCGAAATAAGTTAAATTTGACTCATTACAGAGAACCAGTTCAGCCTAATCATTTTTTAATTTTTTAGTTATCTGAGGTCTTGCTTTCCTAATTCTCTTCACTAAGAATGGAATTTTTTCCAATTTTCTATCATTTAAACCTGCTTTGCTTAATAGTTGCTGCCCTGTAGTTAAATAAATTATGATGCTAAACACTTTTTCTGAATCTCTTTTATGTTCTAAATATAATACAAACCGATTGTTAAGCAATGGCTTTTTAACTTACGGTCATCTCGCTTGGATGAGCAACATGGCCGTCTGAAGCGAAATTTCCAGTTTAAACGGCCAAAAAATTTATATCTTGGTAAAAACCATTTTATCAATATTGCGTTAATATTTAATTATTTTACCATCTCACGTATTAAAATATTTTTTGATTTTCATTCAAAAATTACAACTTTTTGTGGCATCGTTAACTGCCTCATTTTTTCCATTTTTGAAATAATTTCTAAAATTACAATTTTCCTGACATGACAATTGCATTTTGTTTTTAACACTGGTCTCAATGCTAAAGTGTAATTGGAGGACAACAAAATCTGTTCGAAAATTTGCTTTTTAAACAATAAAATTGGCGGTTGTAGAAGGTGAAAAAGAAAATATGCAAATGATGATTTTTTTTTTTTTTTTTTTTGTCGCTTAGTGTATGTTATTCACGAAGAAGATACCGTATTTTCCGGCGTATAAAACGCAAGTTAAATAAATGTGTTTTGAGAGAAACAAAAACTTGTTAAATTAGTTTGTTATGGCCACCAAAAGACATTCTTCTATATTTTTCGATACAAATTCACTAAGTGCAAATAATATAATAAAACTGTTACTTATTAAAATTATTTAACATAATGAATCATCTTCATCCTAGAGAAAAATAACACTAAATGTCCAAAGAATGACAGTTTTATTAACCTGTAAATAACGATGTTATTTAAATCATGTACTGGTGTTATTTAAATCTGTAATTAACTTCGTAAAAAGTGCATTTTTATACTAAGTTTCGTATTGTTATATGCCATAAAAAGTGCGATATAGCCTTCCCGTTTTGAAGAAATTTTCAGTATAGCAGCGATAATCATTAGCCGATAAGCATCCAAATTGAATCGGCATAATGTCTGATAATGGCCTTCTTGAATAACAAGTTTTGCTTGATTATATGCAATAGAAGCTGAGATATAGCATTTCCTAAAATTTCGGAAATCACTGTGTAGCAGCGCCACCTCTTGGTCGGTTGGTACGAAAAATTTATAGGCGTTAATTTAGGTCAAGGTGCATCTATATGTAAATTTATATGCAATTTTGTGCAGTAGGTCTTTAGCTATAGTCGTCCCTTAAATTGCAGATATCGCTCTATAGAAGCGCCACCTGTATTCAATATAACCTGTATTCCTGTTCACCTGTATTCCTATAAGTATTCAAATTGAATTAGTGTAAGGTCTTATAATGGCCTTCTTACATATCAAGTTATGTTTAATTGAACGCAATAGAACCTGAGATATAGACTTCCCTTTAAATTGCTGAAATCGTTGTACAGCAGCGCCACCTGTGGAACGGTTGATTTCGAAAGTTGGTTGGCACTCATCAAGTTGGTAGGTCAAGGTGCATCTACACATAAAATTATATGCATTTCTGTGCAGTAGTTCCTGAGATATAGCCTTCCCTTAAATACATATATCACTCTATAGCAGCGCCACCTGTTGGCCGATAAACATTCAGTTTGAATCAGCATAGAATCTCATAACGGTCTTCTCACATATCAAGTTTTGTTAGATTATACGCAATAGAACATATATCCTACCATGAAATTGCAGAAATCACTGTATGGCAGCGCCATCTGTTGAGCGGTTGACACCAAAAGTTGATAAGCTCTAATTTAGGTGAAGGTGCATCCACATATAAATTTTTATGTAATTCTGGACAGTATTTCCGGAGTTACAGTTACCACAAAAATTTTGTTACACACACACACACACAGAAACAGACAATTTCTAAAAGTGGTCAAATCGAGTTCTTCATCTCTCAAAACGTGTAAATCCGTCGAAAACCGAAAATTTTCACAAATCCAATACTTTCTTCTATTGAATATAGAAGAAAATAAAAATAGCTTTTACAAAAAATGTAAATTTCCGGTGTATTATACGCCGAAAAATACTTTACATATCACTTTATATATTCAGGTAATATATTCAGATTTTATTCTTAAAGCATTTAGAATGAATGCGTTTCGGTCTAAAACCATATTCTAATATCAATTTTATGTGACAGGAATTTTTTCCCTCATTACTTCGTTTGCCTTTTATTCCAACTGATATCCGGATTTTCCTCGAAGTGAGAACACTGACAAGACGGTCTTAATTTAAAGAAAATCAATCTGCAATTCACAGACTTTTCATGAAAGAATTCAAGAAATTAGAAAAACAGACTGGATCAATTTAAGATAATTTATATAACAAGGTTTCACCTTTTTTCCTGGTGTAAAATTTTTCTATTTTTTGTGTGTTATGTCTGATGAAAAACATTGACACCATATGTATACTTTCCAACATTCTAATTAATATTCCGTATTTTGTTAGTCCTGCCCTTTTTTTCGCAGAAATAAATTTTTAGAGTAATATTCTCCATATTCAATTACGTTTACATAAGAAGAAAAATGTTTTAAAAAGATACTGATATGAAAAAGAAATACTACGGAATACTTATTAGTATGTTGGGAAGTATGCATATGATTTTTTTGTAGCCATTTAGTTTAAAATGTAAAAATGCGCAAACATCCATTTTTAGCATACCTTTTTTTTTTTTCTTTTTTTTTTTTTTTAACTAAAAACTGAACTGGAGTTGAATTAATGGTGGTTTGTTCGAGCTTATATAAATTACTTAGCCTTTCGTGACCAGCATATTTTTCACTTTCCTAATAATGATTGCTTGGGAATACTGAAGGTTGTAGTTATATGAAGCTTGAAAAGAAGATCAGTATTAGTCGTATATTACACTGGTCTACAGTGATTCTGTAACAACGGTCAAATTATTATTTTTATTATTAATTCCAATTTTTATTTAAATATCTGCAAGCGAAAAAGTCCCACCACGTCACATTTGTCTGTTAGAGTTTCAAAAAAAGGCAATTTTCACGAATTTTCATCATTTTCACAGTATCACAGGTTGTAACCCTTCCTGCTGGCAATCCAGAGTTCTGGCAAATCAGGTGTCCCGGCAACCTTGTTTGTTCCATTTTTTTTTTTTTTTTTTTTTGATTAAATATCAGAAAATGGCAAATTTCATTATTATTTTTTTTTTTTTATATTTTTACAATACAGTCGACAGCAAAAGTATCCGAGCACCAGCAAATAATTCCGATATTAAAAAAGTACATTTGATACTTTTTTGTTAAATAAATCCTTATCGAATCCTTTTCTTAGACTAACTAAGAACATGACTCGACAAGGATTTATTTAACAAAGCAGTATTAAGTGTATTTTTTTTAGGCAGGGATTATTGCTTCCAGTACAGATTAAATAATCGTAACAAAAAATCGCGTTACAGATTTTTCGCTATTATTTTTTAATTCTGCACTGCAAAATTAGTTGAAAATAGCTAATTTCATTTTTGTTACCCTCCAAAAAATTTATTTATCGACTAGTGATTAGAATGACATTGAGATAATTTTATCAAAATTAAATAAATGTAGTTTCTACCAGAATTGTTATTTAGAAAAAAGTTATTTGAACTTTAAGTGTCATACGTTGTGCTTTCGAAGTGAAAAAGTTTCTGGCATAAATTTTATTCAGTTGAAGTTTACACCTACCTTTGTTCTATTACAGTATTAAACATTCAGCAAGTATCTTCATTAATAACCTGATTTTTCTTAAACTTTTTTGTTTGTTTGTTTGTTTTTCCCCAAATGGCACTCAAAGTAATACATTTGTTTTGCTTACGTGAATTTACGTTATTTGAAAATATGTAACTCCACCTACAGGCGTTCCTTATCTATTATGTGTGTTACAGTAAAACCTCGATCCATCGTTTTTCACGGGGTGCGGGGAAAAAAACGGTGAAAGCGGGAAAACGGGAAAACGACGAATGTGGGTTAAAGTCAAAACACAAAGAAAACAATGTTTATAAATTAATACACTCAATGTATACAGTATACTACTAATAAAAAAACTAATTTGTTACTTTCCAAATTATCAAAGAAATAAATCAATGTTGTAGAACATTAAGTAAAATTTATCATTAAAAATCAGTCATTTTATGTTGGGTTTATCGTTCATTTTATAAATTAAACAGGATTTTTTCTAGATTTACAACTGGTCTTTTTCTGTAATTTCATATGCTTATATAAAAGGTCGTGCATTTTTAAACGCCATTGAGTCATCGTAGTGAAAATTATCCTCTATTTCTTAGCCATTATTTTCATTTTTTGAAATCACACATTTCTTCTATGCTTTAGGATAACGCATGTCGCAACGTCTTCATTAATGCAAATATTATCCCTATATTTTGTACCAGACACATTCTCTGTTACACGCAACTACTCTCCATCGGCATTATCATCATCATCATCATCTTGCCCTTCTGTTTGGTATTCATATTTTTTTCACACGTAACCGCATTTCACGAAACAATTTTCTTTATTACTGAAGAGGTTACTTCCTGCCATGCTTTATAGATGGTCCGGAGACACGGAATCACAATTTTGATCCTCCATCAAAATGGGGAAGATTTATTTTTTAGAATCAAAGAAGTAACTCCAGTTTGTATGCCTTATGGAACTGTTTGACATTCAGGGGAAAAAAAAATTCCAAAGTCAGGAAACTTTTTTTACAACTATGAATGCGGGAAAACGATTTTCTGAAGCACGATGCATGCGGGTTTCGTTAACATTATTTGAATACATTTTGTGCAGGGACCATGGAAATAAAACGATCAATGCGGTATAACGATGGATGCGGAAAAGATAGATCGGGGTTTCACTGTTTATTATTTCTCAAAGTATATACAATTTTCGTATTTTTTTTTCAGTTTATGTACTAAATATATAAATAAAACAGTTAGAAATAGCGTAATTTTTATGTGCTTTTAATTGTAATATTAATATGAATGCAGAAAACTTCTTTTTAAATTAATATAGTAAAATAATTTATATAGTAAAACTAATGCCCATAGGTAAACAATACTTTTAACACGATCAAAACCTGCGTTCGCGATTGTGTTAATTAACGAGATAAATAAAGTACATACTTACGAACCATCTTATTAATAACCGTACAATTGTTAATGCCCCCAAAAAAACGCTACTTTTCTCACACCACTATATTTTAAGAGTTATTCTCTTCAAATGTTATTACGATTAAATAAGACTAAAATTACTTTTAAAAATTACTGGTGTGAAAAAAAAGGCGGGTACTAAAAGATGCACGGTTCATAATGGTTGGCAAGTATGAAAGGTTGGCAAGTATGAAAGTAGAGTGATAAATGTTAATCTTGACATTGTCCAACATGAGTCATGTGAGATGAGCCATCTTTGCATTGGTTCCCTTGGTTACAGCTTATTTTCAATAAATTTCTATGGCAACTGCTTGGAGACTGTACATGGCGAAAGTCAAAACCGCCAATGTTGTTGTTTATCTACGTAATTTAATATATATATATATATTGTTCTAAATCATTTTGGTTTTAATTCTTTATATTTTGTGTAGTCAAATTTTAACCGGCAAAATATTTAATAAATATTTGAAGAATTTTTTATTGTTTTTATATTTAGGTCTTTTAAAAGCTTAATTTTTACTTTATAAACACTTTTAGACTTTGTTGAGGAATATATATATATATATATATGTATACATATTATTATAAAGTAATTATTATTTATTATTATTTATTATAAAGTGACATATATGAAAAAATATTTTAAAAACAATTTATTTCGGTCATAGGAATGTCGTGTTACCTAATAATAATGATAATTTTTCGAAGTGAAATTTTAAATTTAAAAAGAGAGATAAAGGGCCAAACGTAGCAATCTATTGGTTCATATCACATGGTTCATATTGAAACACGGAAAGTTAATCCCTTATTCATACTTGCCAACATCCAGGTTAATATTCCGTAGTATCGTTAGCTCCGCCTTATTTTTTACACCAGTATTATTCTAGAGTATTTTTATTCTCATTTAATCGTAATTGCATTTGGAGAATATTACTCTACAAATTTACTGGTGTGAGAAAAAGGGCGGGACTATCAGCGTTAAGGAATGTTAACACTTTTGCGATTGCATGTTTTTGTCTTTTTCACACTAAGCTCCGCCTTTGGGCGTTATTCTTTTACATTACATTAGTTTAAATGAATTTGTTCTGTATTCAAATTTATAATATAAATGAACATTCGTTACAATTCTAGTTTTTCTAATCAGAGATTTTGTATTCATAGTGCATTGATTGTACGAATGCGAATATTGAGTATATTGTCCAGAAATGATGCAACCTATGTAACCTAAAGAATAGCCCACTGGTGGAGTTACAAATTTTCGTATGACGTGAATTCACGTCAGCGGTCGCAAAAGTGCTAATTACGATGTTGGCAAGTATGCTTATTCGTTGAATCGGCACCCTATATTATTTATCTCGTTGGTGTTAACCCTTTGCATTGGAAGTAGTCTTCACAGGCATTGCCAGACTTTGGCAGTGTATTCTAAATATTCCTCTCAAACGCACCAAAAATAAACTCATACTTGCCAACACTCCCACATTTTCTGTGGGCGTGTTAAACCGTTTTATTTTATTAAACTTTCGATCGTCAACCGGGTCTACATAGTGCAAACTGTTTTAAAAGGTATCATACACTTGAAAATTACAAATCTTTATAACTAAAATTTTCTTTAAAGAAATATACACATTGTGATAATAATAAAAATAATATTAAAAATAATTTGTCTTTTATATATAAACTATCTTCAAATAAATTACATATTATATAGCCAGATACCAAAAAAAAAGAGAGAAAAAAAAAAGGCCGAGCTTCTGAAAGTTTTGGGGGAGTGAAAGACTGAGTGCAAAGTGTTAAAATTCCCTTTTTACTACTAGTATGTATAACTTTTAATCTACTGTTATTTATTACTATTGCCAGAAAATCTTTCAGTTGCAAAAGCGTAAATACTGCCCATATACGTGTAGCACTTAATCGTGGAATAATAAATAAATAATTAAATAAAACATAACCACTAAAGTAGTAAATAATTACACACCATTTTTTCCCCTATGGAAACTAAAAATAGAACAGAAGATGAAAGAAGTAGTTTGAAGTTTATTATGCATCATTCTAAATAAAGATCTAATTTTAAATACCTTTAATTTAGTTTAAGAAAATATAGATTAATAATAATAACTACTTGTTATTTTCATGTTTACCAATAAACAAATGACCATTGATGCTTTTTCATATAATCCGAATGACTATGAGTTGAATCATCAGGAGCTATTCCAGTTCGACTTGCAGAGCTAGTCAATCATGGTTCGTACAGCCACACTTTTTTTTTAAGTCTTCCGGATTATTATATTCGCAGGAGTCTTGGTTTCCGCCTTCTTCTTCTTCTTTTTTTTTTTTTTTTTTTTTTATCAGGACACTTTGAAAAGTGAGGAATTTATGCCTTTTTTGCTATAATTATTTTTATAGAATAATTTCTATACTGTATAATCACGACATATTGATTTAATAAAAAAAAAATAAAATTTTTACTTAGGAAAAAGAAATAGTGGAGCTAAAAGAGGCGAAAAGTTTTCATCCTTCAATGTGTTCTGAAAAAAAAAAAAAAAAAATGGCGGAGACCCTTGTATTCACAATCACAAGCACCCACTCTCCTGCAAGAGTTTTTAATTATTTTTAAAAGGACGTATCAGGCAGTGCATTGAGTTTACAATGTATAATAAAAACACTATTTTTGTCTATTTAATTGATTTCCGCAAAAATGGATAATTTGACAAATACAGATCAGCAAGAACAATTTTTTTCATAAATTCTAAGCTTCTTTGGAAATCGTCTATTTCGTTTTATTGCACCATAAATTCGAAATATTTTATCCAATGAATTTTCAGTGATTGTAACGTTATTGGATTAATCATCCAATTAGTCTTGGTAACAAAAATTTTTCATTTTTATTTAAAACAAGAGAAATTGTGTCTTCAATCTTTAACTTTCTCCACAAAAATTTTGAGAGTTACAAATGTAGACAGGGTCTTGCATTACGTATTTTGTCATTTTGCTCGTATTATAAACACGAAAGGACAGTTTACCACAATCCATCCATTTATAATTCCTGTTCAGGTTTGTACAGTGTATTAAACTTATCTAAAAAAAAAAAATATATAACAATAATAATTACGAATTCAATTTTCCATAATCTGTTTGGATTTCACGATATTTCTACATAGATGAAAAAATACAAAAATCGCAAAATTGTAGAAATCTACACTCCTGTTCAAAAGTTTAGGAAGATTTGTAAACGATCAGTTTTTTTTTTTTCAGTTTGAAAAACTTATCTCTCGGTAAAATGTTTTTAAACATTGGGTATTTAAAGAACTGGGTCTTTCTCGTGTTTTTCCGTGAAAATTGGTATAAGACGATATTTAGGGGGCCGGTAACAAACTGGGTTATATCCATAATGTTAGTGGCCACCCTGTATCATTAAGTGAACAAAATAATCTGCAATTTTAGGGTATGATATGATAACATAGACTCAATGCTATTTATAGATGGATTTGTGTGACGATAGCAAGTTAACTAACGGATGTATAAGCATTTATTTTAAAACTAAAAAAAGAATAATAATAATAGTAGTAATAATAATAATAATAATAAAATAAAAAGCGCGTTTTTTCTTAAAATATACTGAGTTTTAAAGGAAAATTATTACCACTTTCACATAAATTGAGAAAAACTCTTTTGAAACAATTTACTGCAGATAAAATACAAATATCTTAAAATATCTCATGAAATATGAGCATTTTTAGGAAAAACGCTTTCACTGCGCATGTGCGAAAGATAGACACATTTTAATTTCATAGGTTGAAAGCAACGTAATTTGGGCAACTTTCGTCAAAAGTTCATTTGAATAGCATAAAAATTCGGTAAGAAACCGAGCTATATTTTAGGTATTTTCCAAAAGTTGAAATTTCATAAGGGGTTTTTCACATGCAGCGGATTTAATTTGAAGATCCAATTATTTCAACCTCTTTACAATTTTTTTTTTTTTTTTTTTTGAAGGGGGGGGGGGACACCTTATGATAGAACAAATCTTAGTGAATAAATAAAAATATGTTTGAGTTGCAATTTTATAAGCGGTTTTCCACAAAAAGTACTTTTAGAGCGTGGATGAAATAATTGGATCTTCTAATTAATTTCGCGGCATGTGAAAACCCCCTTATAAAATTTCAACTTTTGGAAAATAACTGAAATCTAGCTCGTTCTTTTGCGTTAATTTGTTTAATTTTTACTCTGTTGAAATAAAATTTTGACAGAAGTTGCCCAATATATCTAGCTTTGAACCTATCTAATAAAAATGTTTCTATCTTTCGCACATGCGCAGTGAAAACGTTTTTCATAAAAATGCCCATGTTTCTAGGATATTCCAGACAATTGTAATCCGATTGTAGCATATTGTTTCAAAAGTGTTCTTTTCAATTATATGAAAGTGGGGATAATTTTCGTTTAAAACTCTGTATATTATAATTAAAAAACATGTTGATGATAATAAAAATAATAATAATTATTATTATTTAAGTTTTAAAATAAATTCTTACTTCTCCGTTATTACGGAGTACTTACTTAACGTGTTAAACTTTACTTAACGTGTAGTTTTGTAGTTTCTAGTTTACTTAACGTGTAGCTACTTAGCACGTACTTAACGTGCTATCGTCACACAAATTCATTCAAAAATTGTACTAGGTCTATATTAACATACCCTAAAGTTACAGATCATTTTGTTCACTTATTGATACATAATGATCACAAGCATTATTGATTTTGCTCGGTTTGTTACTAGCCCTCTAAATCTTATATATTAAAGCACAAACCTGTTTTTGTAAGACAAAAATCGTAATATCTGAGCATGCGCAAAGAAATCAAACGAAATTTTAAAACAGTCGGGAACAGGAATATTTCTTTTCTTTGCGCAGTGCAGTACGAACCGTCCAGCAGATATACTAGCTATACCTAAATAAAGTTCAAGTTTAAGTTTAAAAGCAATTCACACGATTAACTCATTGATTCGTACTTTCCAAGGAAATGTATTAAAAGAAAGAAATCTGCGAATTCTTATCGGTTATCGTCGTAGTTATTTTCGCCGATAATTTTCTTACATAGGATAGTATTTCGGGTTTTTTTGTTGTTGCACCATCTATTACCATATAAAACATATATATATTCCTAAAAAAATTAAAAAAAAAAAAAAAAAATCCGTTCCTTAAAAGAAAAAAACAAACTTTTAAAATTAACAAATTCTCAGAGTTTATTGTTCTACAAAAGTTAACTATTATCTACACCAAACTTTTCGCATATGTACAGGGACATCCAAAAGAATAGAAATAACATGTTTTCCGTGGTATAACGCGCAGGTTTATAATATCAGTTATACACCGGAAATTTAAATTTACAGTAAAGGCTACTTTTTAACAGGCTTTTACTTCTTACAAATATAGCTTTTTTTGTAAATTAAATTTTCTAGTCTGTAACTCATTCATATGACCTCCGCCGTACTCCAGAAAATACGGTACTTTACGTATATGATAAGTAGAGTGCAACGACTACAGGTTGTGCTAAACTAAATGAAATGAATGTTTCATGTAGAATAAGGTGTGAGAATCAGTGGTCGTACTCTCCGCTCTTTTTTCAGGACACTCTTGGGAACGAAAAAATTTTTATATTTATTGTTATCACTGTTTTTATGCAATTCTCTCTACCCTGTATAACAACGGCATATTACTATAAATGTATCAAGAAACATTTCTGCATAAAATTAGTGGTGGCAAAAAAGGTGGAAATTTCTTAACTTTATGAGTGTCTTGAAAAAAGGGCGGAGCTTGTGACTCCTGGTGAGAATCATTCTCCTTTCGTTCGCAGGAATATTTAAAAGAACTAGAATATAGAGGGACAATACTCGGAAATAGATGCCAATGCACTTTAGGTTGTGCTGTGTTTTAATAATATGGCAAATGCGCAATGTGGTGTGTGTATAATTTTTAGGTGATATACAGGGCTTCCTTATTTAGTAAAAACTTTATTTATTTATTTATTTATTTTTTCATTGAATGTAATTAATGGAAGTGCTTTAATATAGTAATAATTAACCAAGTTCAGTAAACTGTTAAAAAATGCAAATTAATTCCTCCATACCCTTACGGAAAATAAACTACTTTACGTTTTGCATTCCCTGAAAACTGAAGTCAATTTTTTAACCTTTGATCTATATCTATGTCTGGTATCAGGACATAACTTACGATAACACAAAGTTAATGTTTTGAAGTTAATAAAAGGTTACTGCTTCAAAGGTTAGATGAAGACTGATGTGTTTCGAGAAATGTTGCGGCTGAAAACTGTCTAAATAACTTAAAATGAACTTTTAAATTTAATGGTAGCTTTGACTTTTAGATAAATGTAAGTACAATGTTTAACACTTTGCGGCGCAAGACAATTCGGATCATTTAAATTATACTGCCACCGGAATTCGTGAACTAAATTAAACTAAAAGAAATTTTAGATTTTAAGGTTTTTCTAATATCTTATACACGTAAATTTTAGCTAAAAAATTTTCGGGATGAATTTTTGCAGCTGGATCTTAAATTTTGCGTCCTCGCAGCGGGGACGCCACGCGTTAAGGGGTTAAAAGGGGAGAGGGATTTATATATTCCAAAAGCTGAAATAAGCATACAACACCATTATGTGATTCTTTTACGAATTAAAAGATCTTTTTAAGTTCAAGGTTAATTTAGGAAGGAAAATATACGTAAACACATTGTGCAAATGAAAACTTTTAAATTAAAATGTGAGTTTTTCTTACAAATTTGTAACTTAAAAGTTACCTAAAACAATGATAAAAGCATACTTCAGATAGTATTTATAAAATATGATATATAAGTACTATGTTTTTTCTTTTTTAAAATACTGTAATAAATAAGTTTCGTATAAGGTACTGATTAATAAACAGACTTAATAGAGAAGTAACTTAAAATAAAATCGTACAATACATAAAAAATACATTTTTGCAAAGTAAAATTCATCAATGATAAAAAGTTATAATAAGAGTTGATAGAACTCCTTCACCCCTGATTGAGTATCCTGTAAATGCTTCTTAATGCACACGTGCCAATAATCTAATTAATAAACGGAAGATTGTTAGTTCCTGCCCATTTTTTCACACAAGTCTTTTTTTTTTAGAGTGATATTACACTTGTTTAAAAGTAACTATATTTGAATATAATTACACTAAAAGTATAGTGGTGTGAAAAAAGGGGCGTGTACTAAAAATCGTTCAATTCATAATTAAGATGTTGGCAGATATGTTAAATCATTCAGCTTTAAACAAATCTACTCTGCTTGGCGAGCGCAATTAGCTTTAAGTTTTACTTTAAACATAAATTTTAGTCATGCTTTAATTATATTTTAATTTGCTGGATTTTCGGTAGTTTTTATTGGTTTAAAACCATTTAAATCATTTAGACAATAATACAAGGGTCGTATTCTCCGCCTTTTTTTAAGGACAGTATTATGAATGAGAATTTTTCAATTTTTTTGCTAGTATTATTTTTATAAAATGATTTCTACCCTGTATAATCATGGCACATTGCTATAACTATACCGTAGATATATTTCTGCTTGAAATAAGTGGTGGCAAAACAGGCGGAAATTTCTTATCTCTGAGAGTGTCCTGAAAAAAGGGCGTAGAGGACCCCTGAATAACATTACAGGGGTCGTACTCTCCGCGCTTTTTTCAGGACATTCTTAGGAATAAAAAAATTTTTAATTTATTGCTACCACTACTTTTATGCAATATTCTGTACCCTGTATATTCATGGCACTATACTCTAAACATATCTAGAAGTATATCTACATAAAATTAGTGGTGATAAAAAAACAGAAATTTCTTATGTTAGAGAGTTTCCTGAAGAAGGACGGAGAGTACGACCCCTGACATTATCTATATATTAATAGGCAAGCATAAAATTTGTAGTCCCTTTTTAACATATTAATTATGGGAGTAGAGGGTTGAAAATGGTATCATTCGAAAGGTATGGTTAGCCGGAAGGTGCGAATACAAATATTATTTTCTTACGATGTCAAGAAGGTATTTAAAAATACATTTATTTTTTATGCATTTTCCCCCATTTTTCCCTTTAAACACGTATTCCTTTACATTAAAAAATACCTAAAAGTAGAAAGTTGTTAAATCTGGCAATTTCATAAAGCTCAAATAAAACCATAGACACAGTAATTTGTATAATGTAGCATCACTATACGCAAGCGAAGTGATGACGTCACTGTCTGTCCATGGAGCCATGAAAAAGAATTTCTATATGTTAATCGTCCATTGGATTTTTTGTAAAAAATTATTAAAAAATAACGGAAATTATCTGCCGATTTTAATTCCGATATTTGGGTATAGTTATATATAAGTTACTGTCTGCATGTGTTTGATTGAGTTATTTTTTCTGTAAAATTGATAAAATTTTAATTTAAAATCACAAAACTCCAGAAAAAAAAATGGCAAACTTTCAGTTTCGAATGTAAACATAAACATTTCATTTCAAAGGTTGATATTTAAACAATAAATATTCAACTAATATACTAAATAAAATGAAAATGGATTTGTTACTAACTGCTGCATGTATAAGTAGACGATACGGAAAAAATTCCGATTTCCGTTTTTTGCTGAATTTACATGTTTTGAACTTTCTTTACGTTTCAATTAACTGAAATTGGCTACTTATTTTTTAAAAAAGTGTCTTTATTGCTAGCTTTTGTGGGTAGAAGAAGCAAGTAGAAGATACATAAAAACTTTTGATTTCCGGTTTTCGATGAATTTACACGTTTTGAGATTTCCTTGCATTTTAATTAAGTGAAATTGACTACTAATTTTTGGTTTTTTAAAAGTGGATTTATTTTTCTTTCCTCTGCATATATAAGTAGAAAATATAAGATTCAGAAAAGTTTTAGATTTTCGGTTTTCGATAAAGTTACACGTTTTGAAATTTCCCGAACTCAATTCAACCATTTTTAAAAAATATCTTTTTTTGTGTGTGTGTGTTCAAACACTGTACTTTATGAACCAATCGAATTAATTTAACAGAATTTGATACTTGGTTGGGCCTTGGTTTGACATGGTACCTATTAGCTTCTGAGCTGTATCACACAACAAGGGGCGTTTTAACGTTGCGATTTTCTCTCATTTCAGGAAAGGCTAACATCTACAGAGAGAAATAGTTATATTAAGTAAAACTCTGCTGATTCAGTTAGAGTGAATATCGGCAAACAATTACCGCAGCTGTGTTGCAATTGCATTCCGTTTAGGACAATGCAATAACTTTGCTTTGCCTCGCTTTGCAAAAAAATGGTCGAGTTTCGACCACGGGGCGATACTAGTATATATAAATATGCAAAAATATTAATTTATTCCATACCATTTTTAGTATATTCTCTTTTTTCGTATTAGACTATTAGAAGTGAAATTTTCAGCAGTATATAATTAAGATTAAATAAGAAGCTTCATCAAGAAGTATTGTGTGAAAGAAAAGCTGGTTCTGTTAATGCTACGGAATAAATGAAATTTTTGGCATGTTTGCATATGAAACAAAAATTATTCTTGTGTCTTCGTTAGATCTTGCAATCGCTTAAAAAAAGCGCACTTGACCAGTATTGCCATGTTTACGGAGTTTTTTATTCAATATGGGCCACTAAATTGTAATTGTAACGGATGTATAATACTCGAAGCTATCGTATCGTTGACACATTTCTTGTGACTTCCTTCACAGAGTCCGTTCTCATAAAAATATACTATCTGAGCTATTTTTTTTCTTAATGCCTGCTTCTTTTATTGCAATTATTCAAACTTTCTCTAGTCTCTTTATTTCTTTATTGTTCCATTGTATTTATCAAGAACAGTGTTGCCAGATCCCGATCATACATTTTACGCTCGAAGTAAACATCGTAAAGTACAACAAGAATAAAAATTCAGTGTTTACTTCCAATCTCCTTCAGGAGACATCTATTTTCGGTACTTTGTTCTTTCAATTACACTCATGCCAAGAAACGTTCCCATACATATATAACCCAAATTTTTAGTAACGATGATGAAATTATTTTTCTTAAAAATATGGTTTTCTGAAGTATTTTTGAATGCTGATTACGGAAAAAGTATTCAGAAATTTCCATCACGTATAGTTTTGACAAAAAATGGAATTGTTTGAGTTGGAAACTTTAATTTTTCAACTACCATTAAAGTTATTTCTCTTAAAATCTGGGTGATGTGAGCGAAGAGTAAGGAAATCTATTTCATCAAGACGTGAAAGAAATGTAGAGAAGGTATCAGGAACGATAAAGTGTTAACATGTTAGCAGATTATTGTTAGATGCTGTACAGAGAATCTCCTTCTTCTACAAGACCATAGCCGTGCACCAGTGCTGGGCATAAATGATTATAAAGTGATGCATGAGTTACAATTAAATTACAATTATAATTATTTTACTGTCAATCAGTTAACAAACAATTGATTACAAATAAATTAAATTACAAATTCAATTTATTTGTAATAATTCATTTATTTTGTAATCAATTACTTGTTAATCGATTGACAGGAAAATAATTATAATTGTAATTTAATTGCTATTCAATAGTAAATCAATAAATTTTTAATTAATTATGACCAACACTCCCGTGCACAATGTAACGGGCTCTAAAGGGAGCTTCGATGTGAAGAAACGCATTTAAAAGCTAATGTGTAAAAAATGTCACATTTTAATGTATTTTATACATTAACTGTTTCGATTTTGCTGTCTCTGAGTGAATTCTTCCGATGTTCATCGTTTCTTTCTAAGAATTCCTAAAGGGATGGGAAGAAAAGACAGTTATTTCTGAATTTAGTGTTTTGAAAGACATTAGAGACATCCAATGCACCGTAGAAAAAAAATGAATACTACGATTTCGCAGGCTTTTTTAATAAAATAACAGAACTTTCTGAACAAAACCTGTAAAATGAACGTATGCAAATTAAAAAGTGAAGCAATTCAATCATTCAGGAATTTGGGAAACAGTTTTCAACAACTTTACAGATATTATTTTGACAATTAAAGGGCCGTTAATATTTAAAATTTATGGGTTAAAAAAAAAAAAAAAAATACGATGATTAATCATTCAATATGAATTTGAAATACTGAGAAAATATTTGCATACCTGTTAACGATACTTGGCTACGAGTATAAAGCTTTGTACTCGGAAAATTTTTCTTTAGTCTTTTACTGTAAATGGGTCCCCACAAACACACACAAACACACACACACACACACACACACACACAACAACAACAACAACAACAAAGTGATATTTCTAAAATAACAAAATCATTACTGAAAAAAATATGCCTTGGATCAAATAAATGTTTCACAATCTACGGTTTAGAAAATTTTAAAGGAATATAGAAGAACTGGTCAACTGAAAAGAAAACCGAAGTAAATGTCAAAAACTTCTAATTGCAAATTAAAATGATTCGTGCAAAATATTCACAATAATTGCTTTAAAGCGGTTTCTTACGTCAATAAAGGTTAGAAAAAATCTGGAGTTGTCGTGACAAAGTCAACTACATTTACGCAATTGCGTAAATCAGAGTTTTTATCATTGGTCCTCAAAGTAAACCAAAGGTGAACATGAATCAGAGACAAGGGCAATTCTCCTGGTGAAAGAGAAGCTCTACTGGGTGTAACAAGATCGGCAAAATATTTTGTTCTGTGACGAAACTTTATTTCAAATATCTTTTGACGAAGGAGGTGTTCGTATTGGCATTCAATTCATGAAGCTTTTGATAAATCTTCTGTAAAAGGATCTATCAAATTTGCGATATCCGTAGTAGTATGAGGAGTGGTTTTAGAACAGGACAATTATGTATACTGAAGAAACGCATAAATTCCGTAGTGAATCAAGATATACTGGAATAGTATATGATACCTTCCTCTGAGGATTTATTGAAAGACACAATTATCTTTCGGCAAGATTCATTTTCATGTCACATTTCGAAATACAGGGCCTGATTAAGACCAGAGCACAATATCACCATTATTTTTTAACAATTACTTTCGTCTTGTAATAAATAGAAATTCTTCGTTAAAATAAGGAGATAATTATTCAAAAAATGTATATTAGTATCTAACTAGCGATGTCTAAACACATTTTTTTTTTTTTTTTTTTTACACCGTTCACTTATAAAACACGCTCACTCCTAATGATGCGTGGAATTTCTATGATAAACAAGTAAAATAAATTTGTCTAAAATGCTCGGTGTGAGTTGGCCCCGGCCTTAACTCTTTGCCGTCTCTAAAGCTCTAAAACGTGCTACTAAATTTAAATATTTCTTTTTTATTTAACTCCCACCAATACTTTTTTGGAGTGGTATTTTATATATACAATGGTCAAATAACTTTTAAAGTGATTAGATGACCAATAAAGTTAAAATTTAATGGTGGGTATTGAATAAAAAACCCCGTAATTCGGTAACACTGAACAGAGGATATAAAATAATTTATTTAATATTAAATTGGAAAATCATGCATATAATTATGTTTCGATAACACATCGTACAATTTTGCTTTAATATTGCACTAGATTGTAAAATGAGTTGTATGAATGTTCTCAAAAAAAAAAAAAAAAAAAAAAAAAATTATATTGCTAAAACATTATGTAGCTTTTTTCGTATATATATATGCATATATATATATATATATATATTAAGTTATTCGAAAGATAATCTTACTTCTTCATTGATACACTGAGAATGTATTTAAATAAATTATACTTGTCTTTCTATAATAATACACTGTGCGCTGTTTATTAAAATAAAAGCAAAGTTAATAAACGTAGAGATACACAAAATACAATTTTAAAGCAATTTTGATCACATTTAGCTCATCACATTTTGATCACATTTGATCACATTTTGAATAACTCACAGAGTTAGTTTTAATATCTACAAAATACTGATTTTGCTTTTGTACATTAATTTAGTATTACTTCACATGTTTCAGCATTAAAACCTAATAAAACTATGCAATTATTTCTTCGTGGTAATTTATACTATCATGTAAAAATCACTGGTTATTCTAATCTATGTTAAAGCATAATGCTCTGTGTCTCTTTCAAACCATCTTCATTTATTATTTTACTAATAATGTGATTTGTAAAATACTCTATTTATTAATTTAATTGGAAAATTATGCATAAGATTATGTTTGACAACACATCACCACCCTGCTTTGTTGTCACACTAGATTGTAAAGTGAGTTGTATGAATGCATGCTCTTTTAAAAGTAGATATATACTGCTAAAATAGTATGTTCTTTTAAGTGATTTTTTTTTTTTTTTTTTTTTCAAGTTATTTTTTTATTCCAAGTAGAAGATAAACCAACTAAAATAAAATTATGCATTATTTCTTTATTTTGTTTTATTTTTTGTCATAGATCCGAGGTTTGAGTTCCGGTCCAGGCATTATTTTCACGGAGTCGGAAAAATAAAATTTCAATAAATATGATTTTCTTCCCAATCAGTTGATTGTGTGATTTAAAAAAAAAATTGTATTTCGTTCTCCCATTGTTTAATGGTGTTTTCCATTACCTGCGGCTTATTTCTGTCGAACTATCTATATGATAGACCAGATGTTTCTGCCTAAAGGTTGTCTGAGTGAGTAATGCTGACCGGTTTTCGGCCTGGATAGCTCAATTGTTAGAGCCTTGACCTTGTAAGTCAAAGATCCGGGGTTTGACTCTCGGTCCAGGCATTATTTTCACTCAGCCGGAAAAATAAAATTTCAATAAATATGATTTTCTTCTCAATCAGTTGATTGTGTCATTAAAAAAAAAAAAAAAAATGTTTTATGGATAGTTTTTAATCTAATTTCTGAATTTTTTGAAATTTTTCGTGAACATACAAACAAGGACATTGTTATGTTAGGAAAATTCAACTCCTGTGAAAGATTGAACGAAATCTATCAAATACTTTTAAAAGTTATCCTGAACGAAAGAGTTTAATATTCATTATAGCTAACGTAAGAGCGTTATGTATTAGTCCTTCACTGCGCTCAGACAACTATGCTCTATTGTTGCTCTTTAATTTGAAAGCTTGTAACATATGAATTTATATCATTTTAACTTTTCCACTTTATTCAAATTTAATGTTATTAGCTTTTAATCGTTTAGATATAAATTTTTGTGACCCTATGGATGTGTTTAAAAAACTCTCATTAAATTAAATTCATATATATTTTTTAATTATTACATTGATGAAAAATAAATGTACAATTCGAAAAAGCATTTAAACGTCTTTCTATAATAAAACAGAAAGTATCATTCTACTTTAACTAGATTTTGTATATAATAATTCCAGTGCTTTTCCTTTTTCGTCTGAAACCTTAGCCATATCTGCTGTATCCTACATCATCGAATTAATTTACTCATATCAATTAATATAAATAAGTTTAGAAAAACAACATATAGAAACATCCCAGTTTTTGTGAACAATGGTATAGTTCACTCTCTTTGTAAAGTTAACTACATCTTTTGCAAGTCCCATTTCCCTTGCCACCAAGTGTGTCCCAAAAGAGAATTTGAATACCACTATCTTTATAGAGTAATTTTTGACGTGACTAAACGTTGATATTCGTTGATAGCCATTTCAAAAAATTACAGTATAAAAATTTTGGTTTGCTTTATCTTATAATGTGTGCATCTCAAAATGTAATATTTTAAATTTTGCTTTTTGAAATATATATATATATATATATATATATATATATGTGTGTGTGTGTGTGTGTGTGTTTATGAATTTTAACTTTTTATGTATGTTTTACTTCATCTAATTTCTGGGACTTTATTCTTTTCATAAAAGAAAAGAAAAAAGGAGAGGAAAAAGAAAGTATTATGAGCTAAAAGAAAATAAATGAACTTAAATTACTAAGAAAAAAGGATTCGTTTTGATATTTATTGATATCTATTAAAAAAAAAATTACAGTATAAAAATTTTGGTATGTTATATCTTATAAAGTGTATATCTCAAAATGTAATATTTTAAATTTTGCTTAATATATATATTATTTTGTGTATTAAAGGGAATTTTAACTTTTTATGTACATTTTACTTCATCTAATTTCTAGGACTTTATTCGTTTCAAAAAATAAAAAAAAAAATTAAAAAAGAAAGGAAAAAAGAAAAAGAAAATATTACATAAATAATCTTAAATTACTAAGAAAAAAAAGGTTCCTCTCCACTATCTAAAATTGTTATTGGAAAATTTTACATAGAATTTTCTCTTTACTGTGTAACACTGAAATTTTTCTTTTGAAGAAACTAAGATTCATGTGTAATACGTGTGTACATATATATAATGCATGTCTTAAAGATAGAATAAAACTAATTGGTCATCCGTTTTTAAGCTTTTTAATTTTAAAAATTTGGTGCTAAGATTTCATTAGATTTTGAAATGCTGATGTATTGCCACACTCTACTATCGATAATAAAATAACTACAAAGAAAATAAACGTTTTCTGTATCTTGGAAGAAAAACAAAATAAAATATAATTATTAAAATATAATTTACACTAAAAATTAAATATAAGTAAAACTTGGTATATAAAAGAAAATTCGCTAGTTGCGTTAACATTTCCAAGTTGAACTGCTCGGTAAAGAGGGTTGTTGATAAATAGAAGTAAAAAATAAAATTCTTAATTCCGCAGTATTTCTCGTTTAAATACATTCTCCATTCATATACAAATCCTATCTGACAAATATTTTCTCTGTTATTGCAAAATCTGGCTAATAAAAAATAGTGTCGAACATAAAATTTCATATCTTAGTTTTTTACCACTTGTGACCAATAGGCTAAATGTAGTTCGTGAGAGATTGCTTTTCCAAACTTACCTGGAAATATGTAAGTGTAAAGATTTACCTGGGTACGAATGATGCTAGTGTCACATATCGAGAAAGATTCAATCTCCCTCTTTTGCTACCACTGACGCTATACACAGAGTATTATTGTAATTTTCTTTCAGCAGATTTCTTTTATCTTTCTTTTTTCTTCTTTTGATTCATGTAGGGATTATAATCAGAATAATTATTAGTATAATAATTAGAATAACACTATAAATAGAATAAGTATTTTTTCTCTCTTTATTTATTTATTTTTAAAGTTTGGCCATCTGATGTTAATGTATTTTAATGTGTTAAAGTGTTTTTGTCTACATTGTTATTGAAATCTATTTTTAATATCTTTTGAGATGTATTGTATCGAAAATGAAGTAGCTACAGAGAAAATAAATGATTTCCATTTTTTTCGAAAAAATACGAAATAAAAATAATTAACAAATAATAAATACCACCAATAAAATAAATAAATACTATTGTGTACGAAAAACTTGTGGCTAAATCTATGATCCTTCTAACTGTTTTACCTTGATTTTATTAACTCGCATTCTTGTTTGTTTGTTTGTTCAGTACAAATTGTGCGATCGATTTTTAACTAACTTCCCGAAGAAATAGACATTTCAAACATTTAGAGTAGCTTAGAACAGGAAGACAATGCATTTTTTTAAAACTTTGAGCCAGTTGTTACGGGTCTCCGCTTCTTTCGGTAGCGTTTATATGATTCAACAATAGTAAAACTTTCCGACTAGCTAGACGTTTGAAACTCTTCGAATAGCTCAAAAGACGATGACAGTGTATTTTTATGATACTTGTAGCCAATTGTTTTGGGTCCCCTTTGCCTTCGGTAGTATTTATATGATTCAAAAATCATATAACTTTCCGACTAGCTAGACAAATGAAACTTTTAGAATAGCTCAGAACACGATGACGATACATATTTTTAATAGTTTTAGCCAATTGTTTCGGATCTCCACTGCCTTCAGTAGCGTTTATATGATTCAAAAATCATGTAATTTCCCTGTCTAGACAGACATTTGAAACTTTTAGAATAGCTCAGAACACAATGACAATGCATTTTTTTAATTCTTTTAGCCAAGTGTTTCAGGTTCTCGCTGCTTTCGGTAGCGTTTATATGATTCAACAATCATATAACTTCTCGACTAGCTAGACATTTGAAATTTTTAGAATAGCTCAAAAGACGATGACAATACATTTTTTCAATTGTTTTGGTCAATTGTTGCGGCTCCGCGCTGCCTTCAGTAGCGTTCATATGATTGAACAACCATATAATTTCCTGACTAGCTTGACATTTGAAATTTTTAGAATAGCTCAAAAGACGATGACAATACATTTTTTCAATTGTTTTGGTCAATTGTTGCGGCTCCGCGCTGCCTTCAGTAGCGTTCATATGATTGAACAACCATATAATTTCCTGACTAGCTTGACATTTGAATCTTTTAGAATAGCTCAGAACTGCTCGCTAATGAGTGTTGTTGTTAACATAATAATAATAATTATAATAATAATATTCTTAATCCCGTGGTATTTCTCGTTTAAATACACTCTCCATTCATATACAAATCCTTTTCGACAAATATTTTCTGTGATAATGTAAAATCTGCTTAATAAAATATAATGTCGAACATAAAATTACCTAACTGAGTGGTGTTTTACCACTTGTGACTAAAAGGCCAAATTTAGTTCGTGAGAGATTGCTCTTCGAAACTTACTTGTTGATATCTAAATATAAGTATTTACTCGGTACGTATAATGCTAGTGTAACATATCGAGAAGGCTACAATCTTCCTCTTTCGCTACCACTCACGCTATACACAAAACATTATTCTAATTTTCTTTCAGCAGTTTTCTTTTTTCTTCATATAGGGATTATAATCAGGATAATTATTAGATTAATAAATAGAATGACATTATAAATTAAATAATTATTTTTTCTAACGTAATATATATTTTTTCTAACGTATAATAAAAACAGAATTTAAGTATCATAATTATTTTGGAATATATGAATTAATGTTTCTCACATTCGTTTAATATAGCATCCACATACTTTGATAGCTTATAACTCTATGAAAAACTGAGCGAAATATATAAACTATACCATTTCCAACGATGATTTGATCCAAAGAATTTTAAATAAATTATAAAAAAGTGTGTTACTATTGAAAAAATGAAGATGATGCCAGTTTTCATATTTATTCGACTACCTAAACAAAATCTAACTATACTATTATAAACTAGACGTTATTACAAATCTATCGGAACCAGCCGCATGTTTCTGCCATAATTTACGACAAAATTAGGTAGGGGGTGGCATTTTTTTTTTTTTCCTGACTGTACAACACTATAGTTTTCTCGTTTTAATTTATTCAGGAGCATATTTTACCCCCCCCCCCCATTCTTTCGCACCAAATAATTTATGGAATAATTTTCTTATATAAATAACTACGATAGTAGCAGAAAAAAATACTCTCAAATCAAAAGTGGTATGAAATAAAGGCAAGCTAAAATGCTTCGGAATAAAATACGTTTTCTTTGCGTATCTGCATTACTAGAACTCACAGAAGAAAACATTTTATGATATTTTTGGAAATTCAGTATCTTTTATTATTCGATATCGCTTCCCATGACGCTCTGAAATTTGCTTTATTTACACTAATATTCTTTTTCCTTATCATCATTCCTTAACATTTTCGTCACCGCATGATTTTGTTTTTTTGAAAGTAAGGTCCACCTGTGGGCGTTATTCTCCCAATTTACAATATTTCAGAACAAAATGTTCTACATTCACACTTATATCACAAATGGATATACGTTATTATTATATTCCTTCTTATTAAAATATTTGTATCCATAGTATATTTCATTGTAAAAATATGAATATTGGGTATATACTTAAGAAATAAATAACATACAAATTGCAAAAGAAACGCCCACTGGCGAAGTTACAGATGTTCAGATGACGTGAACTCATGCATACTTGCCAACATCCTAATTAATATTCCATAGTGTTGTTAGTCCCGCCCTTTTCTTCGCACCAGTAAATTTTTAGTCGAATATTCTCCAAATGCAATTACCATTAAATAAGAAGAAAAATATTCTAAAAAAGTGAAAAAGAAGGTGGGGCTATAAGCACATACTTGCCAACCAACTCATTAACATAGCCTCCTAGACTAGATGCCTGTCGTGTGGCTCTGAAGCTTGGCAACAGTTGGAGCGGTAGACAGCGCCACCAGGTACAGATTGCGCGTTTTTTTTATTCAACAGCCACTAAAATTTTTTTAAAGTTGCATATGATATACATAAAAGGAGAATAGAATCAAAGGAACGTCGATTGTATATATCATATATCACTTCTTAAAATTATTGGTGACAGTCGAATAAAAAAGTCAAGCAATCTGTATCTGGTGGCGCTTTCTAACGCTTCAACTGTTGCCAAGTTTTTGAGCCACGCGACAGTTATCTAGTTAAGGAGGCTATGTCATTAATAAACGTACAATTGTTAACGACTCTTGAAAAAACGCCCTTTTCTGACACCACTTCATTTTTGGAGTAATTCTCTCCAAATGTTGCTTACGATTAAATAAGAATAAAATTACTCTAAAAAGTGAATGGTATGAAACACTAAAAATCGTACGGTTCATAATGAGATGGTTCGCAAGAATGTAAGCACTTTTAAACCACTGCTGTTTTAAAGGAATTTCTACTTAAATGTACACTGCATATTTAAGAGTAAATTTATAATAAAATATTATTAGTGAATACGTACTCATAAAAAGGTTTGACCGTAGGTGTCCTCTTCCTCGCATTTTGCTCATTCATAGCATGAAGCACAATTTTCTTTGATTTTTTTCAATCCAATTATTCGCTGTGTGTTTTTGTGTCTTATGGTATGTGCTTATAAATTATTGTTTTTCATCATCGTGCATCTATTCAGTGATAATTTTGTAAATCGTAGTATTATCAATCATTTTATGCAATTTTCCATTAGTATGCAAATATATTTCAGTAAACAGCTTCTATGTAGTCTAAATACTGTGGAAATTATTTGTATTTTTCTTTTTTTTCCCAATATTATCTTGTAGAATTAAAGAAATGACATTTTCATTTCTTAACACTTTTGCGACCGAATGATTTTCTCTTTTTGACAGTAAGGCCCGCCTGTGGGCATTGATATCCAAGGTAATTCAAAACAAAATTTTCTGTATTTACATTTAAATTACAAATAAATATTCATTATAATTGTAATCTTTCTAATCAAAGTATTTATATCCATAGTATATTGATAGTACAAATATGAATATTGGGTATATTTTTAGGAAATACGTAACATACAAATTGCGAAAAAAACGCGAACTGGCGGAGTTACAGATTTTGAAATGACGGGAATCTATGTCAGCGGTCGCGAAAGTGTTAAAACAGAGCTATTTCCGAACTTATTTCTGAATGATCCAAACTAAATTGAATGGGGATAATTTTACAACTAGATCCTGCATGCTATTTGATATGATCATATTTCAGAGAAGCATCGATCTCGGTTGCCACCTAAGCACCTTTTGGCACCGGAAACATATAATAAAAAATCTTATATTCTTAATCAGTAAAAATCGTTACAGTTCACTGATTAAATAAAATAAATACTTCTGTAAAAATTTTTCGATTGCTAAAAATTGCTAAGTTCGCAACTATTGATGCGATGCAGATATAATATAGATAGCTGTTAAGCTACACCGACTGGCTTAATGTATGTCTAAGAATTAAAAGTGCATAATAATTAATTATATACGTGGTGTGTACGACATTTTAAATTACTTAGCGTTTGAACCAGTTGCTTTTTTGAATGCAACTATTTATACAAAGCAAACTTCTTTATAAGAAAAGAAAAACAGTGCTAAATATTACGAAATATTGCTTTAAAATGTAGTATTCAGTATAAAATTTAATCTGGTGTCTGCATTATTGCATAAATTAGATATTCAATTTGAATCATGCACGGGTCGGGTAAATTTGACCCACATTTCACAAAATATTCATCAAATCTTATACATTTTTATTCACAAACTTTTAAATTAATTGCAATTAAACTCTTATTATGAGTCACGCTGCTTTAAATTACTATGCTAAAAAGTGAAAATCGTAAAATAAAATAAAATAAAATAAAGATTTTTTTTTTTTTCGGCGAAAATTTTTTTTCTGGTAAAACTAGGGGAGAGGGGGTCAAATATTAATACAAATCTGACAAACACATTATCCCAAAAATATTTTAATATACCAGTTCTAGAAATAATTTGTCCGTTAAAGGTTTAAAATTGAAACAAATATTAAATTGAGGTAAAAATAATATAACTGACACCAACACATATTTTCAAATATTGTAGTATAAACAAATTTTTTCATTGTAGATAATTGCCAACATTAGACATTATGTCTGAATTCAAGAAAAATCTGCAACTTTGAGCAGATTGAGCTAGTTGCAAGTATTGCCATTTTTACGTTTTGTTTCTAGAACTACCGTTGTGTCGCGCCCTTACGGTAAAATAAGAGAAAAAATGCTCTTCAGTAAAATGAAAGTGGTATGAAATAATGGCGGGATGTAAAACGTTTTGGAAAAAATTAAAATATTGGCAGCTATCGATTAATATTTCAAGTGTTTTAATTGTCCAATGACAAAATGCTGAATAGTGACGAGATTTTTGTTGTTGTTGTTGTTAATCTCGTTTAATTATCTCGTTGGTTAACACTTCCACAGCCGCTGTCGTAGATTCACGTCATTTGAAAATATTTAACTCTACCGTGGGCTTTTTTTTTCATTTTCTGTGTCATTTAATTCTTAAAAATATACGCAACATTCATATTTGTACAGTCAGGAAGAAAAAAAAAAGCCACCCACCATCTAATTTTGCCATAAGTAGTCGTAGAATCATGCGGCTGGTAATAATCGATTTCTATTAACTTCTAGTTTATAATGGTATAGCTAGATTTTGCTTAGGGCGTCGTCTACATATTAAAAAAGGTATCAACTTCATTTTTTCAATGGTAACCCCCGTTTTTTATAATTTATTTGAATTATTTGGATCAAATCATCGCAGAAAGTGGTGCAGTTTATATATTTTGCTCAATTGTTCCTAGAGGTATAAGCTGTCAAAGTATGGGGATGCTAATGTTAAATGAATATGACAAACATTAATTCATATCTTCCCAAAACATTATTATATTCAAATTCTGTTTTTATTTTATGCGTTAGAATGAAGTGATCTAAACACATACTTTCCAACCATCTCATTATGAACCGTACAATTTTTAGTACCCTCCTTTTTATTCACACCAGTCAGATTTTAGAGTAAGTTTATTCTTACCGTAAAAAGGAGGATTGAATGGATGGGAGGCACCTGTGACAGAGTCACGCATCCTCCATTACCTAAAGGTTCAGCTTAACGGATCCCGAAAATCAATTTTACTGCAATGGAGAGAGGGGGGGGGGGGGTAAATACCAAAAATAAAAAATAGTAACAAAGGAATTTTAGAGCTTATGGAAAGGGGAAACATCGCACACCACTTTATTTTTTGAGTAATTCTCTCCAAATGATGTTACGGTGAAATAAGAATAAACTAAAACTAATAATTTAGTTTATTCTTATTTCACCGTAACATCATTTGGAGAGAATTACTCAAAAAATAAAGTGGTGAGGAAAAGGGGTGTTTTTTTAAGGGGCGTTAACAATTGCTTTTAGACATTCCCCTAAATCAATGCATTATTTTAATCACTTTTATTCCATTTTCCTACTTAGAAGATAAATGAAAAGTATACAAATCATTATTTGTTAGGTACGAATATTCTGTCAGCTAGAACACGTAGGGACAAGTACAAGCTTCTGCTAGTGTGATTTTTGCATACTTGCCAACATCCTAATTAACACTTTCACGACCGCTGACTTCAATTCCCGTTATTTGAAAATCCGTAACTCCACCAGCAGACATTTCTTTAGGTTACGTAGGTTACATTATTTTTTAACAATATACCCATTATTCCCATATGTGTAGTAACGCACTATAAATACAAATGCTTAGATTGAAAGAGAATAATTGTAATATATATTCAAATATGAATACAGGAAATATTGATTATAGCTGCCAACCTAATCCGGCAAATTGTTTGTACCGCCCATTTTTCTACACCAATTCCTTTTTAGAGTATTTGTTTCCTTAATTCATCGTAAATATATTTGAAGAGAATTACTCTAAAAATTAAGTGGTGTAGAGAAAGGGACGGTACTAATTTGTCGGATTAGGTTGGCAGCTTTGGTAATGTAATATACAAGAATAACCCCTACAGGCGGAGTTTTCTTTCAAAAAGACAAAACTTGCGGTCGCGAAAGTGTTCATATTCCGTAGTATTGTTAGTACTGCTTTCTTTCTTTCTTTCTTTTTTTTTTTTTTTTTTTTTCACAGCAGTATCGTTTTAGAGTATTTTTCTTCTTACTTAATCGTAATTGCAATTAGAGAATATTACTCTGAACATTTACTAATCTGAAAAAAAAAGGGGCGCAAATAACAACACTACGAAATATTATTTAGGATGTTGGCAAGTATGGTGTTATGTGTCCCGCCGTCTTCTACAACGTTTGAAATTTCTTCTTATTCTTCACATTAGTGGGCGTAGTTTGTATCTCATGTTTGCTGTTGGCATAGGAGCATATTTGCCAATATACTACTTAATATTGCGTAGTATTGTGAGCCCCACCTTCTTTTTCACACCAATATCATTTTAATATATTTTTCTTCTTATTTAACCTTAATTGCGTTTGGAGAATATTACTCTAAAAATTTATTGGTGTAAAAAAGAAAAAAAAAAAAAAGGGCGGGACTAACAACACTACGGAATATAAATTAGGATAATGACAAGTTTGCATACGAGCCAAATTAGCACCTTTTGGCTACCGAAGAAATGTAACAGAAATATTTATTTTATTTAATTAGTGAACTGTAACAACTTTCGCTGATAAAGTAAAATGAAAATAAATAAATAAAAATTTCGAGTGGCCAAAACGTGCTAAACTGACAACTATATAATTCATTTACAGTTTAATTTGGAACTTTTGTATAAATAGGAAAGTATTATTCCTATAAAGTAAAACATTGTGCTGGAAAATTGCTTTTCGCTATAGAATAGTGTGCTAAAACATGTAGGTGAAAATTTCATCCCCTTTATCGCAGTGTCCTTTTTGCAGAATAAATCAGATTTACCATTTCTTTTTTCTCCAAATTTTGTTATATGTAATTTATCAGGTTTAATTAGCCTTAAAAATATATGATTCTTTTCTGATTTGAACAAAATAAATAAATTGGGATAAAACAGGTTATAAAAGGAATTTGCTTAATAGTATTGACGTATATTGCGCTGTCGATGTGTTTTTCTACCAGTGACATTTACCACATCTATTGCTGAATATGAAATAAAAATTATTTAAATACGATATCATAAAAACCTTTTTTTTTTTTTTTTTTTTTTTAATAATGTAGTATTTTAGAGGAATGTGAAAATGCGAAGCAAAAAGCTGAAAATAGAAAAGTATGCCACGGTAAAAATGCCTTATTTAAATATTTTACATTTACATAAACTTTAATTGTGGCCTACTTGTTAAAGTAATATAACTACAAAAAATCGCGTAGGCAAGACGCAGTGATCTCAATGATAAATTTACAATTTCCCTCCATAGTTGCCAAAATTTCCCTCTTTTTCCCTTTTTCATTTTCCTTTTTCCCCTCAATTATTTCCACTTATCTGTCATGAAAGCATATGCTATTAAAATTAGTCACCTAACCGAAGAAAACTATACTTTCACATGATGATATTACTTTCATAATAGTTGATTATTTAAAATAACTTTACATATTTATACATTTTTTCAAAATTACGAAGGGCAGAGAGAGTTTAAATGCATTTTAAAAGTCTAGGAACGGCCATGACCTCCTCTCTTATATTTGCCGGCGCACTCTTAGAAGATTAGAATATTTTTTCGGACACTGGTATCTACAATACTAAAGACGCCTTTCCAAAAATTGTAAATATCCTTGATGTAAATTTTTCTCAATATTCTCATCTATGGCTTATTCTGACCACTCCTGTTCCAATGATTTGATATAAAGGAATAAGTGATTCTAGATTACGATCAAAAACATTTGAAGACTTAAAAAAAAAAAGTATCAGAGAATACATCTTCTTCAAGAAAAAATCTATTTTTAATCAGCCTAAATGCTTCAACATAAAATACTGAACATGATTCTCTTAAGGATTTTTCACTTTTTGCTGAAAGGTTTTCGATATTCATTAATAAATAAGTGACATCGAGACAAATATAATTTTCTTTTTCTTTTCTTTTCTTTTTTTTTTTTTTTTTTCTTTTTTTGAGGGCAAGAGGTTTATTTTCGTTATCATAATTTCTTAACTGCAATATATTCAGGAACCATAACATTTAATGTTATTCGCTTAAGAAATTCAGAAACTTTATCTTTCAGTGTTTTACTCATTCAGTTTCGACATTTGATAATTTATAAAAATATACTTTTAACATAGAGATTATTTTATAAAAATATTGTGAAAATTTCTCATTCATGAGAGTGTCAAGAGTGGAAAGTACGACCCCTGATTTAAAGGCAATTACTATTAAAAAAAAGTGCTGTGGGAAAATGAGCGGGTACTATCAATCCTCCGTACTAGGTTGGCAGCTATGAATAAAATATTTAAAATGTTATCGGTTAGGGATAACAAATTTTCAAAAGGCGGCATCATTTCAAATTGATCCCATGATTCGTTCAAAAAATTCATTTGATAGATTCGTTCAAATCCATTCAATGGACAATATTCCTGTGACGTCACCGTAGGTAAAATCTCCGAACACGTGGCCGATATTTTGTAAACAAATTAGATTCAAGATGCCATTTTATTGTTATGCATAACATTTTCCTGAATATCTCTGCAGTGAAACTTAATGATAATGTTCAAACAAGAACAAAAGAGAAATGTAAACAACTGAATCGAATGATAAAGTTAAGACTATTCCAAATCGTAAAATTGCAGAACATTTTATGTATTACACACACACACACACACATATATATATATATATATATATATATATATATAATGAATAAAGATTAATAAGAACATTTTATACACACACACACACATATATATATAGACATCAAAGCTTAAATAATTAGAATTTCAATCACCTTAATAAAGGAATTTAATAAATGGAACATCCGTTTAAATTTGTTAACATCGCCACAGTTCACATGGCAACTTTTAATATTACATATGTTGATTAATATTAAAGTATATTACTAAAACTGGATTAAAAACAAAACAAAGGTATCACTCTATCACTCTTACTTCAATTTCATATAATCTGTAACTCTTATAAATAACATTGTAAGATAAAAATTTGCAAGCCACAATGCTTTGCTATGGTAAAGTTGAGGATTGTTTCCCTACCCAGCTGATATTCTTGTAGTCTCGAACCCAAAGTGGGAATATGGTTCATACTTCGGAAGTATTCGCAATGACACATTTTCCATTATATGTAGATAGATAAGCGAAAGGTTGCAATTGGTCCATTTCTCAAAGAAAAAGAAGAGAAAAAGGAATCAATCTAATAGGAATTTTCTTTATTATATGACCCGCCTTTCAGAAAAACAGGAGCCGTATTTATTCTAAACGAAAGTCTAATTCTATAATAGTGTCCCTAGCTAAACTATAAAATTAACAAAATCATCATTATTAATTCACTTAATTTACCTTTGAAATAAAGATTGATTAAGAGTGATATTAAAATTTAGTAGATTTTGAAATTTTGTGTTGCTGAATGAATACAAATGAAATATTTGAAACATTTAAGAAATAGTTTAATAGAAAATGACATTAAAATACTCGATATCTAAAATGGTAGTAATAATAATAACGCATCATAAAAATACATACTCATATTGATCGGGTTTCCATAGGATATCATCAGATAAACACAAAGATGAAATGAACAAAAACAATAATGGTAATTTAACTGCTTGTTCCATAGTTTGACAGTTGGAATCATACACATAATCTTGTGTAAAAGCCATCACTTAATTTCGTGTAAAATTTGAAACAGTTTTGTTACATATCCAGTGTTACCAGATATGATTGATTTATTCAATAAATACCAATAATATTTAATTGTAACATTTAGCTAATTACTTCGAAGATTGATAGTTTACTATGTATATGAAATATCACTTCTCAGAATTTTTGGTAATTACTGAATAAAAAATTCGCTAGATCTGACAAAATTGCGCATACCGGTTAACATTCTAATTAATACTTTCGCGACCGCTGAAGTAGATTCACGTCATTTGAAGATCTGTAACTCCGCCAGTGGGCGTTTTCTTCGAAGTTTGTAGGTTACTTATTTCTGAAAAATATACCCAGTATTCATATTTGTGGTACAACCAATACACTTTTGATACAGATACTTTGATTAGGAGGAGTATATTTATAATCTATATCAATTTTTATTTTAAATGTGAATACAAAAAAAATTGTTCTGAAATATTGTAACTTGGAAGGATAACGCCCACAGGCGGATCTTACTGTCAAAAAGACAAAAATATGCGGTCGTCAAAGTCTTAATATCCCGTAAAATCTTTTAATCTTGCCTTTTTTTCATACCAGTTTTTCTTTTTTTCTTTAATCATAATTACAATTGAAAAAAAAAAAAAAAATACTCTAAATATGAAGTAGAGTAAGAAAGGTATGGTACTAACATTGGTATATTTATTAGGATGTTGACAGGTTTGGTTGTTGCTACGTAAATGTGTTTCTCTTTCACATAGATGCCAACATTTTAATCTATTCCGGAGTTTTGTAGCGTCGTCTTTATTTCGCATCACTTTATTTACAGACAAATTTTCTCCAATATATAACTTCCATTAAATAAGGAAAAATTTCTCTTAAAAAATAAGTGGTATGAAATAAAGGAGGGGCTAAAAATACCCCCGGAATAAATTAAAATGTTGGCATCTATGGTTTCATACATTACTGGAAATTCGAGCGATCTGTCATCTGTTTCGACGTTTGGAAGTGAGTGGAACAAGAAATTGCACATTCTGCTTCTTTTTGCCATGTACGATTCAGAATTAAACTGTTCCGTGAAGACTGCTGCCTTTGTACACTAAGCGACAAAAAAAAAAAAAAAAAAAAAAAAAGTCGCACTGCAGAAAAAATCACTTATACCTTTTATATTTGTAATAACTTAAAAATTAAGGGTTGAAACAAATAAAACTGTCTTCTTTGCATATTACCAAAGGGATGAAATGATACTTATGTATACTTTTGATATAATAATTCGGTTTATTACACTCTACGAAGTACTTTATAAGAATCTGCATAAAACTTTCATTTTAAACATACTGTAGTAACCATACATTTTGTATTCTATTATGATTTATTATATGAAATAAACAAGTTCTACTTTAATATATGAAATAAAACTATTTATTTGTTAGAACTAAGCAATTTTTTATTAAAAATATGTATTCTGCATTGGGTTGATTCCACCTTTATATGCAATTACTGCTTCAATGCACAATGGCATAGTATTGTACAGTGTTTTAATATAAATCTGAGAAATTTCAATGTGCCAAATATCACAAATATTTTTTTTCTAGTTTTGGCAGAGTTGTAGACTGCAAATTTCGAATCCTCTCCCCTCTCCCCCGCCTTTTTATTGATGAAACATTTTCGAGCGGATCGCGATTAATATTACTTCCATGTCTGGTAAAGAAGAAATTCTACTATATCGTTATTGAGATTTAACTTAAAGTGAAAAAAGATATGATTACTCTCAGAATTATAGGTTCTCGTGGGAATGGATAGGAAATTTTGACAATTTGAAGTGAATAAACTTACCACAGATGTCGTGTAGTAAGGTGCATTATCATCTTGAAATGCTGTTTGCCGAAATGTCCAAGATACCTCCAAAATACTCGTCAGGCACCACTTTTATAAAGACTGTGTTTTATTTCGAGTTAACTGATCCCTTGAGAATAAAAATTTGCTCGACTGTTTGAAAAGTTATGCACCTCCGTAATATAGTGTACGGAGAATATGTGTCACTGTTTTAAAAGTGCGATTTTGATTAAGTCGGTGATATTTTCGTTGTCAGATCTGCTTGTTTTCTTTAGCTCGAAATAAGTTAAATTTGACTCATTACAGAAAACCAGTTCAGCCTAATCATTTTTTAATTTTTTAGCCATCTGAGGTCTTGCTTTCCTAATTCTCTTCACTAAGAATGGAATTTTTTCCAATTTTCTATCATTCAAACCTGCTTTGCTTAATAGTTGCTGCCCTGTAGTTAAATAAATTATGCTGCTAAACACTTTTTCTGAATCTCTTTTATGTTCTAACTATGATACAAACCGATTGTTAAACAATGGCTTTTTAACTTACGGACATCTCGCTTGGATGAGCAACAGCAACATGGCCGTCTGAAGCGAAATTTCCAGTTTAAACGGCCAAAAAATGTATATCTTGGTAAAAACCATTTTATCAATATTGCGTTAATATTAAATTATTTTGCCATCTCACGTATTAAAATATTTTTTGATTTTCATTCAAAAATTACAACTTTTTGTGGCATCGTTAACTGCCTTATTTTTTCCATTTTTGAAATAATTTCTAAAATTACAATTTTCCTGACATGACAATTGCAGTTTGTTTTTAACACTGGTCTCAATGCTAAAGTGTAATTGGAGGACAACAAAATCTGTTCGAAAATTCGCTTTTTAAACAATAAAATTGGCGGTTGTAGAAGGTGAAAAAGAAAATATGCAAATGATGATTTTTTTTTTTTTTTTTTTTCTTTTGTCGCTTAGTGTATGTTATTCACGAAGAAGATACCGTATTTTCCGGCGTATAAAGCGCAAGTTAAATAAATGTGTTACATGCCAGAAAATTTAATTTGCAAATGAAGTTATATTTGAGAGAAACAAAAACTTGTTAAATTAGTTTGTTATGGCCACCACAAGACATTCTTCTATATTTTTCGATACAAATTCACTAAGTGAAAATAATATAATAAAACTGTTACTTATTAAAATTATCTAACATAATGAATCATCTTCATCTTAGAGAAAAATAACACTAAATATCCAAAGAAAGACAGTTTTATTAACCTGTAAATAACGATGTTATTTAAATTATGTACGGGTGTTATTTAAATCTGTTATTAACTTCGTAAAAAGTGCATTTTTATACTAAGTTTCGTATTGTTATATGCCATAAAAAGTGCGATATAGCCTTCCCGTTTTGAAGAAATTTTCAGTATAGCAGCGATATTCATTAGCCGATAAGCATCCAAATTGAATCGGCATAATGTCTGATAATGGCCTTCTTGAATACCAAGTTTTGCTTGATTATATGCAATAGAAGCTGAGATATAGCATTTCCTTAAATTTCGGAAATCACTGTGTAGCAGCGCCACCTCTTGATCGGTTGATACGAAAAATTTATAGGCGCTAATTTAGGTCAAGGTGAATCTGTATGTAAATTTATATGCAATGCTGTGCAGTAGCTCTTTAGTTATAGTCGTCCCTTAAATTGCAGATATCGCTCTATAGAAGCGCCACCTGTATTCAATATAACCTGTATTCCTGTTCACCTGTATTCCTATAAGTATTCAAATTGAATTAGTGTAAGGTATTAAAATGGACTTCTTACATATCAAGTTATGTTTAATTGAACGCAATAGAACCTGAGATATAGACTTCCCTTTAAATTGCTGAAATCGTTGTACAGCAGCGCCACCTGTGGAACGGTTGATTTCGAAAGTTGGTTGTCATTCATCAAGTTGGTAGGTCAAGGTGCATCTACACATAAAATTATATGCATTTCTGTGCAGCAGTTCCTGAGATATAGCCTTCCATTAAATACATATATCGCTCTATAGCAGCGCCACCTGTTGGACGATAAACATTCAGTTTGAATCAGCATAAAATCTCATAACGGTCTTCTCACATATCAAGTTTTGTTTGATTATACGCAATAGAACCTGAGATCCTACCATGAAATTGCAGAAATCACTGTATGGCAGCGCCATCTGTTGAGCGGTTGACACCAAAAGTTGATAAGCACTAATTTAGGTGAAGGTGCATCCACATATAAATTTATATGTAATTCTGGACAGTATTTCCGGAGTTACAGTTACCACAGAAACAGACAATTTCTGAAAGTGGTCAAATCGAGTTCTTCATCTCTCAAAACGTGTAAATCCGTCGAAAACCGAAAATTTTTACAAATCCAATACTTTCTTCTATTGAATATAGAAGAAAATAAAAATAGCTTTTACAAAAAATGTAAATTTCCGGTGTATTATACGCCGAAAAATACTTTACATATCACTTTATATATTCAGGTAATATATTCAGATTTTATTCTTAAAGCAGTTAGAATGAATGCGTTTCAGTCTAAAACCATATTCTAATATCACTTTTATGTGACAGGAATTTTTTCCCTCATTACTTCGTTTGCCTTTTTCTCCAACTGATATCCGGATTTTCCCTAAAGCGGGATAATTTTCCTCGAAGTGAGAACACTGACAAGACGGACTTAACTTAAAGAAATTCAATCTGCAATACACAGACTTTTCACGAATGAATTCATAAAATTACAAAATAACATCGAATGGATTAATTTAAGATAATTTATATAACAAGGTTTCATCTTTTTTCCTGGTGTAAGATTTTTCTATTTTTTTTGTGTTATGTCTGATGTGAAACATTGAAGATAAGAATAAGAAGAAAAATATTTTAAAAAGATACTGATATGAAAAAGAAATACTACGGAATACTTATTAGTATGTAGGGAAGTATGCATATGATTTTTTTGTAGCCATTTAGTTTAAAATGTAAAAATGCGCAAACATCCATTTTTAACATACCCTTTTTTTTTTTTTTTTTTTTTTAAACTAAAAACTGAACTGGAGTTGAATTAATGGTTGTTTATTCGAGCTTATATAAATTACTTAGCCTTTCGTGACCAGCATATTTTTCACTTTCCTAATAATGATTGCTTGGGAATACTGAAGGTTGTAATTATATGAAGCTTGAAAAGAAGATCAGTATTAGTCGTATATTACACTAGTCTACAGTGATTCGGTAACAACGGTCAAATTATTATTTTTATTATTAATTCCAATTTTTATTTAAATATCTGCAAACGAAAAAGTCCCACCAAGTCACATTTGTCTGTTAGAGTTTCAAAAAATGGCAATTTTCACGAATTTTTATCATTTTCACAGTATCACAGGTTGTAACCCTTCCTGCTGGCAATCCAGAGTTGGCAAATCAGAGTCCCGGCAACCTTGTTTGTTCCATTTTTTTTTTTTTTTTTGTTTAAATATCCGAAAATGGCAAATTTCATTATTATTATTATTTTTTTTTTACAATACAGTCGACAGCAAAAGTATCCGAGCACCAGCAAATAATTCCGATATTAAAAAAGTACATTTAATGCTATTTTGTTAAATAAATCCTTATCGAATCATTTTCTTAGACTAACTATGAACATGACTCGACAAGGATATATTTAACAAAGCAGTATTAAGTGTATTTTTTTTAGGCAGGGATTATTGCTTCCAGTACAGATTAAATATTCGTAACAAAAAATCGCGTTACAGATTTTTAAATTAGTTGAAAATTAATTGAAAATAGCTTCAAAATTAGTTGAAAATAGCTAATTTCATTTTTGTTACCCTCCAAAAAATTTTTTTGTCGACTAGTGATTAGAATGACACTGAGATAATTTTATCAAAATTAAATAAATGTAGTTTCTACCAGAATTGTTATTTAGAAAAAAGTTATTTGAACTTTAAGTGTCGTACGGTGTGCTTTCGAAGTGAAAAAGTTTCTGGCATAAATTATATTCAGTTGAAGTTTACACCTACCTTTGTTCTATTACAGTATTAAACATTCAGCAAGTATCTTCATGAAAAACCTGATTTTTCTTAAACTTTTTTTTTTTTTTTTTTTGTTTGTTTTTCCCCAAATGGCACTCAAAGTAATACATTTGTTTTTGCTTACGTGAATTTACGTTATTTGAAAATATGTAACTCCACCTACAGGCGTTCCTTATTTATTATGTGTGTTACAGTAAAACCTCGATCCATCGTTTTTCACGGGGTGCGTGGAAAAAAACGGTGAAAGCGGGAAAACGACGAATGTGGGTTAAAGTCAAAACATAAAGAAAACAATGTTTATAAATTAATACATTCAATGTATACAGTATACTACTAATAAAAAAAATAATTTGTTACTTTCCAAATTGTCAAAGAAATAAATCAATGTTGTAGAACATTAAGTAAAATTTATCATTAAAAATCAATCATTTTATGTTGGGTTTATCGTTCATTTTATAAATTAAACAGGATTTTTTCTAGATTTACAACTGGTCTTTTTCTGTAATTTCATATGCTTATGTAAAAGTTCGTGCATTTTTAAACGCCATTGAGTCATCGTAGTGAAAATTATCCTCTATTTCTTAGGCATTATTTTCATTTTCTGAAATCACACATTTCTTCTATGCTTTAGGATACCGAATGTCGCAACGTCTTCATTAATGCAAATATTATCACTATATTTTGTACCAGACACATTCTCTGTTACACGCAACTACTCTCCATCGGCATTATCATCATCATCATCATCATCTTGCCCTTCTGTTTGGTATTCATAATTTTTTCGCACGTAACCGCATTTCACGAAACAATTTTCTTTATTACTGAAGAGGTTACTTCCTGCCATGCTTAATAGATGGTCCGGAGACATGGAATCACAATTTTGATCCTCCATCTAAATGAGGAAGATTTATTTTTTAGGATGAAAAAAGTAACTCCAGTTTGTATGCGTTATGGAACTGTTTGACCTTCAGGGGAAAAAAAAATTGCAAGGTCAGATATTTTTTTTTTACAACGATGAATGCGGGAAAACGACTTTCTGAAGCACGATGCATGCGGGTTTCGTTAACATTATTTGAATACATTTTGTGCAGGGACCATGGAAATAAAACGATCAATGCGGTATAACGATGAATGCGGAAAAGATAGATCGGGGTTTCACCGTATATTATTTCTCAAAGTATATACAACTTTCGTATTTTTTTCAGTTTATGTACTAAACATATAAATAAAAGAGTTAGAAATAGCATAATTTTTATGTGCTTTTAATTGTAATATTAATATGAATACAGAAAACTTCTTTTTAAATTAATATAGTAAAATAATTTATATAGTAAAACTAATGCACATAGGTAAACAATACTTTTAACACGATCAAAACCTGCGTTCGCGATTGTGTTAATTAACGAGATAAATAAAGTACATACTTACGAACCATCTTATTAATAACCGTACAATTGTTAATGCCCCCAGAAAAAACGCTACTTTTCTCACACCACTATATTTTAAGAGTTATTCTCTTTAAATGTTATTACGATTAAATAAGACCAAAATTACTTTTAAAAATTACTGGTGTGAAAAAAAAGGCGGGTACTAAAAGATGCACGGTTCATAATGAGATGGTTGGCAAGTATGAAAGTAGAGTGATAAATGTTAATCTTGACATTGTCCAACATGAGTCATGTGAGATGAGCCATCTTTGCATTGGTTCCCTTGGTTACAGCTTATTTTCAATAATTTTCTCTGGCAACTGCTTGGAGACTGTACATGGCGAAAGTCAAAACCGCCAACGTTGTTGTTTATTTACGTACTTATATATATATATATTGTTCTAAATCATTTTGGTTTTAATTTTACTTCTTTATATTTTGTGTAGTCAAATTTTAACCGGCAAAATATTTAATAAATATTTGAAGAATTTTTTATTGTTTTTATATTTAGGTCTTTTAAAAGCTTAATTTTTACTTTATAAACACTTTTAGACTTTGTTGAGGAATATATATATATATATATATATATATATATATATGTATACATATTATTATAAAGTAATTATTATTTATTATTATTTATTATAAAGTGACATATATGAAAAATTATTTTAAAAACAATTTATTTCGGTCATAGGAATGTCGTGTTACCTAATAATAATGATAATTTTTCGAAGTGAAATTTTAAATTTAAAAAGAGAGATAAAGGGCCAAACGTAGCAATCTATTGGTTCATATCACATGGTTCATATTGAAACACGGAAAGTTAATCCCTTATTCATACTTGCCAACATCCAGGTTAATATTCCGTAGTATCGTTAGCTCCGCCTTATTTTTTACACCAGTATTATTCTAGAGTATTTTTATTCTCATTTAATCGTAATTGCATTTGAAGAATATTACTCTACAAATTTACTGGTGTGAGAAAAAGGGCGGGACTATCAGCGCTACGGAATGTTAACACTTTTGCGATTGCATGTTTTTGTCTTTTTCACACTAAGCTCCGCTTTTGGGCGTTATTCTTTTACATTACATTAGTTTAAATGAATTTGTTCTGTATTCAAATTTATAATATAAATGAACATTCGTTACAATTCTAGTTTTTCTAATCAGAGATTTTGTATTCATAGTGCATTGATTGTACGAATGTGAATATTGAGTATATTGTCCAGAAATGATGCAACCTATGTAACCTAAAGAATTGCCCACTGGTGGAGTTACAAATTTTCGAATGAAGTGTCACGTCAGTGGTCGCAAAAGTTCTAATTACGATGTTGGCAAGTATGCTTATTCGTTGAATCCGCACTCTATATTATTTATCTCGTTGGTGTTAACCCTTTGCACTGGAAGTACTCTTCACAGGCATTGCCAGACTTTGGCAGTGTATTCTAAATATTCCTCTCAAACGCACCAAAAATAAACTCATACTTGCCAACACTCCCACATTTTCTGTGGGCGTGTTAAACCGTTTTATTTTATTAAACTTTCGATCGTCAACCGGGTCTACATAGTGCAAACTGTTTTAAAAGGTATCATACACTTGAAAATTACAAATCTTTATAACTAAAATTTTCTTTAAAGAAATATACACATTGTGATAATAATAAAAATAATATTAAAAATAATTTGTCTTTTATATATAAACTATCTTCAAATAAATTACATATTATATAGCCAGATACCAAAAATAAATTACATATTATATAGCCAGATACCAAAAAAAAAAAAAAAAAAAAAAAAAAAAAAAAAAGGCCGAGCTTCTGAAAGTTTTGGGGGAATGAAAGACTGAGTGCAAAGTGTTAAAATTCCCTTTTTACTACTAGTATGTATAACTTTTAATCTACTGTTATTTATTACTATTGCCAGAAAATCTTTCAGTTGCAAAAGCGTAAATACTGCCCATATACGTGTAGCACTTACTCGTGGAATAATAAATAAATAAATAAATAAAACATAACCACTAAAGTAGTAAATAATTACACACCATTTTTTCCCCCTATGGAAACTAAGAATACTACTCCGATTCAAAAAATTAGAATAATGTAAAAAAGAATGAGTTTGATGTTGCTAACGCGTCAATTTGCATACTGCGTCCAGGAAAAAATATATTAAAAGTATCTAATTATCTTCAGAGCATTTATAAATATAACATAAATATTTATTTTTATCTGATATATTAATAATTAACTATTTAAAAAATATTAGAATAATTCAAAGAAATAGAATACCTCGATAGCATGGTTCAAAAAATTAGAATATTCAAATTTTTCTTATAAGTTGAGAGAACGGCTGCGGGATTAACATCTGTGGGACTATAAAATGTGCTCCGTTGAAAATGAAAAGTCGTTTGGCATTTGATTGTAGCGTAGTATTTGCTTAATATGGGACGAAAGAGCGATTTATCTGAGGCTGTGAAATATCGTATTGTGTACTTGCACGAAATAGGAAAAACACAACTTTTTATAGCAAAAGAAGTGAAATGCTCTCAAGCAAGTGTGAGTAGAGTTTTGAGAGAATATTCTAATAATAAGTGTTTTCAAAATAAACACTTTAAAAGTGGTCGAAAGCCATTAACTTCAAGAAGAGATGAAAGGCAATTGAAAAAGATTGTGAAGAAACATCGTTTTCGGAGTGTGAGATATGTGCATAGAAAATGGAAAGAAATGGGTATAAATGTCTCCAAATCTACAACACTACGACGACTTCGCAAATTAGGTTTTAGATCACGTGTGCCTAAGATAAAGCCATTCTTATCATCTAAGCAAAGGGCTGCTAGAGTTAAATGGTGTAAACAAAGGCTATTTTGGGATCACGACGATTGGAAAAAGATACTTTTCAGCGATGAAAGTGTGTTTTGTGTGTCTCACGGAAATCAAGGTATACGTGTCTGGAGACTCAAACATGAAGCTTATAAGAAAGAATGTTTAAAACGTTCGTTTAAATTTGCGACCTCTGTTATGGTATGGGGCTGCATGACTGCTGAAGGCCCAGGCAGGTTGTGTATTGTTTCCACAACAGTCAATTCAGAAGTCTATCAAGAAATTCTTGAACATTTCATGATTCCTTCAGCTGAGGATTTATGTGATGACGATTTCTTGTTTCAGCAAGATTCAGCTTCTCCCCACACTTCCAAATCAACAACTAAATGGCTCAAAGAGAAGGACATACCTCCCTTGGCCTGCAAACTCACCCGATCTAAATCCTATCGAGAATTTGTGGGGAATTATGAAGAAACGACTTCAAGAAGTTGCGCCTAGAGACAAAAAAGAACTTATTTCTAGTATAAAGAGCATATGGGCGAATTTGGATAAAAAAGATTGTGAACCTTTAGTTAAAAACATGCCAAAACGTTTAAGAGCTGTCATTAAAGCTAAGGGTGATGCAACAAAGTACTGATTAGCAAGTAAAAATACTTAGAGTTTAAATTATGTTCAATATATTTTCATTATTCTAATTTTTTGAACCATGTTAGAAAGTATTCTAATATTTTGAATTTTTTGTTGTTAGCTGATTTAAATATATTTTCTATTTCATTGTAATGTGTTTACATTTTTATAATCTGCAAAATATGCAGATTCATATTATAGTACTTTATATTTGATATTGTTGATTATTTATTTGATAAATTCGATTTTCATTTCCCTTGACCATATTTCTTTTCATTATTCTAATTTTTTGAATCGGAGTAGTAGAACAGAAGATGAAAGAAGTAGTTTGAAGTTTATTATGCATCATTCTAAATAAAGATCTAATTTTAAATACCTTTAATTTAGTTTAAGAAAATATATATTAATAATAATAACTACTTGTTATTTTCATGTTTACTAATAAACAAATGACCATTGATGCTTTTCATATAATCCGAATGACTATGAGTTGAATTATCAGGAGCTATTCCAGTTCGACTTGCAGAGATAGTCAATCATGGTTCGTACAGCCACACTTTTTTTTAAGTCTTCCGGATTATTATATTCGCAGGAGTCTTGGTTTCCGCCTTCTTCTTCTTCTTTTTTTTTTTTTTTTTTTTTTTATCAGGACACTTTGAAAAGTGAGGAATTTATGCCTTTTTTGCTATAATTATTTTTATAGAATAATTTCTATACTGTTTAATCACGACATAGTGATTTAATAAAAAATAAAATTTTCTCTTAGGAAAACAAATTGTGGAGCCAAAAGAGGCGAAAACTTTTCATCCTTCAATGTATTCTAAAAAAAAAAAAAAAAGGCGGAGACCCTTGTATTCACAATCACAATCATCCATTCTTCTGCAAGAGTTTTTAATTATTTTTAAAAGGACGTATCAGACAGTGCATTGAGTTTACAATGTATAATAAAGACACTATTTTTGTCTATTTTATTGATTTCCGCAAAAATGGATAATTTGACAAATACAGATCAGCAAGAGCAATTTTTTTCATAAATTCTAAGCTCCTTTGGAAATCGTCTATTTCGTTTTATTGCACCATAAATTCGAAATATTTTATCCGATGAATTTTCAGTGATTGTAACGTTATTCGATTAATCATCCAATTAGTCTTGGTAACAAAAATTTTTCATTTTTATTTAAAACAAGAGAAATTGTGTCTTCAATCTTTAACTTTTTCCACAAAAATTTTGAGAGCTACAAATGTAGACAGGCCTTGCATTACGTATTTTGTCATTTTGCTGGAATTATAAACACGAAACGACAATTTACCACAATCCATCCATTTATAATTCCTGTTCAGGTTTGTACAGTGTATTAAACTTATCTAAAAATATATATAATAATAATAATTACGAATTCAATTTTCCATAATCTGTTTGGATTTCACGATATTTCTACATTGATGAAAAAATACAAAAATCGCAAAATTTGTAGAAATCTACACTCCTGTTCAAAAGTTTAGGAAGATTTGTAAACGATCAGGTCTTTTTTTTTTTTTTTTTTTTTTTCAGTTTGAAAAACTTATCTCTCGGTAAAATGTTTTTAAACATTGGGTATTTAAAGAACTGGGTCTTTCTCGTGTTTTTCCGTGAAAATTGGTTTATGACGATATTTAGGTGACCGGTAACAAACTGGGTTGTATCCATAATGTTAGTGACCACCCTGTATCATGAAGTGAACAAAATAATCTGCAATTTTAGGGTATGATATGATAACATAGACTCAATGCTATTTGTAGATGGATTTGTGTGACGATAGCAAGTTAACTAACGGATGTATAAGCATTTATTTTAAAACTAAAATAATAATAATAATAATAATAATAATAAAATAAAAAGCAAGTTTTTTATTAAAATATACAGAGTTTTAAAGGAAAATTATTCCCACTTTCACATAAATTGAGAAAAACTCTTTTGAAACAATTTACTGCAGATAAAATACAAATATCTTAAAATATCTTATGAAGTATTGTTGTAAAATTTATACCCTTTCCGTGTTGATTCTCAAATTTAAATTTAAATTCATTCACTACTTAAATATAATTTAAATTCACTTTATAACCTTTAAAGTTTAAGTTATTAATTAAATGAATTATAGCGTTTAGTGCTATTTTCTCTTTTGATGCTGCCATTTGAGTTAAAGATATATTAAAATTAAAAAGCTTAATGATAATTACTTTTAGTTAAAAATTATATTCCTTATCAGTATATTTATGTTTAAGTCTTTTGAAATAACTTTAATTACTTACCTCATATTTAAAAGCATATTTTATTAAAATTAACTTAAAGGAAAAATATGTTTAAATCCTTTTACGGATTGTTCTTTTCGCTACTTAGCGAGGAGATGTAATATTTTTTCAACTGCAGAGTCTCTTTGCTTAGCCCATAGATGGCGGCTGACTCGCAGCGTCGTGTTGCTATAGTTATGGGAGGCGTTCCTATTCTACAGCATCAAGAAGCTGTTATTTTGAATCCGTTTCGAGACTATAAAAGGAGGTAGGAAATATGTAATCACTCTCTTAAGCTCTGAAGCCCTTAATCTTTAAGCTTTTATGTTTTTTCAGTTTAGCTCAAAGTCATGAGCTGGTATTTCGATATAATTATAAACTGTTTAGTTTTATTATGATTGTAAATTACGTTTTTGTGACTTGTTCGTTTAGTGTATCTAGTTATTTCACAATGAAAAGTAGCTTTCTATTTGAACTCAGTATGGCAGTATTTTTAAGGGTATTTAACCTTTCGTCAGCAACCTTTCTAAAATTGTTTCAGCTGATTTAATGTTATTCATCATTTTGTTTCAACTTTAATAAACTGTTTTAATTGAACTTTTGTCTTCAATGAATGCCACATATATTTATCTTCTTTATAGCTTTTTAGAGCTGAGCAACTATCATTTCACTGCACTGCTAACTCTGCTAATTTGATATATGTGGAAATTGTTTTTTTCACAAGAAGCGGTTATGGGCAATTTGGCTCGTTGTCAGCTCATAGCATTAAAATTTTGATAATAGTTTTTATGGCATTCTAAGTGTTTGAAGATAAGAAATTGAAATGGCAGTAAGTTTAAACCCCACGATTGAAAAATTACGGATGAATAATTATACTACGTGGGTCAAGGACATTAAATTTATTTTAATTGAAAGAAACTGCTGGAATATAATATGTAAAAAAGAAAAACTGCCTGTTGAAGATGCTGAGGCCGGAATAACTTCAAAACAAGTGGAGGATTTTAAATCTCGTAGTCGAGTTGCATTATCAACAATTTATCTGAATACATCGCCTGAAGTCAGAAGCATTATTGAAAATTGTGATTGTGCTATTGATGCCTGGGAGATTTTGAAGAAGACCTTTATATCAGACTCAAGAGCTCATCATATGGGACTGTTTACAGAGTTCATTAATTGTAGAATGTCTGAGAATGAAACGGTGAATTCTTTTGTAACCCGGTTATCAAGAATACTGGACCAGCTGCGTGAAATTGGTCATGCTATGGAGGATGTGTACTGCTGTTTTCAGCTCTTGCAACACCTACCATCCAAGTTTGAATCTGCAGTGCAATATTTGTTGCGTTGGAAGAACGACCAGTTCAAGTTCCAGAATATTGTGTCCGAGTTAACAGCTGAGGAATCACGTCTACAGCTTCGTGAGGGTGATATTAAGAAAGATGCCAATAACAGTGTTCAGATACAGAACATCCAGCAAAAAGGTAAAAAGCCTTTAACTTGTTTTAAGTGTGGCCGTATTGGCCACTTTAAGAAAAACTGTTTTTTGAATAGTAATGTTAAATTTAAACCTAGAAATTTAAAGTATAACTCCAACGGTCGTGACAAATGCAAATCTCCCCCCTCCTACTACATAGCTCAAGCTAACTTTAGTAATTTAAGTGATGATGACAGCTTTATTTTTGATACTGCTGCTTCAAATCATTTTCTAAGAAATTTAGATCTTTTTGAGCATTATACTCCTGTGGAGGGAGAGGAGCTTTTTGTCGCGATCGATGGTATTAGTTTTCCTATTACTGCTAAAGGAACTGTTAAGTTGAATTTTGGTAAAAATGTATTGTATTTAAAAGATGTGTTATATTCCCCAAAGTTACGGAAAAATTTAATATCAGGTCCTAAATTGGATGTGAACGGTGCCACATACACTGGCGGTAAGGGTCGAGTGTCGGTGTTCGGTAAAGATAAAAGACATATTTTTACTGCTAAAATTAAAGACGGTGTTTACTATTTATATCCTAATGTTTCTAAAGTTAAAAAGGGGAGTAAAGTGAATGGGGGGCACCCAGAAAATCCTTCAGCTTCTCTTGCAAAAGTTAATGAAATTGGGTATTGGCATGCTCGTTTTGGGCATGTAAGTCCTGATACTATAGTAAATACTAGCAAGAAGAACGGGGTAAGGGGCCTTCCTAAACTTAAGTTTAAGAATTTTTTTTGCGAACCTTGTAGGATTAGTAAACAAAACCGTGTGTCTTTTAAATCATCCGATGTTCATGGTGTTAAATCACCGTTAGAGAAAGTATTTATGGACGTCTGGGGCCCAATTAAGGTAACTGGTAAAAATGGGGAAAGGTTCTTTTTGTCCATTATTGATGGATTTTCTAAAAGGGTTGCTGTTTATCCTTTAAAGGATAAGTCTCAGGTTTTTGGTGTATTCGAGAGACACATTGCACGGGCAGAACGTAGTTTGAATAAAAAATTGAAAGCTATTCGTACGGATAATGGTTCCGAATTTGTAAATGACAATTTCAAATCATTTTGTAGTAAAAATGGAGTTGTTCATGAGTTAACTAACACGTTCACACCTGAGCAAAATGGGTTAAGTGAGCGGTTTAATCAAACTTCTTTAAATTGTGTTAGAGCTATTATCACGGATAGTGGTTTGCCTTTTTCTTTCTGGCCCGATGCAATGTTGTATTTCGCGTACACTTGGAACCGTTTAATCCATAGGGGACAAACTAAGACTCCTTTTGAGTTATATACTGGGTTTAAACCATCCGTAAGACACCTGAAGCCGTTTGGATTAATTTCGTATGTAGGGATTCCAAAACAGCATAGAGACCATAAGCTTGAACCTAAGGCTAAAAAGGGAGTACTAATAGGTTATTCATTAAAGACTAAGGGGTATAAAATTTGGTTGGAGGATGAGGATAAAATAGTTGAAACCATAAACGTAACGTTCTCTGATCAGCTATTTAGTAAATGCAGTGGAGCGGTGATGGGCACCTCACTGGAGGAATTGGACTTACTTCCGGAAAGTACAGTTGATTGTCAAGCTTCCGATCCTGTTGACATTGTTTTCGGAGGTGAGCCCGATGATTCTAGTGACGAGCCCGTCGATGAAACTCCTGTAGATAAATCTTCTCTTAAACCTCTTTCTTCAATTACTTGGAATAGAAAACCCGTACCCAGAAAAATGAGTGACAGAGTTGACATCTTCTATTACCCGGACAACACTAAAACTAGATTGAGATCAATGAACGATGTCAAGCAATATTGTGATAAAAATAATTTAATTTTTGACTCTAATTTTTTTGATTTCTCTAGTAGTAATAAGTTCGAGGGGGTGGTTGATCAGCAAAACTCAGATAACCCAACTTCAAGTTTAACTCATAAAAAATCATGACTAGTTATCCCTATACCTAAAACATATAATCAGGCCGTTAAATCTTCAGAATGTGTTGAATGGAAAAATGCCATGGATGATGAGATAAATAATATGAAAACTCGTAAAGTTTGGCATCTGGTTAATTTACCGGAGGGGAAAAAAGTTTTGGGAAATAGATGGGTATACGCCGTTAAAAGAGATGAGCTAGGAAACGTTGCCCGCTTTAAAGCGAGGCTCGTGGCCCAGGGCTTTCATCAGATAAAGGGGGACACTTATGACGAGACGTTTTCACCCGTCGTTAATTTCTCAGTAATACGTTTCTTTTTTTCATTATTGGTCTCATGTTATAAATGGCATAATGTTCAATGCGATATAAAATGTGCTTATCTTTATGCACCTTTAAAAGAAGAAATTTATATGTCTCAGCCAAAAGGATATGTTGTAAAGGGAGGGGAAAATCTTGTTTGTAAACTAGACAAAGCGTTATATGGCCTTCATCAAAGTGGTCGGCTCTGGTATTATGAGTTAAATAAAGTACTATTAGATTTAGGGTTTAATAAATTTAACTGGTGTAATTGTTCATATTATTTTGAAAATTATATTGTTTTATTAGTTTATGTAGATGATTTAGTTTTGTTTGGTAAAAATCAATTTCAAATAGACAAAATTCTTAATTTATTAAAATGTAAATTTGATATAAAAATTTTAGGTAAAACCAAGAAATTACTTGGTGTAGAATTTAATTATGAAAATGATTCAGTACAAATTTTTCAGGAATTATATATTAATGAAGTGTATGACAGGTTTAAGTCGTTTAACATCCCTTTCTGCTCATTACCTATTGTAAAAGGCATTAAGTATTCGAAAAAAGATTGTCCTACTAATCAAAATGAAATTGATGAAATGTCTAAATTTCCATATCGGAATATCTTAGGATGTTTATCTTTCATTGCAAACAGGACACGACCTGATATTGCCTACGCAGTTAATATATTCAGTCAATTTCAAAATTCACCGGGGTTTAATCATTGGAATGGGTTAATTAAATTACTTGGGTATGTTTCGTGTACTCGAGATTTGAAATTAAATTTGAATTGTTTTAATCCATGTTTAACTGCTTTCTCTGACGCTGATTTCGCGATGAATAGAGATGACTTCGTATCAATGGGGGGACAAATTTTATTTTTGGATAATAGCCCTATTTCTTGGAAAACCTTTAAGCAAAAAAGTGTTTGCCTTTCAACCATGGAAAGTGAATTTGTATCCATGTGTGACGGGGTTAAAGAATTAATGTGGTTTGATAATATATTACGAGATTGTATTGATTTTAAATTAATTGCTATTTCATATGAACAACCAATACTTTTTGCTGATAACCAAGCAGCTATTAATTTTACGAGGTCTCCTATAGAGAATAACAAATCTAAACATATTAATGTAAAATTATTTTTCATCCGTGAATGGCTGTTTGAGGAACGGTTTGATTTAAAATATGTAAATACTAAAAATAACTTTGCCGATCCCTTCACAAAGCCCCTTACTAAAGGTGATATGTCTAAGTTTGTAAATAAGGTATTTATTAAGTAAATGTATATAGAGTAAATTTAAATTTTTTTGAACGTATAATATATATTTGAATTTTTTGAAACTGAAAAAATGGTTTTTTAGAGGGATATGTATGCATTTTCTTGGTGGATTTTTCCTACGTTTTCCATTGTGTAGTGATGTATAGTTTAGTTTAACTTTTGTATGAGAGAAATTCGTAGCGCTACGTGTAATTGGTTATGTGTATGTTATATAAATGTTTCATATATTTGTGAATATCATCGTTTTCTTATTTTGACAATGGGGAATGGGGGAAAAAAAGTTTCCTTGAAATGCTGTGCATATTTGCTCTATATTAATATCTTGTTCTTTCTTTTAGTAGATATGTATAGAATATTGATAGTGCTACTTTTTTTTGATTGTGAGTTATTTTAAAACTAAAATAATAATAATAATAATAATAATAATAAAATAAAAAGCAAGTTTTTTATTAAAATATACAGAGTTTTAAAGGAAAATTATTCCCACTTTCACATAAATTGAGAAAAACTCTTTTGAAACAATTTACTGCAGATAAAATACAAATATCTTAAAATATCTTATGAAGTATTGTTGTAAAATTTATACCCTTTCCGTGTTGATTCTCAAATTTAAATTTAAATTCATTCACTACTTAAATATAATTTAAATTCACTTTATAACCTTTAAAGTTTAAGTTATTAATTAAATGAATTATAGCGTTTAGTGCTATTTTCTCTTTTGATGCTGCCATTTGAGTTAAAGATATATTAAAATTAAAAAGCTTAATGATAATTACTTTTAGTTAAAAATTATATTCCTTATCAGTATATTTATGTTTAAGTGTTTTGAAATAACTTTAATTACTTACCTCATATTTAAAAGCATATTTTATTAAAATTAACTTAAAGGAAAAATATGTTTAAATCCTTTTACGGATTGTTCTTTTCGCTACTTAGCGAGGAGATGTAATATTTTTTCAACTGCAGAGTCTCTTTGCTTAGCCCATAGATGGCGGCTGACTCGCAGCGTCGTGTTGCTATAGTTATGGGAGGCGTTCCTATTCTACAGCATCAAGAAGCTGTTATTTTGAATCCGTTTCGAGACTATAAAAGGAGGTAGGAAATATGTAATCACTCTCTTAAGCTCTGAAGCCCTTAATCTTTAAGCTTTTATGTTTTTTCAGTTTAGCTCAAAGTCATGAGCTGGTATTTCGATATAATTATAAACTGTTTAGTTTTATTATGATTGTAAATTACGTTTTTGTGACTTGTTCGTTTAGTGTATCTAGTTATTTCACAATGAAAAGTAGCTTTCTATTTGAACTCAGTATGGCAGTATTTTTAAGGGTATTTAACCTTTCGTCAGCAACCTTTCTAAAATTGTTTCAGCTGATTTAATGTTATTCATCATTTTGTTTCAACTTTAATAAACTGTTTTAATTGAACTTTTGTCTTCAATGAATGCCACATATATTTATCTTCTTTATAGCTTTTTAGAGCTGAGCAACTATCATTTCACTGCACTGCTAACTCTGCTAATTTGATATATGTGGAAATTGTTTTTTTCACAAGAAGCATGAGCATTTTTAGGAAAAACGCTTTCACTGCGCATGTGCGAAATATAGACACATTTTAATTTCATAGTTTGAAAGATACGTAATTTGGGCAACTTTCGTCAAAAGTTCATTTGAATAGCATAAAAATTCGGTGAGAAACCGAGCTATATTTTAGGTATTTTCCAAAAGTTGAAATTTCGTAAGGGATTTTTCACATGGTGCGGAATTAATTTAAAGATCCAATTATTTCAACCTCTTTACAAAAAATTTTTTGGGAGGGAAAAACACCTTATTATAGTGAATAAATAAAAATATGTTTGAGTTACAATTTTATACGGGGTATTTCACAAAAATTACTTTTAGAGCGTGGTTGAAATAATTGGATCTTCTAATTAATTACGCGGCATGTGAAAACTCCCTTATAAAATTTCAACTCTTGGAAAATAACTGAAATCTTGCTCGTTCTTTTGCCGTTAATTTGTTTAATTTTTACTCTGTTGAAATAAAATTTTGACAAAAGTTGTCCAATATATCTAGCTTTGAACCTATCTAATAAAAATGTTTCTATCTTTCGCACATGCGCAGTGAAAACGTTTTTCATAAAAATGCCTATGTTTCTAGGATGTTCCAGACAATTGTAATCCGATTGGAGCACATTGTTTCAAAAGTGTTCTTTTCAATTATATGAAAGTGGGGATAATTTTCGTTTAAAACTCTGTATATTATAAATAAAAAACATGCTGATGATAATAAAAATAAAAATAATTATTATTATTTAAGTTTTAAAATAAATTCTTACTTCTCCGTTATTACGGAGTACTTACTTAACGTGTAGTTTTGTAGTTTCATGGAATTACCTGTCTAGACAGACATTTGAAATTTTTAGAATAGTTCACAACACGATCACAATGCAATTTTTAAATACTTTTAGCCAATTGTTTCGGGTCCCCGCTGCCTTCGTAGCGTTCATATGATTAAACAATCATATAATTTCCTGACTAGCTAAACATTTGAAATTTTTAGAATAGCTCAAAAGACGATGACAATACATTTTTTCTATTGTTTTGGTCAATTGTTGCGGGTCTGCGCTGCCATCAGTAGCGTTCATATGATTGAACAACCATATAATTCCCTGACTAGCTAGACATTTGAATCTTTTAGAATAGCTCAGAACTGCTCGCTAATGAGTGTTGTTGTTAACATAAAAATAATAATTATAATAATAATATTCTTAATTCCGTGGTATTTCTCGTTTAAATACACTCTCCATTCATATACAAATCTTTTTCGACAAATATTTTCTGTGATAATGTAAAATCTGCTTAATAAAATATAATGTCGAACATAAAATTACCTAACTGAGTGGTGTTTTACCACTTGTGACTAAAAGGCCAAATTTAGTTCGTGAGAGATTGCTCTTCGAAACTTACTTGTTGATATCTAAATATAAGTATTTACTCGGTACGTATAATGCTAGTGTAACATATCGAGAAAAATACAATCTTCCTCTTTCGCTACCACTCAGGCTATACACAAAACATTATTCTAATTTTCTTTCAGCAGTTTTCTTTTTTCTTCATATAGGGATTATAATCAGGATAATTATTAGATTAATAAATAGAATGACATTATAAATTGAATAATTATTTTTTCTAACGTAATAAATATTTTTTCTAACGTATAATAAAAACAGAATTTAAGTATCATAATTATTTTGGAATATATGAATTAATGTTTCTCACATTCGTTTAATATAGCATCCACATACTTTGATAGCTTATAACTCTATGAAAAACTGAGCGAAATATATAAACTATACCATTTCCAACGATGATTTGATCCAAAGAATTTTAAATAAATTATAAAAAAGTGTGTTACTATTGAAAAAATGAAGATGATGCCAGTTTTCATATTTATTCGACTACCTAAACAAAATCTAACTATACTATTATAAACTAGACGTTATTACAAATCTATCGGAACCAGCCGCATGTTTCTGCCATAATTTACGACAAAATTAGGTAGGGGGTGGCTTTTTTTTTTTTTTCCTGACTGTACAATACTATAGTTTTCTCATTTTAATTTATTTAGGAGCATATTTTATCCCCCCCCCTTTTTTTTCGCACCAAATAATTTATGGAATAATTTTCTTATATAAATAACTACGATAGTAGAAGAAAAAAATACTCTCAAATCAAAAGTGGTATGAAATAAAGGCAAGCTAAAAATGCTTCGGAATAAAATACGTTTTCTTTGCGAATCTGCATTACTAGAACTCACAGAAGAAAACATTTTATGATATTTTTGGAAATTCAGTATCTTGTATTATTCGATATCGCTTCCCATGACGCTCTGAAATTTGCTTTATTTACACTAATATTCTTTTTCCTTATCATCATTAACATTTTCGTCACCGCATGATTTTGTTTTTTGGAAAGTAAGGTCCACCTGTGGGCGTTATTCTCCCAATTTACAATATTTCAGAACAAAATGTTCTGTATTCACACTTATATCACAAATGGATATACGTTAATATTATATTCCTTCTTATTAAAATATTTGTATCCATAGTACATTTCATTGTAAAAATATGAATATTGGGTATATACTTAAGAAATAAATAACATACAAATTGCAAAAGAAATGTCCACTGGCGAAGTTACAGATGTTCAGATGACGTGAACTCATGCATACTTGCCAACATCCTAATTAATATTCCATAGTGTTGTTAGTCCCGCCCTTTTTTTCACACCAGTAAATTTTTAGTGAAATATTCTCCAAATGCAATTACCATTAAATAAGAAGAAAAATATTCTAAAAAAGTACCGGTGTGAAAAAGAAGGTGGGGCTATAAGCATATACTTGCCAATCATCTCATTAACATAGCCTCCTAGACTAGATGCCTGTCGTGTGGCTCTGAAGCTTAGCAACAGTTGGAGCGGTAGACAGCGCCACCAGGTACAGATTGCGCGTTTTTTTTACTCAACAGCCACTAAATTTTTTTTTAAAGTTGCATATAATATACATAAAAGGCGAATAGAATCGAAGGAACGTCGATTGTATATATCATATATCACTTCTTAAAATTATTGGTGACAGTCGAATAAAAAAGTCAAGCAATCTGTATCAGGTGGCGCTTTCTACCGCTTCAACTGTTGCCAAGTTTTTGAGCCACGCGACAGTTATCTAGTTAAGGAGGCTATGTCATTAATAACCGTACAATTGTTAACGACTCTTGAAAAAACGCCCTTTTCTGACACCACTTTATTTTTGGAGTAATTCTCTCCAAATGTTGCTTACGATTAAATAAGAATAAAATTACTCTAAAAAGTGAATGGTATGAAACAAAGGCGGGTACTAAAAATCGTATGGTTCATAATGAGATGGTTGGCAACCACTGCTGTTTTAAAGGAATTTCTACTTAAATGTACACTGCATATTTAAGAGTAAATTTATAATAAAATATTATTACTGAATACGTACTCATAAAAAGGTTTGACCGTAGGTGTCCTCTTCCTCGCATTTTGTTCATTCATAGCATGACGCACAATTTTCTTTGATTTTTTTCAATCCAATTATTCGCTGTGTGTTTTTGTGTCTTATGGTATGTGCTTATAAATTATTGTTTTTTATCATCGTGCATCTATTCAGTGATAATTTTGTAAATCGTAGTATTATCAATCATTTTATGCAATTTTCCAGTAGTATGCAAATATATTTCAGTAAACAGCTTCTATGTAGTCTAAGTACTGTGGAAATTATTTGTATTTTTCTTTTTTTTTCCAATATTATCTGGTAGAATTAAAGAAATGACATTTTCATTTCTTAACACTTTTGCGACCGAATGATTTTCTCTTTTTGACAGTAAGGCCCGCCTGTGGGCATTGTTATCCAAGGTAATTCAAAACAAAATTTTCTGTATTTACATTTAAATTACAAATAAATATTCATTATAATTGTAATCTTTCTAATCAAAGTATTTATATCCATAGTATTTTGATAGTACAAATATGAATATTGGGTATATTTTTAGGAAATACGTAACATACAAATTGCGAAAAAAACGCGAACTGGCGGAGTTACAGATTTTGAAATGACGGGAATCTATGTCAGCGGTCGCGAAAGTGTTAAAACAGAGCTATTTCCGAACTTATTTCTGAATGATCCAAACTAAATTGAATGGGGATAATTTTACAACTATATCTTGCATGCTATTTGATGTGATCATATTTCAGAAAAGCATCGATCTCGGTTGCCATCTGAGCACCTTTTGGCACCGGAAACATAAAATAAAAAATCTTATATTCTTAATCAGTAAAAATCGTTACAGTTCACTGATTAAAAAAAATAAATACTTCTGTAAAAATTTTTCGATTGCTAAAAATTGCTAAGTTCGCAACAATTGATGCAATGCAGATATAATATAGATAGCTGTTAAGCTACACCGACTGGCTTAATGTATATCTAAGAATTAAAAGTGCATAATAATTAATTATATACGTGGTGTGTACGACATTTTAAATTATTTAGCGTTTGAACCAGTTGCTTTTTTGAATGCAACTATTTATACAAAGGAAACTTCTTTATAATAAAAGAAAAACAGTGCTAAATATTACGAAATATTGCTTTAAAATGTAGTATTCAGTATAAAATTTAATCTGGTGTCTGCATTATTGCATAAATTAGATATTCAATTTGAATCATGCACGGGTCGGGTAAATTTGACCCACATTTTACAAAATATTCATCAGATCTTATACATTTTTATTCACAAACTTTTAAATTAATTGCAATTAAACTCTTATTATGAGTCACGTTGCTTTAAATTACTATGCTAAAAAGTGAAAATCGTAAAATAAAATAAAATAAAATAAAGATTTTTTTTCCGGCGAAAACTTTTTTTTCTGGTAAAACTAGGGGAGAGGGGGTCAAATATTAATACAAATCTGACAAACACATTATCCCAAAAATATTTTAATGTACCAGTTCTAGAAATAATTTGTCCGTTAAAGGTTTAAAATTGAAACAAATATTAAATTGAGGTAAAAATAATATAACTGACACCAACACATATTTTGAAATATTGTAGTATAAACTAATTTTTTCATTGCTGATAATTGGAACTTTAAACTTTAGGTCAAAATTCAAGGAAAATCTGCAACTTTGAGCAGATTGAAATAGTTGCAAGTATTGCCATTATTACGTTTTGTTTCTAGAACTACCGGTGTGTCGCGCCCTTACGGTAAAATAAGAGAAAAAATACTTATCAGTAAAATAAAAGTGGTATGAAATAATGGCGGGGTTGAAAACGCTTTGGAAAAAATTAAAATATTGGCAGCTATCGATTAATATTTCAAGTGTTTTAATTGTCCAATGACAAAATGCTGAATAGTGACGAGATTTTTTTTGTTGTTGTTGTTAATCTCGTTTAATTATCTCGTTGGTTAACACTTCCACAGCCGCTGTCGTAGATTCACGTCATTTGAAAATATTTAACTCTACCGTGGGCTTTTTTTTTTTTTTCATTTTCTGTGTCATTTAATTCTTAAAAATATACGCAACATTCATATTTGTACAGTCAGGAAGAAAAAAAAAAAAGCTACCCAACATCTAATTTTGCCATAAAAAGTCGTAGAATCATGCGGCTGGTAAAAATCGATTTCTATTAACTTCTAGTTTATAATGGTATAGCTAGATTTTGCTTAGGGCGTCGTCTACATATTAAAAAAGGAATCAACTTCATTTTTTCAATGGTAACCCCCGTTTTTTATAATTTATTTGAAGTATTTGGATCAAATCATCGCAGAAAGTGGTGTAGTTTATATATTTTGCTCAATTGTTCCTAGAGGTATAAGCTGTCAAAGTATGGGGATGCTAATGTTAAATAAATATCACAAACATTAATTCATATCTTCCCAAAACATTATTATATTCAAATTCTGTTTTTATTTTATGCGTTAGAATGAAGTGATCTAAACACATACTTGCCAACCATCTCATTATGAACCGTACAATTTTTAGTACCCTCCTTTTTATTCACACCAGTCAGATTTTAGAGTAAGTTTATTCTTACCGTAAAAAGGAGGATTGAATGGATGGGAGGCACCAGTGACAGAGTCACGCATCCTCCATTACCTAAAGGTTCAGCTTAAAGGATTGAGAGTCCCGAAAATCAATTTTACTGCAATGGAGAGAGAGGGGGGGGGATAAGTACCAAAAATAAAAAACAGTAACAAAGGAATTTTAGAGCTTATGGAAAGGGGAAACACCGCAAGTCACTTTATTTTTTGAGTAATTCTCTCCAAATGATGTTACGGTGAAATAAGAATAAACTAATAATTTAGTTTATTCTTATTTCACCGTAACATCATTTGGAGAGAATTACTCAAAAAATAAAGTGGTGTGAGAAAAGGGGTGTTTTTTCAAGGGGCGTTAACAATTTTACGGTTTCTAATGAGATGGTTGGCAAGTATGCAAACATATTCCATGCATATTTTTGAATAAAATACATTTTTGGATTATGAAAATTATTAATAAATTTATATTTGAAAAAGTTATGAATATGACCGATGTTAATTTTTGCACGAATACAAAAACGAATACAAATTTTGGCATCATCAAAAACATGGGTTTCCAAATTTAAAACTCGTTCCTAATATTATTTTTCGAGTTACAGTGATATTTCTTTTTTTACTGCTGTTAGGGAATCGTCACTTGTTATAATTTCTATCCTATGTGACTAAATATCTGTATATATTTTCACGATAAACTATTTTAATTTACCTTTACGTTATTCTAATTGTTTTCTAAGCAACATTTCAATGTTCATTGTACAAATTGTCTTATTTTTCATAAAATTATCGCAATACAGGCGAGAGATTGTGAAAGAATACCAAAAGAAATGAAGCCCCGCCTCTGTATCGCGGAAACAATATTTAAAAAAAAATTAGTTTGCATATTCGTATTTGATTCTATATGTGACGCTGGTATGCATAAATATCAATGGCATTTATTACACCGAATGCTAAAGGCAAGATTTAAATGATTTAATTGCAAATATGTAAAATAATTTTGTTTTAGAATGTAAAGTTTTAGGAATTTCAATTGTGTAAAGTTATGTTGCAAAAATTAATATACCCGATCCTTAAATGTTAAGTCTTTCTTCTTAAATATTAAATAACTTTTCCTAGTTTCTCACAGCTAAAATTCTCTTTTAGCCCTGTTTTTTTTTTTTTTTTTTTTTTTTTTTGTGCACCACAAGTTAAATGTCATAATATACGAAACGCGGAAAGGCGAAGATAGTTTTTTGAATGAGTAATACGCAGTGAACAATATGTTTTTTTTTTTTTTTTTTTTTTTTTATTATTAATAGAATTAATATTTATTAATTCATATAAGAACTAATAATTAATTTAAAAAAAAAATCTGTCATTTTCGCATTTGTTTACTGTACCGTTTGTAAGCTAATGCTATTTTAATTTTATCGTATGATGTAATATAGTAAATATTGAATTTCTATTAAATGTTTTTCTTTTTCTAATACAAAATGAAACAGTCGATTTTTTTTTTTAAGTTTTCGAAATGTATTATTGAAACAAAGCGCTATATTATTTACTTTCCATTATTCTAATCACGGCGTAAAACTGACGTCACATTTATTAAAAAAATAAAATAAAAAAATAAAATAAAATAAAGTAATATCTCTTATTACTTTTAAAGGTATAGATCTTACACATTTCAAATTAAGAATTTAAGTACAATAGACGACTTTATAACGGGGGATATTCGTTCTGGGCAATAGGAAACCGTTTTATGTGGGACATACTTTATCAGACCAATTTATGCTAATTCAGTCCAAAAGTGAACATTTTTATCTTATTTTGTTGTATTGCTTTGTTTTTTATTGTTTTCTAAGTAAGGTTTCGATGTTTACTATACAAATTAACCAATTTTTGTAAAATTAACGCATTGCAGATAGGAAATTTTGAGGGCATTCCAAAAGAATAATAAACCCCACCCTCTGGCGTTTTCTGAAACAATACTTTAATTTAAAAAATGTTTATTCTTTCCTTAATTTTAGTTTGTTTAACCAGAGCCTCCTTAAGTAGATGCCTTCCACGCGCAGCGAATCCCAATGTTAAATTAGGCAACATTTAAAAAACAAAACTAACGCTAGGTGACAGCACCTACGCAGAGCAACAATTTTCTTCTCTTTCATAGATAAGTTATATTTTTCATATAAAAATCTAGCTATTAATTTCAATTTAAAGTCCAAAATTGTATTTTTTTCTTCTTTTAATTTGAAAAAATGATGTGAAAGTGCTTTATCGTAAATATTTTCAAAAAAAAAAAAATATTCAAATATTTATATTTAAAAAAGTATAGGGTTTAATTTTCTTCGGAAGTGGACAAGACCTATTTTAGCTTTTCAACTACTAATTGAATCTAATAAATAACACCTTTTTTAAAAAAATATTATTAATTAAAAAACGAAATTTAAAATTAAATAAGCAAAAACATGGTATGTCTATCACGCGATTAAATTATTTTTTATATATTTATTCAATAAAAATTTCAATTTTTTTTTAAATTTAGATATCAGATGAAAGTTTTGTTTATATAAATTAAAATCTCTGAACTTTAAATGAGTTTCAGTTTAGAATGAATAATTTATAATGATAAATTATTAAAATCATGTCTTTTTTTTCTTTTTCTTGGTCATGTCCTTTACGTTACATTTTTACCTTATTAGGTGTGAATTATTTTTCTTAAATCGAGAATTTTATATTATTTATAAGAAAAATAGACCAGCACATTAATGAGATAAGTTAACATTCAGTAATAAAAATTGGAGAAGAAAACAATCTGTTGTCTAGTCCGTCACAAAAAATAAATAAATAACCATTAAGATTTAAATTTTTAAAATTAAGGATTTCTTGAGTATAAGTTTTCTCTTGCACGAAGTTTTTTTTTTTTTTCAAGATTTTATTAGTTTTACCAGTTCCGAGAGTGTATGCTTTCGAAACTGATAGACAGTTTCGAAATAAAGTTGTGTTATGTTTACATGTTTTGAGGTCTCCTGAAACGAAAAATAATGTTTTTAGCGGTTGGTCTGTGCGCGTCGGTTTGTCTATCTCGGATATACTTGGAAAATGCTGAAAGTGTATTTCATTTTGTGTTAGGTGTTTTTCATATAAGATTAAATTTAAATGCACAATCTGATGTGCACATAGTTTATTGAAAACATACAGGGCTATTCAAAATTAAGCTAAACGTTCTTTTCTGTAGAATGTAATTAACGAAAGTGCTTTGCTACACTTTTTTTATGTCGACGAATACTGTTGAAGAAGGAAAATTAATTTTTCGAACCTATAATGTAAACAAAGTATTTTTTTGAAGTTCTATTTTCAACTCAGGTTTTTGAATAAAGTCACGTTTTGGGGTTCTCTGAATACAAAAAGCATTTTTTTTTTCTGTTTTTAGTGATTGATTTATATGCATATTTATTATCAGAATAACTTAAAAACAAACAAATGCAGAAAATTCACAATTGTATTTTAAAACTCGTATTAGGTTTCAATTTGAAAAAATTGATAAAGATTGGCAAATTTAAGGATAAATTAATAACATCCTTGAAATATTTTTACTTCCATTACCCTACTACCGTAGGTAATGAAAGTATTGTGTTCGGTCCAAAAATTCGATATCGAGTTTTCCCCTGATTTATATTTTTAAGGTCTCATGAGTCCAAAAAAAAGTAGTTTTTGGCAATTAGCCAGTATATGTGTGTGTGTGTGTGTATATGTGAGTGTATGGATGTGGAGAATTTCTATTTCAAAAAATATAGTCATCTTTCTGTTATACCTGATAATTTTTCAAATCAGTAATCATGATATTTAATTTTTACATGAATTTTTAATTCCATATTCCATTTGTGTGGTAAAAGGTTAATAAAAGTAATGTTATGAATCTTAAAACTTAATATTTTTAAAAAGAACAAAATTAGAAATAAAAATGTTCTATTTTTTCTTTTCAATATTCCCAACACTTTTGTATCGATTTAACTGAAATAATCAAATTTTTATACGCATTTACACAAGTCTTTAAAAAACAGTGGTATTAAAAAAATATAAATCAATCTTGTTCCTATATTGGAGTATTTTATAGTTTTATTCATAAGTTACTAATGTAATTTATGAATAAAACTATAAAATACTACAATATAGAGTTACTTCAAAGTAACTAAGAACAAGTTATTTTTCTGTATTCCTACATCAATAAATAAAAATTTCATTTCATTTTGTAATAAGCATAACTATTTTTTTTTGTTAAATCTAACTTACTAACAGAGGTGTCAACCCTTCGAATTTTTATATCATAATTTCTTTTAAATTTATCCTCGTCTTAATCACAGAATTTACGATAATAAATAAAAATAATGTTTTTTGTGAAAAATATTATTGATATTAAAAAATCCGGAGGGTTGGTAATTTTGCATTAAATACTTATGCAGTTTACATACCTTGTCTTGAAATATGAAACCGTGAAAACTTATATTTTCACGGCGACTCCGATTTACAAAATGGAACGACGCAATACACCATGCATATTATATATATATATATATAAAAAAAAAAAAAAAAAAAACTCCCACATTTGTTAAATTAATAAAACGTAAACCATGAAGAACTCAATTGAATCGCGGGAAATAAACAGAACTTTACGACTCGGTATCAAGCGCCATCTACTGGCTATGTTCTTCTTGTGCTGTTGCCAAGTTTTCGAGCGACTCGCTAGGCATCTACTTAAGGAGGCTCTGGTTTAACTCTTTATAGAACTCTAGCATATATAAACGAGTGAAATTTACCATTTCGATTGTTGATGAAAAAATTTCAGTTACTTGATCATGAATATGTGAAATAATTTGATGTTTTATAGAATCGTATAAAGGCGTGACCTATTACACAAAATAGAAATAATTTTCAACAGTATCTCCTTTTTATTGAATATTAAATATCCTTTCTCAGATTTTAGTTTAAATCTTGTCATCTATATTTTTGTATAATGTATATTTTTGTATAATGTTGGTTTGTACGCCTCAAATTAAATGTAAAACTTTATAGTAACACTTTCTTGCGGGCATTACTGTATGAAATAAAAATATACCCAACGGAAGTAAATATTTTTTTTTTTTTTCATTAATATTAAACACTTTTTTTTTTACCGCTATTAATATTGCAATCATTATTACTATTATTCTTTTATGTGACTCAAGCTATTTAACGTTTTTCGTATAGAAATGACGTAAGTGGCTAGTATTGAAATTAAAGTATTTAAAAATTTATTACTTATAACCTATTCCAGAGCTTTATGTTAATAAGCATAGTTTTTTTTTTTTTTTTTTAATAAGATTTTTGTACTTTTGTTCTGGTGTGAAACTTAATAAATAATGTTTCATCTGTGGTAGATCATGATTTATTTTCTATAAATATATAACGGACCCTTAATACATTTTCGATCGTAACTCCGTCAAAAATTGATTTCAAGTATAGAAATAGGAGTTTTTCTGAACTGCCTTTATCTCAGACATTTGAATATAATATGAAAAACAGGGTTTGCCATTGAAAGAAAAGAAGTTGATGCATGTTTTAATATGTAGATGACTCCTTAAGCAAAATCTAACTACACCATTATAAGCTTGACGTTATTACAGATCGATAGGTACAAGCCGCTTGTTTCTACGATAATTTACGGCGAAATTCGATGGGGGTGGCTTTTTTTTTTTTTTTTTTTTTTTTTTTTTTTCTCACAGTACAACCAATATAATATGGATATAAATACTTTGATTAGAAAGAGAATTATTATAATGTATATCCATTTGTAATATGAATCTGAATATAGAAAATCTTGTTGTGAAATATAGTAACTTGGGAGAATAACGTCCACAGGCGGACCTTACTATCAAAAAGGGAAAAACATGCTGTCGCGAAAGTGCCAAAATATGAGATGCGATCAAACGAAAGTCTAAAAAAAAGTATCAATTTATCGTCAATAGAAGTGATGTGTCTACATGCACTCGCCCATAAAATGTTAATAAAAACTATCGATGTTTCTGCTCATAAAGTTATTGTTTGTAAAAGGAATACTGTGTAATTTGTATACATCGTCTGTAAAAAAAGTAAAGAAAGAAAATGAAAATGAAAATGTCCGTTTCTTGGCTATTTTTATCCCACATTGGCAACGGAAGGTAATTTTAACCAAGTCTCTCTCTCTCTCTCTCTCTCTCTCTTTTTTTTTTCTTTTTTAATAATTGTTAACGAAAATCTCTTCTTCATGCTAAAATTATAGTTGGTTATTACTACTCCAGTTTTGTCATACATACATACATATATATATATATATATATATATATATATATATATATATATATATATATATATATATATATTTATAATACTCATTATAAATATGTAAATTGAAATATTATGCCCGCATATCAAAAACCTCTCATAATTTCAGGACACTGAAATTACTTAAAAATTTATTTGATATTAGTGTGCATGTTATAGCTTGAAATAAAATATTATATACCTTTTAAATTGCATGATGAATTAAAGGGAACATTATAGTTTATTTATGAAGAAATACAGATCAATTATCGGAACATTTTTTGTATGCGCATGGAAAACCAGATAAATCCGCTATTAAATATTCAGAATGATAATAATAAATAATTAAATAAATACACCAGTATGTCGTAGCCACTACAAGACTTTCTTCTATATTTTCCTATACAAACTCACTAAAGGTAAATAAAGGGCAAAAAGGCAAATAATTTATTAAAACTATTGTTTATTAAAATTACCTAATTTGATAAATGCAAAAGATTTTCTTCTTAAAAAAAAAAACACTAAATATCCAAAGAAAGACAGTTTTATTGTCTGTAAATAACATCTTAAGAAATGCGTTTTTATAAATATTATCTCACATATCAAATTTCGTACAGTTATTTGCCATACAATTTGAGATATAGCCTTACTATTACCGAGGAATTTTCCAGTATAGCTGCGACACCTATTGCTCTATAAGCATCCAACTTGAATCAGCTTAATGCGTCATAATGACCTTCTCAGATATGAAGTTTTGTTCAACTTGAGATATAGCCTTTCTTTAAATCGCGGAAATCGCTGTGTATCAGCACCACTTGCTGAGCAGTTCACACCAGAAGTTGAAAGGCTCTAAATTCATGTCACGGTGCGCATGCATATAAATTTATATGGATTTTTGTGCAGTAATTCCTGAAATATGACCTTCCATTAAATTGCAGAAATTCTATACAGCAGGGCCAGTATGCATTCAAATTGAATCAGTATAATGTCTCATAATGCCGTTTTCTCATATCAAGCTTTGTTTGATTATACGCAATATCACCTGAAATATAGCCTTCCCTTAAATTGAGGGAATCACTGTTTTGCAGTACCACCTGTTGAGCTGTTGACTCCAAAAGTTGATAGACACTAATTTGGATCAAGATGCATCTACACATATACAAGTCTGAACACTAGTTCCGGAGACACATTCGCTAAAAAAATGTTGTCACACATACACACACTGACAGACAAATATTTTCTGAAAATGGTAAACTCGTGTTATAGACTTCCCAAAACGTGTAAATCCATTGCATAACGGTAGTCGAAATTTTTTTACGAATTCAACACACTGTTTAAAATAGTTTTTTATTCAAAAGATTAAAGTACATACTTTTGGTATTGCATACGCATTAATATTGAAAATATATACAATTTTCCGGACATTTTATTTCATGGACTTAGTAAAATTTACCAAAAAATACGTTTCATTTCTTCGTGTTAAATTGGTTAAAATAAATTTAACTTAAATTAATTAATTTATATGACTATAATTTCGTGAAATATGTACAGAGACAATGCTGATTTATACAAATTTTAAATCAATTTCTAATGGAAAATTATGAAGAATTAAAAACTTTCAGTACACATTGAATTTAAATTAAAATGTGAAGGAGAGTGTCGAAAACGCTTTGATTTACCAAAAATACTCATAAACGAAATTATATTAGTATATTAATTGATAATGAAATGCGTTAAATTTAAAGGTATGATTCTATTTTATTCCATTAGGGGGTGTTAAAAGATATATATAACTATAAAAATACTCTTGATTGTGTAGTCATCTTCATTCATTATAGTTTTTTTTTTTTTTTTTACGATATATTTATAATTTTACGAATTATATTAATTTTATAAGGGGGAATTAAGCAATAAAATAATTTAAGGAAAAAAAAAAGAAAAGAAAAGAAAGAAAGGAAAGAAAGGAAAAAGGAAAAAGAAGAAAAGAAAAAGAAAAAGAAAGAAAGAAAAAGAAAAAGATAGAAGTGAAATTTCCGTTTAAATAGATACAACTGCTTACAAGTTGAGTTCTAAATGCAAAGTGAACGGGATTTCTTATATCTTAACATTCTTCCTGTTGCTTTCGAAAAACTTTATTTTCAATTAAAAAAAAAAAAAAATCATATCTTGATAACTAAAATTATAAATTAATTTTTGCAATTTGCGAAATGCAAAAATTTTTCAAATTAGGTGCTAACTATATGCATAACTTAAAGTTATCTCACTTGAAAATTTGTTAATTTTACGATAAAAAAACATTTTTAACTCTTTCAGATATTTTCATTTAAAATCAAAAGTCCCCAACAATATTAAAAGAAAAGAAATAAATGAAGTTATTCTTTTTAGATGAAAAAGAAAAAAAAAAATGTTATAAAAAATTTAGCCGGTTTGTGACTATGCAACCACCGCCCCTGAAAGGGTTAAAGTGCTAATGTGTTTTTGTCTCAATAGAAATGTTGTGAATTTTGTCTCAATTGATTTGTTTATTGAAATCTATTTTTAATTTCTTTGAGATATATTTTAATCGAAAGTGAAGTAGCTACCGCGAAAATGAACGATTTCCATTTTTTCGAAATATTTGTGGCATAAACTTTGATTCTTCTAATTATTTTACCTTGATTTTATTAACTCGTATTCTTGTTTGTTTGTTTATCCAGTACAAATTGTGCGATTGATTTTTAACTAACTTCCCAAATAGTTAGACATTTGAAACTTTTAGAATAGCTTAGAACACGATAGCAACGCATTTTTTTTTTTTTTTTTTTTAATACTTTGAGCCAATTGTTTCGGGTCCCCGCTTCTTTTGGTAGTGTTTATATGATTCAACAATAGCAAAACTTCCCGACTAGCTAGACATTTGAAACTCTTCGAATAGCTCAGAACACGATAATAGTGTATTTGTATAACACTTTTAGCCAATTGTTTCGGGTCTCCGCTGCCTTTGGTAGTATTTGTATGATTCAAAAATCATATAACTTCCCGACCCCGACTAGCTAGACAAATGAAACTTTTAGAATAGCTCACAAGACGATGACGATACATATTTTTAAATAGTTTTAGCCAATTATTTCTGGTTCCCGCTGCCTTCAGTAGCGTTTATATGATTCCACTATTATGTAATTCCATGTCATTTGAAACTATTAGGATAGTTCAGAACACAATGTATTTTTTAAATACTTTTAGCTAATTGTTTCTGGTCCTCGCTGCTTTCGGTAGTGTTTATATGATTCAGCAATCATATAACTTCTCGACTAGTTATACATTTGAAATTTTTAGAATAGTTCATAACACGAAGACAATGCATTTTTTAAATACTTTTAGCCAATTGTTTCGGGTCCCAGCTGACTGTGTAGCGTTCATAAGATTCAACAATCGTATAACTTCCAGACAAGCTAAGCATTTTAAATTTTTAGAATAGCTCAGAACACAATGTAGTTTTTAATACTTTTAGCCAATTGTTTCAAGTCCCCGCTGGTAGCGTTTATATGTTTCAAAAATCATGTAACTTCCTGTCTAGCTAGACATTTGAAACTTTTACAATAGCTCATAATACAATGACGATGCATTTTTTTAATAGTTTTAGCTCCTAAATTAAAATTGCCTATGTGAGTGCTAAAATGTGGTAATTCGGACGTTTTATTGATGTCTTTAAATATAATTTCTGAACTGTTTGAAATTTTACTTGGAAGTAGAAGAAAATTTTATGATAATACAATGCACCTCCAGTGAAAGTTTGAACGATATTTTTTGAGTTACTCATTTGATTTGTACCAATTTTTACTATCAAATACTTTTTGTTTTATCCTGAACGATAGAGTTTAATATTCATTGTAGCTATGGTAAAAACGCTGTGTATTAGCCTCTCGCTTCGCTTAGACAACTATTACCTACTGTTGCTCCCAAATATGAAATAGCTTGTAATGAATGTTGTAATAAATGTATCTGATTTTAACTCTTTCCTTTTGCGCAAATCTAATATTTTAAATACTTATTAGCTCATAATCGTTTAGTTGTAAATAATCGTGACCCTCTGCAGGTGTTTACAAAATCTCCATTACATTAAATTATGATATTTTTTATTACATTGGTCAAAATAAATACAATTAGAAGAGATATTTAAGAGTATTTCCGTAATCTGAAAAAAGTATTATTCTTCTTTAGCTGATTTTGTATATAATAACTCTAGTGCCCCTAATACTTGGTCTGAATCGAAAGTCAAATGTGCTCCATCCTACATCATCACAGTGGCGGATATAAAGGGGGGGGGAGCTAGTGGCCTGAAGCCCCCCCCCCCCCAAAAAAAAGTACTGACATTCCCAATTGAATAGTACAATTGCAAACTTTTCATTGATCTAGAATTACACCTTGAAAAATCTTAGCCCCCCCCCCCCCCCCCAAAAAAAAAAAAAAAAAAAAAAAGTTAAGTTCTGGATCCGCCACTGCATCATCATGCCTAAGCAATCTATATAAATTAGTTTAGAAGAACAACTTATAATATAAAAATCTCTCAGTACTATGGTACATTTCTATGCTTTGTAAAGTTAACTGCTTCTTTTTAAGTCCCATTTCCCTCGCTGACAAGTTTTTCCCAAAAGAAAATTTGAATACTACTATTTTTATATAGTAGCTTTAGAATTAAATAAATGTTGATAGCCGTTGATATCTATTTTTTTTAAAAGTTACTGTATAAAAACTCTGACATGCTATATGTTAAAAAAATGTATAACTCAAAAGTACTATTTTAAATTTTGCTTCTATATAAAAATGTTTTATTGTTATTATTATTATTATTATTACCATTAAGTGTTTTAAAAGGAATTTTAACTTTTCATCTGCATTTTACTTTATCTATTTTCTAGAACTTGATTCGTTTAAAAAAATTTTAAGCTTGAATTACTCCGGAGAGAGGATTCCTCTCCACTGTCTGAAAACTGTTATTCCTTTATATAGGATTTTTTCTTTACTGTGTAACACACACTGACAGCTTTCGTTTCAAGAATGTAAAATTCTTGTGTGATACATTTGTCCTTAAATGTAAGACATATCTTAAAAATAGAATAATTAATTGTTGATTCGTTTTTAAGATTTTTAATTTAAAAAGTTTTATGTTGCGATTTTATTAGATTTTAAAGCGCTGTTGTGTTGGCACATCCTGTTATCGAGAATAAAGTAGTTACATCGAAAACAATTTCTGTCCTTTCGAACGAAAATGAAATAAAAATAATATATACCAGAAATTAAATAATTAAATAATAGTGTATAAAAGGAGATACAATCTTATTGTTTGTTTGTTTTATTGATAATATATATAGTGCGACCATTTTTCCTACGACTAGTAGTGAGGCCGAGTCCAAAAGTTTAGAGGGATGCAAAATTGGCCGAGAGATAGTTGTTTGGCAAACATCCAGTTATTCGGTGTTCCCTTATCGCTTGTTTTCTCTCAGTCACCCCTGTTTTAACACTGGACTCGTTCAATCCGCACTTGCGCAGAGACTTCCATGGTCGCAAGAAATGTGGTTAAAGAATACGTCAGATTTGTATGCTTGACATATAGTACGCTTGTAAATCTTCGTCAGATAACGACAGATAGCACATGACAGAAATACAATACGAAGAATTGGAGAAAACACCCAGGACCATCGTGGGAATCGAACCCGTTCTCCTACGCTCAAAGGCGATTAGCAGTGTGGTGACATATCCACTCGGCCACGGAGGGCCCATACAATCTTACCTGCGTTTCTTAAAAACAAATAAATAAATAAAGTAATAATAATAATAATAATCTGATCTCCACTTCTTTTAGTTACCAGTCGACTTCTGGGGGTAGATGCTTGCTCAGGTTTGCACAGGAACTACCCAGCGAGAATGTTCAGTCTCGCTTTATCTGCGTTTTTATCGTTATTATTGAGTGTTTATAAATATTTTGAGTATAATTTTTCGCAGAGGCTGATTGTTGTTAACATGGCGTTATAAAGAAGAATCAGTAAATCTGTGGTGTTTCTCTTAAGAATACAATGCCATTTTGCGTTTAAATCACTTTCTGCAAACTTTTTATGTGATAATATAAAATGTCGCTAATACTAAAATGATGTCCAAATTAATATTTCCTATCTTTGTGGTATTACAACCTGTGTCTAATAACGTATATGCGGTTCCTCAGAGATTAACTTATTGCTTTCCGAAATGTCTTAGTTGTGAATATCTAATTGTAAATGTTTACTGGGTAAGTGCACGTATAATACTAATGTCAGAATGCAATCTCCATCTTTTGCTACCCCTGACACTATACAAAGAATATTATTATTTTTTTTTTTTTTCAGTAGTTTTCTTTTCGTTTCCTTTTTCCTTTATTTTTATTTATTTTATTTTATTTTATTTATTTATTTATTTATTTATTTATTTATTTATTTAATTTTTGATCATGTAAAATAACAATCAATATAATTTTTAGAATAATAATTAGAATAATCTCATAAATAAAAATAGTATTTTTTCTCTCATTTTTATTATTATTTATTTAAAAAATTTGGTGATGCGATTTTAATGTATTTTTAAGTGCTATTACGTTTCTGCCTCAATTGTTATTGAGATCTATTATTATTTATTTTTGAGATTTATTCTTATCGAAAACGAAGTATCTAAAAGGAAAATTAAACGATTTCAGTCTTTTCAAACGAACACGGAATGAAATATATATATATTTATTTATTAAAAAATAATAAATACCAGAAATCATATAAATTAATACTATTATGTAAGAGTGAAACTAGCGGCGTAATATTGTACTTTTGAAATACTTTTCTTCAAACTTTTCAAGTTAAGTCTGTTTACGCAGGTGGATTGTTGCTAACAAAGAAATTGTAATCAATTCTATAAGCTGGTAAAATTAGGTATCCAATACACTGTCCATTGGATTATAGGTCACTTTTCACAAATGTTTTCAGCGAAGATATAAAGTCTGGCTAAATAAAACTAATTGTGTACATTGAAATTACTTATTGAGTGCTAAAATGTGCTAATTCGTACATTTTATTAATGTTTTATTAATCTAATTTCTGAACTATTTGAAATTTTTCTTGTACATAGAAAAACATTTTTATGATAGTAAAATGCAACTCCAGTGAAAGTTAGAACGAAATCTATAAAATATTTTTTGGGTTATCTTGAAGAGTTTTATATTCATCGTAGCCATATTAAAAACGTTGTGTATTAGTGTTTCGCTTTGCTCAGGGAACTATGATCTACTGTTGCTCCTAAACCTGAATTAACTTGTAGCCTAAAATTGTAATGAATTTATCATCTTTTAACGATTTCAATTTACGCCAATTTAACATTTTAAATATCCATTAGTTTTCCTTAACATTAATCATTTAGTTATAAATTGTTGTGACTCCACGTGACCCTCTGTACGTTTTTTAAAAATTCTAATTAAATTAAATTGAGATGTTTCTCATTACAGTGGTGAAAATAAACCTACTATTAAAGAAGAGTTTAAAATATTCCAACTAAATATTGATATTTGCCGATATGTAATTTAATAAATTACTGGATAAAAATTCTGTTATGCTATATCTCATAAAATGTATACCTCAAAATGTATTTTTTTTTTTTTAAAGCTATATATATATATATATATATATATATATATATATATTAATTTTACGTGTGATGTAAGAAATTTGAACTTTTCCGCTACATTTTACATTATTCGTTTTCTACAACTTTATTCACTTCAAAAGCTTTTAAGCTCAACTTACTCCGGAGAGAGAATTCCTCTCCATTGTTTGAAAATTTTTATTCGAATCCTTTATTTAGGATTTTCTCTTTACCGTGAAACACCGAAATTTTTCGTTTCAAGAAATTAAGATTCTTGTGTGATACATGTATCTTTATATATAAAAATAGAATAATCAATTTTTCATTCTTTTTTAAGTTTTATTTTTAAATAAAAAAAATAATCTGGTGTGTCACTCACACGACTTTCTCTTTCCCTGAAATTTAATACTATAAATACAGGTTGGAGATTAAGAGGTAAGATAACGATGTTATGTAAACCTATGTTAAACAATTCAAATTAGGCTTCGGAAGAGTTTTATATGATAATTAATTCTGTGTGAGGGGGACTACCGCCCCCCTCAACCCCCCGTTTCATTAATGCACCTAGATTTACATAAAATTTAATTCGTTTATTAAAAAATAATTCTGTTTTTAAAAAATAATTTATTAAAATTATTATTTAAAAAAATTATCTTTTATGATAAGGCAGACGATTTCCATATTAGAGAAGTAGTATAACACTAAATATCCAAAAAAAGTCCATTTTATTTTTAAAAAAATAAAATAAATAAATAAATAAATAAAATAAATAAATAAATAAATAAATAAATAATACGATTTTTTTTTTCTAAGTTTTTTTTTTTTTCGTTAAAAGTGAAAAAAAATCGATAACTTTGTTTTAAATTATCGCAGATCGATGGTTCAACCATTCGTTTTAAAGGTATTGGCGAGCTCTTTTGAAAGATACCCATCATGAAAAATTACTCCCCTCGAGGGGAGGCGAGGCTCCTACATACACAAAATTTTTTTCCCAGTTGACTTTCTCTATTACAAAATATATATATTTGTTTCATTTGGTTTAGTGCAGTCTATAGACGTTAAACTCTATTTACCTGCAATTTCCCCCATAGACGTAATGTATCAGAATTCTCTTGATTGTCCCTGTACACGAACCATTTGCTTGATCTTAACGAAAAGCTTACTGTAGCATCCCTATATGATACACATTTAGAATACCAAGTTTGAACTTTCTGTCATAATTTGTTTTTGAGATATGCTGATAACAGACAAACACACAGACACACACACACACACACACACACACACACACAGACACACACAGACACACACACAGACATACACACAGACAATTTGCTAAAAACATGTTTTTCGTATTCAGGGAACCTCAAAACGTGTAAATATAACAAAATCTCGCGATCGAAAATTTGACCCAAAAACAATACTTTCTCTACCGTATGGGTAAGAGAAAGTAAAAATTGATGATGCGTTTTTATTAAATTTAGAAGTGCTGTTGTGTTGCCACATATTGTTACCGAAAATAAAGTATCTACAACGAAATAAATGTTTTCTTTCTTTCTAAACGAAAACGAAATAATATTTATAGATATAGATATACATATATTAAAATTGGATTTACTATAGAAATTAAATATGTACTAGTAATAAGAAATAACAGAAATTCAGATTTAAAAAAGAAAAAAAAAATTAGTAGTAAGTAAGAGAAGATTCAGATATTCAAGTACTTTTTCGCTTCTCCCTTATCTTAGACTCTTATTTATGTATTTATTGTTTATTTCTTTATCTTGAACTATTGCCTTAAGGGGATTCTCTACCTATCGTCTCCGAAAGACGAAACCAATGTTATACTATGGGAAATTTTGCCCCATTATAATTCATTAATTAATAGATATTTTTAAATTACCTTTTCACTTTCCAAAAATTCACGACTATTAAACAATTTATCGCTTTCTAAAAATTGATAATTTTTATTTTTAAGATTTCATTTTTAAGCTCAGAAATGAAAAAGTTCACATTGTAAAAATTCGCATTTTACAACCTCAAAATAAAATATTAAAAATTTTTTAAAAATAATTTTTAGAAAGCGATAAATTGTTTAATAGTTGTGAAGATTCTGACTGTGAAAACGGAATTTAAAAATATATATTAGTTAATAAGTTATAATGGGGCGAAATTCTCCATAGAATAATATTGGCGTTGGCTTCTGAGGACGATAAGTGGAGAGGCTTCTTAAGTACTATTTAATTGACAGATTGCTTTCTAATTACTGAAACGTTGTTGGATAGCTTGTAACAAGTAAGTCGCAGCCCATAGTAGTGGATTTTTTCAGGGCCTGAGTCTGAAATCTGATTTAAATATTCGAAATTCTGGAAGCTACGGGTTAGGTTTTAATAAAAACATTAATACATTTTTGTAGTTGTTGCTTGCATTCTTAGACAGGAGTTACATTCTATTAATTTTTTAGTGATGTTAGAATTTTCGGCTGCTTAACAACATAATTAGACACGTATTATTAGTCTATTATAGGAACATAAAAATTCAGATAAATGTTATATAGAATAATATGTTTTTATATATAACAAGATCACACCAGAATAACTCCCAAAGTAAGCATTTTATTATTTTAAAGTGACTGTCTTGTCCAACGGTGTTGATAATGATATGATGTTCTAAGATAATGAGGTATCCTCCTGCCATTCGGGTGTAATTAGGCCTTTAAAGTGCGGTAACTTTCGGCGTTTAACTCGCAGGTCGCGTGAGTTCGTTTTGCGCTAAAAAATTTAATAGTCAAATAATGCTATATTTGTAGGAGTTGTTTCATCGAAAATGTATAAATTTATCCGTTAAATAAAATTCCTATTGGAGAAATGACATATCTTACCTGTGAATTATACGGCGAAAATTACGGTATATGTCTTCGAAAATATATTTTGCAGATATTCTGTTCTTTTCTGTCGTTAGGAAGCACTTTCAGTTACTGACAATTAACACTTTGATATCGGCATGTTTTCCATATAACTTTAATATAAATCGGGTTATATTTGTAAATTTATGATAACCTCCACTGATCAGTAGGCATTTTTAAATCTTAGTTCCTTAATTAATTTTATTCGTACACATATCACTTGGGCGTAAAGATCTCCTTCTCTAAATAGCCCGTCACAGTCTTCTATAGTTGCTAACTTAGCAAGAGAAATTTTAATAAATGTATTTATTTTACTTTATCAACAAAAAACGTTACAGTTCACTGATTACATAAAACAAATATTTCTATTAAAATTTTCGGGTAGTCAAAAGGTGCTAAAATGGTAACTATGCAGTCTTCACTGTTTATGGTACTTAACGGCCCTCTTCACTTACCATCGCCGGAAGCCCGAGCCAATGTTATTCTATGGGGAAATTTTCTTTGCAAATAACTTATTAACTAATACATATTTTTAAATTCTTTTTCCACATTCAGAAAATTCCCAACTGTTAAATTGACGGATCTTTTTATACATATATATATTTTTAATATTTTATTTTGAAATTTGAAAATGAAAAAATTTCACATAGTGAAAATTCGTATTCTGCAGCTTCAAAATAAAATATAAAAAATTAAAAAAATATTTTTTTTAAAAAGGTCCGTCAATTTAACAGCTGGGAATTTTCAGAATGTGAAAACAGAATTTAGAAATATGGAATAGTTAATAAGTTATTTGTAAAGAAAAATTTCCCATAGAATAACATTAGCTTCGCCTTCCGGCGACGGTGAGTGAAGAGAGGTTCAGAGTGGTTAACTGGAGATTTGATGAAGCGCAATCTGCAACATCATAGAGTAGCGGTTCACTTTCATATCTTCTTGTTAGAAGGCTAGCTGAGAAGGAAATACACCCGAGATATTTAATCTGACTAAGTATAAAATATATTTAACTAAATTTAGTAAATTTATATGTGAGACGAATGAAATACGGATAAAAAAATTATGTATAAAATTCGGGTAAGTGTATCAATATTACCTATATCAAATGCAGGTCTACTAAATATCTAGGGGAGTGTGGGGATGAATGGGACATTTTTCATTTTTTTATTAATAACATTCACCATATGTAGTTCAGAATTTTGTAACATTGCTCATAAATACACTTCAGTAATCAGTTACATATAAAAATACTAACTTCAATAAAAAGTTATCATTTTTAATTAATAATAATAATATATATATATATTTATATATTGCATGCACGTGCATTGTCCCATTCATCCCCACCAATGGGGATGAATAGGACAGGACTGGAGTTAACAAAGGAAAAAAAAAAACAGAATGGAAAGTAAATAAATTTTTAAAGTTAAATTGGTTTTCGTGATTTTATTACACATTATGAATTTACTGAAATTAACATAAACTGATTTATTCACTCAAATTAACACCAAAAGACAAAAGTCTTTTGGTTTGCACAGTTTCTAGTGATCTAGGTTTTGGTAATTTAATGTAATAAGATCTAATCTAAAATTAAATAGATAAATAAGACACTAGAAAGATATAAATCATTATAATAGAGTACAAATTATCCAGATAAATTTTTGTTTTCGACTGATCGGGAAAAATCAGCATTCTATTCTGTATTACATCAGTTATCACCAGGATTTATTTAATTAGCTTGATTGAAATTGTGATTTAAATCAAATTATTATTAGTTTATTTATTTTTTATTTTTTTTTAAATTATTGATATTATTGATTTAAGTTGCATTGAATATTCTAATTTATAATTTTTTTTAATCATAATTATTATAAACAAATATCAGAACAATTAATTTCAATCTATTTTTCTCTAAATCCATGCTACTTTTTTAATTCCATGTTATAGCTACTGAACTACAGGTTATAAAAATATTAAAAATCTATTTACGATTTGTTTTAATGTAATTCTTGTGTACAATTTTATATTAGCACATAGTGATAATTGTCCCATTCATCCCCATTCATCCCCACCACCACATGATCATATAAAACAGGAAATAGGCTGAAGGAACAATTGTCAATATTCTTCTTGAATATCAATTTTCGTTTTTATTGTGCCTTTTTAAAATAAATGTATATGCTTGAATTATTTTCTACCTATTTTTAGGAATTTATTTATAAGGATTTTAAATATTACTATTAAATATTTTAAAATAAATTTTTAAAAGCATTTAAGATTTTAAAAAATATATGCAGGGATGGAACACGGGCGCAGAATTCATACCGGAATCTGTGTAAGAAATTTCTCTACCTGTAATATCGTTGATTTAAGAGGTAGAAAATTTCCTTACATTGATAGTGGTATGAATTCTGCGCCCGTGTTCCATCCCTGTATATGGCTAAAATAAAAAATAAAACCATTTTAAATATTAAATGTCATCCTAGATATCTTTACTTACACTAAGAAAATCTTTATATTATTCAGTATTGAGGAGGAAGAAGTAAATGATAAATAAACAATTAAAACATAACATGATTTTTAAAAGTCCAAATTTAAGCAATTTATGAATATCTCAAAAGAAATATCTGGTTCATTTAACAATCTATTTTTTTAATTTATTATTTTGCTGAAAATAATTTGTATTTTTAAATGTTCAGAAAATTTGTTAGAATATTTTATTATTTATTTTTATGAATGGTGCTTATTATTTTTTCAATTTATGTGAAAATATAGCAAATATCATTGTTTACTTGTAAACATTTATATTTTACATGAAATACTTTTACGTTTAAATAAAAATTAAGTTTATAGTAGAATATACAATAAAGTCACTACTGTTTTACATATTAACTTGGTTGTTTTTGTTACAATTCAAATTTCTTATATTTATGATTCTTTAATTAAAGCTATACTTAGTACATTTTATCACAATTCACTCTTCACTAAAGTTTCATTGATAATTTGTTTAAAAAAAAAATCATGCATTTTTTCTTTACAAAAAGAACTATACTACTATATTGACGTTTAAATATCCTTTATTCACGTTTGTGCTGTCCAATTTTAAATAAATAATTTATCTGAAAAAAAAAAAAATTACTGATTTTCTAATATATTTTCTAATTTTTTAATAAACTCTTTTTTTATAAACTTGATTATTATTCATGCATAGAAAAAAAACAGAAATAATTCCTGCTTAATTTATGAATCATCTATATTTTCTTTGTTTAAGTAGTCTTAAAAATATTACATTATTTATTACAGTTTAGTGTTCGCTGTAGTTTAAGAAATATCTCTTTGTGAAATTAAAGAAAAACTAACCATGTTTTAAGATACCAGCACTGATACATTCGTGATTAAATGTTCTTTGTTGATTTGTGATCTTATTTCTTACCTCAAATATTTATTCAAAGCATCTTTTTTTTTTTTTTTTAAATTTATTCCATAAAAAATGAAATCGCATAATATGCACTGTGATATATTATCTATAAGCTTGAATGTTCTTATTTCAATTCATTATTTCTTCTTTAATGAATTTCCATTAATATATTTCTTAGAATATTTTATTAAGACTTACTCTACACAATATTTTCAGTGATATTTAAATTTTAAAATTACAAACTTTTAGTCATATATTTCATTCCTTTGTTTTAAAATATCAGTGATGACAATAAGATAGCAATATGTAATCCATTAAAATATTTTTAATACAGCATGACATCAGTTTCTTGATAACCAGAATTATTATATATTACTTTTTAGGAGGAGTAAATAGTCTCATCAATTTAATTATCAAATGATTAATAAAGCTATATCAAGTTAAGCCATAAATGCAACTTATAAAATTATATTGCACATGGGCTAATATTAGTTTAACTTAGAAATGATAACATAAATGCGAAAAAAAAAATTTATCTATGTATGTATATATATATATATATATATATATAGATGTTCTTGGCAATTCAAAAAAATAAATGCTGAATGATTTGGTTTATATTTTGCTCTAGTCACATTATTTTTAACTCTCACTAACAATGTATGTCTAATTAAAAAATCTGGATTGACTCCACTCGACTTTCCGAACATTGAGTAACTAACAGTTTTGTAGATAAAATAAAGAAAGAGGAGTTGCTAAACAAACAAAAAAGAGAAAACCATAACAGAGTGTTTGAGTATTTTTCTCCATATATCACACGAGGTTTTATTTAACGCTACTGAACTTTGAGCCCTTAGATCATAATGATAAAGAATTTTTCGTTGTGTCCCTGTAAAAATATATAAATGTTAGATTCACCAAAATGCTTATAGTTAGTGCAACAGTGATTTATAATATTCATACAAATTTTCAGCTCAATTGAATAAGGCGTTTAGATGCTATCGCTGGTCTCATAGGCCATAAAGATAAAGAATTTTTCTTTGTGTCCCTGTAAAAAAACTGTAAGTGCTAGATTCACCAAAATCTATACAGTTGGTTCAAATGTGACCTATAACATGTGTACAAATTCTTTGCTGCGATTAATAAGGAGTTTAGATGCTATCACACTTTTAAAAATTTGACAAAGAATTTTTCTTTGTGTCCCTGTAAAAAAACTATAAGTGCTAGATTCTCCAAAATCTATACAGATTGAGTATCTGTGACCTATAATATGTGTATAAAGTTTTTGCTCAATTGAATAAGGCGTTTAGATGCTATCGCACTTTTAAGATTTTGGTCCCTTGGCCATAATGATAAAGAATTTTTCTTTGTGTCCCTGTAAAAAAACTATAAGTGCTAGATTCACCAAAATCTATAGGGTTCGTACTATGGTGACTTACAATATACGTACCAACTTTCAGCTTATTCGAACAAAGCGTTTAGACGCTAGCGTGTTCACTCACAGACATACACACATACATACACACATACATACACACATACATACACACACACATACATATATCATCGTAAAAATAGTGAAAACGGACTCGTTGGACCTCGAAACGTATAGAAACATCAAAATCTCGAATTCGGATTTTTGACATGATTACAATACTTTCCTCACTATAGTGTTCGGAAAGTAAAAAGACAATGAAATTATACTACTTATGAACTGTAACTAAGTCAACATATAACTTACTCAGTTACGTAGGTTATTCAAAAGAATATTATTATGGCTATAATTTCATGTCCATTCGAAAAATGAACAATTAATAATTTGGTTTACATTTACGTTTGTTATATAAATTTAAACACCAAGTCAAAATTATGCCTAATAGTAAAAATTCTTAAATTACGAATAAAATATTTTCTGTTAAATTAATAGAAAGTAATTTTCATGTATTTCATCACTTATTAAAAAGTTAATATGGAGTTTTAAAAGCAAACAAATATGTTAGTAACCAGAATATACTTTGAAATACTACTACTTATTATTAAATTTTTAATTTCGTAATTTTACTAATTTCACTTTCATTAAAAGAAATCGTATTGTTAATTTTATTTTTGTCTTATTTACTAATATTTTTTTAACAATATGGGAAAGATAATGAACTTAAAAGGTAGATGAAATGGAAACAGTATCTGTAGAAACAACCGTTAAAGACAATAGATCAATCTTAAATCTTGAATAAAAAAAGCCGTATAAAAAGTCATGAGCTAGTTATCAACACGTGTTAAATTATTACTAATCTTACGCGTTATGAAAGACTTCCTAATTGAATTAAATGAGATTTTAAAATAGTTGAAACAAACTTATATAAGTAAATACACACATGTATTTAAGAATTATCAAAATTAAACACTTACTTTATTGCAAATAAATTCAAATTTTAATTATTATCGGAAAAAGTTAAAATGGTTCAGGAAAATTATCCATCGTCCGTGCAAGTGAACACCAGATATACTGAAATTTAAATTGGTAGAGCAGGTGCTGGAAAGATCATTTAGGACCTCGGTTGCTGACGTAAGTGGAGGTGCGAATTTTGGTTCAGAGGCTTTGTATTAGTTCGAGCAGGTGTTGGTTTAAACCACAGTTATCTAGGGAAAAGAGATTCATTCTTTTCACTTAAAATATGTATACTTGCCAACCATCTCATTGTGAACCGTACAATTTTTAGTACCCGCTTTTTTTTCACACCAATAATTTTTTAGAGTAATTTTAGTCTTATCTAGTCGTAACAGAATTTGGAGAGAATAACTCTAAATATATAGTGGTGTGAGAAAAGGGGCGATTTTTCAGGGGGCGTTAACAATTGTACGGTTATTAATGAGATGCTTGGCAAGTATGAATATGTCTGGTGAGAAATATTTAATTTTATTCTCGTCCTAATATGATCTTAATTTTATTCTTTTGGACTTCCGAATAATTCCTAACTTTCTTCCTGTTAAAAAATTTTAAATATTGCAGAAAAAAAATATACAAACTGTTTACTTTTCCTCGTGGCCAGGCCATCAGAAACACAAGTAAGGTGTCAAAATTCTGTGTTGCTATTAAAAAAGTCAAATTTAGCCTTTACAACATATGTAGATGACGCCTAACTTAAAGATTTACGTCATTTTAAAAATTACACTTAATTGCTAGTTGGATGATAGCTATAAAATTTTCTTGCGTTAAAAATAATGAAATTACATTGGGTGTCACTTCCCCCCTCCCCCTACTGTGCATGATATGGGTCGTTCGTAGTAAAAGTGAATTATCTCCTTTTAAACTAATTTTGAAATAACAAGTTTTTTTTTCAAATTTATGCGTATAAAATAAGTCAAGATTCAGTATGTTTTACCGATTTTTGTGTTATTACAAATCATAGTTATAAGAATTTTTAAATTATATTAAAAATAATTTGAAGTATCTTAGAAACTTCATTTTTAAAATGAATGTTTAGAAGATTTAGTTTTCTGAAAAAAAACATGTTTATGGGATTCCCCTTTATGGGATTTTAACGTAGTTATTGGAGTTCTTTCTTTTTAATAATGAAAGATGTGACAAAATGTGATACAATAAGCCAATATATATATATATATATATAATATAGAGTTAAACCATTTTACAATGAACCGTCCATGTCTGTCTTTTTGTAATGAAATACAAAATGTTAAAAAGTGTTATATACCAGAAATTAAATAACTACTTAATTATATATATAATAAGATTCAGCAGGAACAGTCGTCCGTTTTGGTGTAGACTTAGATTCTGCCAAACTTTTCAAGTGAAATCCGCTCAGGGTAGCGGACTGATATTAAAAATGAAAATTGCTGCTTTAATGGCGCTCGTAGACAGTTACAATTTACTAAGAAACATAGCGGTAAAAGATAGCGTTACGACACTCAAAAGAAAGATTAGGGCTAGATAGAATGCTTTTGTAATTTTTAGAACGGTGTTTACGAACTTTTGAGTTCTTCTCTTTCAACAGTTAAGAGATTAAAAATAAGTAGAAAAGACTAGATTGTATAAATGAAAGAAATAATAGGAATAGAAAAAGATGAAAATGAGTGTTGATCTTTGGATGTTACTTGATGGAGGCACCTGTGGCAGGGTCACACATCCTCCGGTACCTAAAGGTGGAAGACAACTGATGAAAGTCCTGAATACCAATTTCACTGTGTTGGTAGAAGAGGGGGGGGGGGAGAAATAAACGGAGAACATCGAAATTTAAAAAGGGAATCAAATACTTGCCAACCATCTCATTATGAACCGTACAATTTTTAGGACCCGCCTTTTTTTTCACACCAATATTTTTTTAGGGCAATTTTAGTCTTATTTAATCGTAACAACATTTGGAAAGAATAACTCTAAAAATACAGTGATGCCAGAAAATTGGCGTTTCTTCAGGGGGCGTTAACAATTGTACGGTTATTAATGAGCTGGTTGGCAAATATGGAATCTTGGAGTCTATGGAAATAAGAGGAACAAGTACGAACATATGAATGAGTATGTACTAAGTATGCACAAGTACGGTAAACAGTGGTGGTTGGCATAAAGGGGCACGCCTGGAGGCTCTTATCCAAACCCTTCTCCTATTCAAGTAGGGGGAAAAATAAGACAGTTTGATTGGCTCCCTTCTGTGACACCATCCCACTATGAGACGAAAGTCCCCACCCATATGAACGCGGTGAAAAAAAAAGAAGTGTAAATTACGAATTTCGATAAACTTTTAAACTAAAGAAATTCTTTATTTAATATCAATAACATCCAATCTGTTTCATTTCAGTGGGAGTGTTGCGTAATTTGATGTGATGGGAAGATAATAATAAAGACACTCGTTCTTTCACTCACAAAACAAAACTATATTAAACATAAACACAGATTTAAATGCGTTGACAACATAAGGTGCGATGAAACATTGCGATTTAGTAATAAACAATAATAATGCGTAAAGTAATAACTGCGAAAATAAGAATGCGAAAGATAGCATGCAAGCTACCGTGCGAATGGAAAAAAGAATAAACTGTTCTTTTTGGTTTCTGTTCGAGTAGAGTTGATATGTTCGTACCTGTTGAACAGAAAAAAGTAAAGTTGAGATGAAACAGTTAAATCGAAAGTGTCAATGAGTGCGGAGTTCGATATGTTAGGAATCGAATATGACTGTATGGTGGAAATCGAACATGACTCCCACCCTATCAGGGCGCTAGTCCTGATATAAAGGGAGAACAGCAATTTTGTTAACTGTTCTTTTAATAACACAGTCTTTAGTTTTTATGGAGACCACTCTTACCAGTCCGTCGGTACCGGTGTGAACCTTTGTAATTCGACCTATTGGCTAGGATAAAGGTGAGCAGCTGTTGTCCATAATAATCACTATTTCTCCTTCCTTGATATTCGATGCAGGATGTTGCCACTTATTCCTTGATTGTAAGGAGCTGAGATACTCCTTTTTCCAAGCTCTAGAAATATCTCGTCTCAATTTTTGTACCATTTGCCATCGGTTCTTGAGATTCCTGCCACAAGACAATGGCTCGTCTGCAGGTAAAAGCATGACATCACCTGTAAGAAAATGTGATGGGGTGAGAACATTAATAGAGTCTGTATCAGAATCAGTACTTTTAAAGAGAGGACGTGAATTTAATAAGGATTCTATTTGGGTTAATAAAGTGCTCAGTTCCTCAAATGTCAACCGTGTATCACCGATTACTCGTTTAATGTGAAATTTACAGGATCGTACTGCAGCTTCCCAAATTCCTCCGAAATGAGGTGATGCGGGAGGAATAAAATGCCACTCTATTGCGGCTTGTGTTAAATAATGTGCTACGCATTCATTTCTTGGTAAAGACAATATTTGTTTTATTTCATCGAGTTTCCTTTTAGCACCAACAAAATTGGTTGCGTTATCACTGTAAATATGACTAGGTGAACCACGTCTAGCACTGAAACGTCGTAAGGCAGCTATAAATGCGTCAGTCGTCAAATCGCTGACAGCTTCGATGTGTACTGCTTTTGTAGCAAGGCAAATGAATAAAGCTATGTATCCTTTTGTTGTTTTAGAGCCACGACCCTTGTTAAATTTTATATACATTGGACCAGCATAGTCCACACCACATGCAAAGAAAGGTCGCTCGAGATTTACTCGATGTGGTGGTAAGTTTCCCATGAGCTGGGGTGTAGAAGTAGCTTTGAAACGGAAGCATTTCAAGCATTTATTAACAAGCTTATTGATTAATCTTTTTCCACCAATGATCCAATATGCCTGTTTTATAATGTGGGATAACAATGATGGTCCTGCATGCAAGTGTGCAATATGTTTCTCTTGTATAATAAGGTCGCTCAATTTGTGTTTAGACGGCAATATTACCGGATGCTTTTCGTTAAATGATAATTGGGCGTTTTGTAAGCGACCTCCCACCCGTAACAGACCGTTCTGGTCAATGAATGGATGTAGAGAGTGTAAAGGACTTTTTCTAGACAAAATGTTTTGATTCTTGATGTGTTTTAAGTCTTCGTGAAAGTATTTATTTTGTACCCATCGAATGATGTTCTCTTCGGCGTGTTTAGCTTCCCTACATGTAAGAGGGGAGTAAGAATCATCTGTTGAGACATGAACTTTACTTGCTGACTTGCAGTTATTTATGAATCTTAGGCAATATGCCAGAATGCGTTTGATTTTAAAAAATGAAGAAAATTTATTGAATAGTTGATCATAAAGATCATTAGATGTATCAATATGGTAAGACAAAATGGGATCAGCTTTCTTTTCAGCCGAAATTTGATCCTCGATTTCCTTAGACTTAGGTGCGTCATTTGGCCAATGTGTGGGATCCAAAAGTAGCCAACTTGGGCCATTCCACCACAAGTTGCATTCAGGTAAACTTTTAGGATCTATGCCCCGAGAAGCGATATCAGCGGGGTTTTCTTTAGATGGAACGTGTCTCCAATGTTTTGTGGGAAGAACATCTAATATTTGTGACGTTCTATTTGCAACAAAAGTTTTCCACTTACGTGGATGTGCGGATAACCAAGAAAGAACAACTGTTGAATCTGTCCATGCGTAAATGTCAAAGTCATAATTTTCTAATATTTTTATGACTGAAGAAAATAACTTAGATAATAAATAAGCACCACAAAGTTCCAATTTGGGAACGGAAATTTGCTTGATAGGAGCTACTTTAGTTTTGGCAACTAAGAGTGAGACTTTTGATTTGTTATCATGAGTCTGTCGACAATAGATTGCAGCGGCGTAAGCATGTGTTGACGCATCACTGAAACCATGTAATTCAAATGTACTATCGGATGAAAGCGTGACGCATCTAGGAACAGAAAATTGGCTAATTTTATTGAATGAATTCTCATATTTAATGAGCTCCTCTTCAAATTGTTGCGGAATAGGAGAATCCCAGTCTCCTTTTGTTAACCATAGCTTTTGATAAAATATTTTTAACACTACTGTACAAGGTGAAATTAACCCTAGAGGATCAAAAATGCGTGCGGATTCAGACAAAATGCGTCTTTTTGTTAGTGGTGGTTTGAGAGTAAGTGCGGTTTTGAAAATAAATGTATCTGCTAAAGAGTTCCAGTAAAGCCCTAGAACTTTAGAACTTTCATTGTTGTTTGGTATTATTTTAAAGTCTGTATCTGTGATGCAATTTTCTCGAAATTCCGCAAGGAATTCATTCGAATTGGAATTCCACTTTCTCAAATGAAACCCATGTTCTCCCAAAACATTAGCAGTTTCCTTAGCAATTGATATTGCGCTATTAACTGAGTTTGAACCAGATATCAAGTCATCCATATATATATCTTTTAACAAAGTACGCGAGACGTGTGTATTTTGATTATAATCTACAGCGATTTGCTTAATGCACCTGGTGGCCAAAAAGGATGCTGGAGCAAGGCCATATGTAACTGTCTTCAATTTATATTCCTTTATTTCCTCATTAGGGTTGTATCTCCAAAGGATTTTTTGATAATTTTGATCGTCCTCAGAAATTAAAACCTGGCGGTACATTTTCTCCACGCCTGCAGAAAAAACTATCTCCGGGAATCGAAAATTAAGTAAGATCTCAAAAATGTCTCGTTGTAATTTAGGGCCAACACCTAAAACTGAATTTAATGATTTACCATCAGAAGTTTTACAGGAACCGTCAAAAACGACTCTTAATTTAGTGGTAGTGCTAGAAGGTTTAATAACTGCGTGATGAGGTAGGAAATATTGTTCCCTTTGAGAAATATTTAGTGAATTCTGAGTAATTACCTCCATGTGTCCTAATTGTTCGTATTCATATAAAAAATCCTTATATTGTTGTTCGAATTCCGGATTTTCAGAAAATTTCCTCTCCATTGCATACAATCGGGAAAGTGCAGCGGGTCTTGTATTACATAATTCAGATTTAGATTTATAAAATGGTAGTTTTACCACAAAACGGCCTTCTGGATTAATTGAATAATTTTCCTGAAAATGTGACTCCACAAACTGTTCCTCGGGTGAAAGTAACTTTTCACTTGGATTAAAAACTTCTTCTAATTCCCAAAAACGTTTTAACTCACTATCAATATTAGTTTCGTAAATATGTAAATTTGAAATCGAATTAGATTTTGTCTGAGATTCAGGTAATTTTCCGGATACGAGAAAACCAAAAATTGAATTTTGAGCAATTAAACCATTCTCAGTACAAATTGTTTGACCAGGAAGTAAAATAGAAAAAAAATAATCAGATCCCAAAATCATATCAATTTTACTTGGAATTTCAAATTTGGGATCGGCCAGTTGCATATTTTTTAAATGCGAAAAATGTTCCTTGTTTATTTTCTCTGGTGGCAATGGAGCTGTTAATTTATCTAATATAAAAACTCGCATGGATAACTTGACATCGGAATCGTGAATGGAAATTAAATTAATGTCTGTATAACCTTTAGTTATTGCAATCTTTGAATTTGCTAACCCTTTGACGGGAAATCTTGCATTTTTTCTCTCATAACCTAAAATACTCATACATGATTCAGTGATAAAAGAACTTTCAGAGCCTGAATCGCATAAAATTTTTAGCACATGTCTCTGACCCATTGAATCATAAATATAAGCGCTAGCTGTAGGAAGTAAAGCGAAAGATGTTTGTATAGAATGGTTATGAGTACTTGTTTGGAATTGAGATATGCCAGATGGCTCTGTACGATTCTCAGAGTTTTCAAAATTATTACCAGCAGATGAAGCCGAAGCTGTATAAGTTTTCAAATTATTATCGCATATACTAGAATGATGTTTTTCATTACAAAAATGACAAGTGTAAGTGGAATTACATTGAGCGATAGAGTGTTTATTAGATAAACAATTGCTGCATAATGAGTTCTTTCTAACAAATTGTTTTCTATCCTTAACAGGAAGTTCTTTAAATTTAAAGCATTTGAACAAGAAATGATTATTGTTTTTACATAAAATGCATTTGTAATTAACGTTAGAATGAAACTTAGATAACTTAAATTGTTTATCCTTATTTTGTTTATACTCATTCTCTTTACTCTCATTTTCATTACATAATTCCATAGATGCACATTTATCATTAATAAATTGTAAAAAGATCTCTAAAGTTGGAAAATCAATTTTTGCGGAATATTGTGCCCATTCTTCACGTGATTTATGGTCAAGTTTTTGTAATAAAATATAAATTAACCATACATCTCTTTCAGTAGCTTTAGTGTCAATAGTTTTTAATCCCCTAATTACTTCATCCGAAGTATCTGCTATCTTACGTAAGTTATATGCATTAGCATGAATTACAGTTGGTTGATCCATAAAGGTTTTAATAAGTGCAGAAATAATTTGTTTTTTCTTATCATACCTAGTAAGTAATTTTTCCCAGGCTTCTAGATAACTATTCTCAGATATTGGAATGTGTTTAATAATAGAAGCCGGTTCGTCTTTTAATAAACCCTTTAGGTATTGAAATTTTTGTACATTACATAAATTAACATTTTCATGAACTAATGATATATACAAATCCTTAAAAGACATCCAATCTTTATAATTTCCAGAAAACGGACAAATATTTAATTTAGGCAACCGAAAATTACTAGCTATAGCACTTGTATTAATGGGGGGATTTTGAAAATTTAAAATATTTGTTTGCATGTTTACAGATAAATTTTCAAGTTTTTGTTGAAGCTTGGCTTTGGTTTCATAATATTTCAATTCAAATTCTTCTATTTCTGAAATTTCATCAGGTAATTCAGAATCGGCTTTATCAAAATCAGAATAAATAATTTCAATCTTTTCAAGTTTATTTAAGAGATCATGTTTTTGAAAAATTTGATTTTCATTATTTATGAAATTCATAATTCTAGTAAGCGCAGATTTCGCTCTGCCTCGATAATGTTTTGCTATTTTTTCAGCATCTTCTAAAGCAACAGTTTCATTACTGTCATCGTCATTGTTCTTTTTGCTTGCCATTACTACGTAATGGAGTAATGCGAAAAACCAAAGTCAAACTTGTAAAATAGGAAAATAAGTACTTATCTGTTTTATTCCTTAATAGCTGCGCTTGGATATCCAAATTTGTTAGCTAGCGAAAATTCACACATGTTCACCAAAAATCTCGCCGGTGCCTCCAGAAAATGTTGCGTAATTTGATGTGATGGGAAGATAATAATAAAGACACTCGTTCTTTCACTCACAAAACAAAACTATATTAAACATAAACACAGATTTAAATGCGTTGACAACATAAGGTGCGATGAAACATTGCGATTTAGTAATAAACAATAATAATGCGTAAAGTAATAACTGCGAAAATAAGAATGCGAAAGATAGCATGCAAGCTACCGTGCGAATGGAAAAAAGAATAAACTGTTCTTTTTGGTTTCTGTTCGAGTAGAGTTGAGATGTTCGTACCTGTTGAACAGAAAAAAGTAAAGTTGAGATGAAACAGTTAAATCGAAAGTGTCAATGAGTGCGGAGTTCGATATGTTAGGAATCGAATATGACTGTATGGTGGAAATCGAACAGGGAGAATGCAATAAATTATAGTTCTGTATGAAAAATCAATTAAAAATTGGAAATGTTTCTGTCTAGCAAGTAGACATTAATAGGAAAATAACATTAAATGAAAGAAAATAATATTTGTTTTAATTATTTATTATGGAAAAAAATATGACTGATGTTTTTTTTTTTTTTTTTTTTTTTTTTTTTTTTAATAACAGAGTTTTAAATTGTTAACTTTTATTTTTTCCCTGTATTTACAGAAATCATTTACTTACTGTTCAAACAAAAAATATATACAATGATACATAATAATAATTATCAAAGTTTTTTATAATTTCGAAGATTCGACGGAAATATCTTCGAAATATAAATATACAAATTCATATAATTTAAAATATATACAAAAAAAGAGCATTATTTACAAACACATTTATTAAATTCTATTCATTTTGTGTGGACAATGACCTGTAACATACTTACAATTTTCATTTTATTTAAACAAAGCCATTGAATGCTATTGCATTTTAGTTATTTGTTCCCATAACCATAATGATAAAGAATTGTTCTTTGCGTTACTGTAAAAAAATGAAAGCGCTAGATTCATCAAAGTCGATAGAGTTCGTGTGACAGTGACCTATAACATAGCTACAAACTTTCAGTTGATTCAAACTACGCATTTACACGTTATCGTATTCACTCACATGCATACGAATACATACATGAACACAAGAAAGGGAAAATTAATTTAGGGGACCACAAAGCATATGGAGACATCAAAATCACATAAATACTTATATACATCACAATTAAAATAGAAAAAGAAAGATATCTAAAAACGTATGAATACATTAAAATCACACACATATATACTTATAAACATCACCGTTATAATACCAAAAATTATGCAATCACCCAAAACGTATACATACATAAAAATCTGAAAGTCAAATTTTGCCATGATTTCAGTATTTATTTTACATAATATATATTCAGAGAGTTAAAATAAATAAACAAATAAACAAATAAACAAAAAAAAGGCTTAAAAAAAAAAAATGGCTGCAATTTTCTAGAAAGGTACAAATATTAGACATCCATCACCCGAAAGAAGAATGTTTGAAAAATAATTTGAAGAGATAATTAAAAAGTAACATAAACATAAAGAAAAAGGAAAGAGAAAAGAAAAGATTATAGGAAGAAACAAATAAATAAACAAGAAGATAAAAATATAAATAAAATGTACTTAACTCCAGATACAGATTCTGAATTAGTGGGGTGGCTTGTGGAGCTGCCTACAGCCAGAGTTCGAAGTCTCCGCCCATTTTAAGGGAAAAAAATTTTGTAATCTTTGCCAATACTATATTTATGAAGAAATATTTTCTGTGTTTTTATATTATAATGCCGTGAGTTTTTAATTACGAATTACAATCCCGAATTAGAGCATACTGCATAAAAAGAGTGGTAGAAAAAAAAGCAGAAATTTCTCATGAATGAGAGTGTCCTGAAAAAAGGGTGGAGAATTCGACCTCTGCTAGACCCTCTCTGAGGCAGAAGAATGGGTTTAATGCTTAATTTGCAAAATGTGGCAACACGTTAAATGCATGACATTGAACAAAATATCATTTGTTTGAATTAATTACAACTCTGACTAATATTGACTTCTATGTTGGTTGTATATTTAATTTTCTCTTTATTTTATTATAGCCCATTTGATATAATTCATTGTTACTATAGCAAAAAGTTTATACTTTAATATTATTTATTAGTAGCCTTTTTTATTAAATTAATAAATGATTGATGACATGAAACATTTTGAAATATTGTCGTTTTTATTGTTAGTGTTTTCTTTGTATCTGTTACAATTTACCCCAATTCCGGGGCAAATTGTAACGGGCAAATAATTTAGAAAAAATATTTTTTGTGTTTAAATTAGCAAAATTAATGAAAGTTTTTTTCATGAATATAATAGATAAATATGTATGCTATGGAAAACAACAATTATAAACAAGAAAACGTAAATACATTTCAAAATATATTTAATTTTCTAAAAACTGTTACAACCAGCACCACGCTACCCTAAAATTGATTTTTCGTTAGCAGTAACTTGGCACCTCTGGAATTACGGTAATTTTACAAAAAGAAGTTAATCTGTATAGGGATGGAACACGTGTGCAGAATTCATACCAATAATTGTTTAAGAAATTTCTCTACCTATAATATCATTGATTTAAGAAGTAGAAAATTTTGTTTATTTGATAGTGGTATGTGTTCTACGTACGTGTTCCATTCTTGTCTGTATATTAAACATCGAAATATTGCTTACAAAACTATAAGAATAAGATGAAAGTAAATTAAGAGAGTTTTGCCTCAGATTATATACAGACATTTACTTATAGATGATACAAATAAAAACTTGTGTTACCCCCCTCCCCCCAACAGCAGTAAGAAATGAAATATCACTGTAACTAGAAAAAAAATGATAGGAATGAACTAAGCTGTAAATTTGGAAATCGCTGTTTCTCCTGATGCCTGTTTCACTTGTGCAGAAATTATCATAGGTCATAATAATTTTTCTAATATGAATTTATTAATAATTTTCATAATTCAAAAAGAGGTTTTTAATGAAAACTATGCATGGATTATGTTTCGGCCATTTCTTCCTAACGCCTGAAAAAAAAAAAAAAAAAAACGAAATTTGAATGCAGGGATGGAACACGGGCGCTACTTCTTAAATCAACGATATTATAGTTAAAGAAATTTCTTAAGCAAATACCGGTATAAATTCTGCGCCCGTGTTCCATCCCTGTGAATATAATAATTTTTGGGGAAGATATTGCGTAATGTTTGTCTTATTCATTTAATATTAGCATCCTCATCTTTTCACAGTTCATAACACTATGAAAAATCGTCGAACGAAATATATAAACTATACCATTGTCCCTTGTGATATTTGATAGAAATAATTAAAAATATATTATCAAAATGAGTGTTACCATTGAAAAAAAAATTATACCAATTTTAATATATTGACAACCCCTAAGAAAAATCTAAGTGTACTTTAATAAACTAGACGTTATTACAAATCGATTGGTACCAGTGGCATGTTTCTAGACTAATTTATGGAAAAATTAGTCGGGGGAGGCATTCTTTTCCCCTAACTGTACAGTACATGCCTCGTACTAATCTAATTTTTTATTAACACCATTTTTTAATAGAAGTTTTTCTCGTTAAGTAAGCTTATACATTAAAAATATGTTTTTTTTTTCTTTTTTAAATAGTAATGATAAGTATCTTCTCTGTAGGACCTTTGTTAGCAGTGTTGCCAGATTGGGGATTTTTTTAATTCAATATCCACAATTAAATTTTAATTGTAACGGTTGCGTAATCACGTCGAAACATAATTGTCTAATTTGAATGTCAAACATCAGTTCACCAAATTATTTGTGGTAGTTGAATAAAAAAAAGTCCCTAATCTGGCAACACTGTTTGTTAGTGTGACATAGAGGTCTGCACGGGCCGGAGTTTCGAGGCCCGGGCCCGGCCCATACGAGAACTTTGCTTACCCGGCTCAGCCCGTTATTAAGTTGAAAAATGCGGCCCGGGACCGGCCCTGCCCGTTTATTTTTTAACGGTGTATGGCCCAGACAAAAAACGATAAAATAACGCCCGACCCGGCCGCATATTTACTTCCTTTACTCGAGCTCAAACGGGGATGCAATTCGAGGTTGCTGATTGGCTTTTGTTTCACGTGTCGCATCTGACGTCACGCTTTCTGCAAAAATTTGACAAAGATTCTTCCTGTAAAGTTTTAATAATATTATATTATATTTCGAGTTTTTTTTTTTTTTTTTTTTTTTTTTTATGTCTACATTTTCGGAGTCAAAGCTTCCTCAATCATTTATTCACGAAATAGAATCAACTTATGAAAATGTAATTCGAAAATAAATGCAATAAATTCGAAAAGAAATGCAATTCGAATTGTAATTACTTCGAAATTACAATTCGAAGTAATGTAAAAAATTGATGAATGGAAGAAATGGATAAGATCATCAAAGCCAGTAAGCAGCTGAAGCATTTGCTTGCTCGTAAGTACTAATGTAAGGCTTTTTTTCGTTCCATTTTACCTTTATATATATCGTAGTTAAGCCCTTTTAAAGAAAAAGCTGTAATGTAAATAATAATAATAAATAGATTGATAAAATAATGCCTTTCGTATTCTGCTCTTAATTTTAATTTTTTTTTTTTCCCTTAATCTTAGAAGAAATTTATCTTTAATAAAACCATAGGAATTAGTAATTAAGAAGCAAAACTGCATTAATTTACAAAAGTTATGAAGTTACGATTGCCTTTTATTATGTTTAATTCTCTGCAAAGCACAGATATATTTTAAATAGCTTTAAAATATTTAAAATATGTCTGAAAGTGGCGCCATCTGTAGGATCGGATTTTAGTTAATGCACATAAACTATTATTTATTTATTTATTTTAATTTATTTTAGCTAAGTATTTTGTATTAATAGTTTTTATAAAATATTTTAAATTATAATTTATAAGGATACAAATGAAATTTATATTCAGCTGTATTCTTTTTTTTTTTTTTTAAGTACTAAGCATTTTTTAATTTTTATTTATTTATTTATTTCTGAAGTTTCCTAAGTATTTTATGTTACAACTTTTTATTTAAAATTCTTAAAATAATATTTTATTTTATTATTATTATTATTATTATTATTGCGATAATGTCTTCTTAAATCGAGTAGCTTTTAACTGAAGAAATGATTTTCAATAACATAAATATTCTACATTTTATAACTGGAATCTTATTTAGAATATCTAAAAATTTTGTGCATGAATGTTTTTTATATTATTTATTTATTTATTTTTAATTAATTATAGTTTTTCGTTTTAATCTTTATCTCAGAGATAAATGTTGAGAATAAGCGAAAAATTATTTTTCATGAAACTCTTGAAGTAAAAATTGCCATCCATACATTTCAATATTTCTTAGTAATTTAGGTTTCAATTCTTAAAACTTGTAAATATTCTTATATACTTATCAATAGGAAAATTTCTCTTCTACTCTCTCCTTACACCCTATCATAACGGCCTCTTCTTGAGCCGATTTATTTATTTGTAAAATATTTGTCATTTTGTTTACTGATTTTTCACAATTATTTCTTTCATTTAAAAAAAAAAAAAAAGTTTCTTTGTCATCATAGCAATTTTATGAAAATACCTGCTGCTGAAAATAAAAGGAGTTTTTCCAAAAATTCAAACTGTTTGGCAACAATTAATATTAAAGTAAAATTAAACACAGAAGCGACTAGGTGGAATGATTCTTATATAAAAGTTAGTAAAGTTTTGAAAATATTTTTTGTTCTTTATACTTTATTTTGGTTTTACAATTTTATACTAATTCAAGCATTAAAATATATAATATTTGTAGTGCAACGTTCAGTTGTTTTTTGTTAATAAGTAGACAATATTTTCCTCGCTCAAACTAAGAAAAGAAAATCTGGTGTGAAACAACTACACGACTTCCATTACCCACTATTACACGTACACTCCTTCTCATAATTATAAGGACACCCGTTTTTCTATATTAACTAAACACTGAACACTATTATTTAAACAAATATATTTTTAATTAATTTGAATTTCATTAATAGACTATATTTTAAATGTTTTATCGTTTTTCTATCTTAAAAAAATTTAAATATGGTAAAAAGATGATTTTTCAGGTGTTCACAATTATAAGGACAGCTCGAATTTTAGTAATTTTTTTCAGTTATTCTTTAAATTAATATTTTATGGGGTCTCTTTTTAGGGTTAAACAGTCAGACATTCTCTCTGGTATATATATATATATATACATTTGTTTTTAATATTCAGTTTCAATACCATTTCGTATAGCATATATGATATTCTTAATACATTTAAACTATTTAAAATTGCTTTCCACTAGCATGCACATTTCTAATATCATAAGTTAAGGTTTTTTCAACTTTTAGGCCATGGGATAGGCAATAATACAGAAGTTTCTTTCTTCAAACTATTTCCTATTGATCTAAAAGTAGAGCAAAAATGTAAGTCTTGTTGAAAAAAATATTAATACCCCCCAAAATCTAAGAAAAATCTGATAATTTCACGTTTAAAGTTTGCGGATATTCTCTTGATGTTCATAATAATAGAAAAAATTACTAAATTCATTCTGCCTTCAGTAGAAGCAGCTCCCCAGAGTACCATACATCCACCTTTAAAATGCCCGATTCGTATCTGCCTTTAAAAAATCTGCTCTGTCTTTCGCTATCTTCAGACCGTGCCAGTAACTGTTAAAACCATTTGGTTAATCAAGAATAAAATGTTTTGCATCCGAAAATGCAACATTTTACCATTTAATATTGTCTTTATTCAACTTTAACACAGACATTCTTTTCCCCATTAAATGCTGATTGATTATTACAGGTTTTTTATTCATTTTAACATATTATTAATTATTTTAAACATGCATAAATGTGGACCCTAACCTTTCGTTAAAAATTACGAGCAAATTCAGCAGCAGTCATTATGAGTAGAACAGTAAGAGGAATTATGAGTCTTCGATCTCTGTAAAACAACTCTGATTTTGCATCAGATCTCTTTCCTATCGAACCAGAAGTTCAACGTTTGATCACATTTCCTTCAGCAATTTTAGACCTTCGAATTTAATTAGAAATTCGGCGGATTGAAATTATCCTTCCACTTAAAAAACACATTTATCATACTTCACTACTTGGGCGTCCTTTTTTTCGAGGAATTATCAGTAATGTCCGTCCAAGAAAAATTGAAGGCTTATATATGAATTAATCTAGCCCAGTAGTTAACGAATTCGCATGTCAACTGTAATTTATCCGCTAGTAAGTTAAATGAAACGAAAAAATCTGGATTGTCCCTATAATTATGAACATCTAAAAACGTGGAGAAAAACACATTTTGCATTATTTTTTATTAATTTTGTTTCACATTAAAAAAAGTATAGCAATTTTGATTTTTAGAATACTAGATATATTAAGTGCAGTTAGTATAATCTTGTTCACAATTATTTTTACATTAGTTATTTCAAAATATAAAGTGTCCTTATAAATATGAGAAGGAGTGTACTATATGCATTTTTTAGAGATAATGTGATCAGAAGATATAAAAGTGACCTAAAAAAGTAGAAATCTAAAATTTTTCTTGTAACAGAAACTTTATACACATGTAAAGACATATAAAACTAAGCTTACATATAGGAGGTAAAAAATAAGAAAAAAAAGTGCTAGAGTTATTTTTTGAAACATCAATTTCTTAGATCTACCTAAACTTCTGACCTACCTAAACAAAATGACTGTTAATTTTTCTCTAATAACCACGTGATACACAAGAAAGGAATAGATTTATATAACAAATTTCAAGAAAATCGTTAGAGTCGATTTTGAGATGCCAACTTTTACCAAAACTCAATTATTGACCGTAAAACAATTATTACATACAAAAAGATATTTAAAAGTGAGTTAATATGGCGAGTTTGAAAAAAAACCGTACAGCTGTTTTTAAAGAAACGCGCTTGCGAGACCTGAAATTGAGCTATTTATACAGGTCGCCTCTCATTTTTCCTAAACTAACCAACTATATCATTAGAAAGGACATCTAATAGAGTGTTTATATAGCAAATATGAAGAAAATCGTTAGAGCCGTTTTCGAGATACGCACTTACGGTCTCATTTCTGGTTTCCGATGTCCCACTTCCGGTTTTTCAATTTTTACCAACATTTGGAAGATTCATCTGTACACCAGACCTGTCTCAGTTATGAAGTTTCGTAGTTCTATCTTTATTAGTTAGGAGATATGATAACCAGAAGATTTCGTACATACACACACGCACACTGACAAATTGCCAAAAACCACTTTTTTGGATTCAGGAGACCTTAAAACGTGTAAATCAGATGAAATCTCGATATCGAATTTTCAGACCGAATACAGTACTTCCATTACCTACGGTAGTAGGGTAATAGAAGTACTAAAAATTATCTAAATGGGATAGATTTTTATCTTTTTCTAACTAGGTTCAATTATTTTGCGTTTTCCTGTATATTGTAAGGATGAAACATAGATATGTTTGTATCAAGAAATATGTTGTAGTAAACAGCATGTACAAATTTTGTCCTTATTAAGAGTTATGCTTTTGAAAAACTTATACACAAGGAATTTATTGACGTTTTCACAAAATCTAAAATTTGAAGTTCATTATTTATAAGGGCATATTTAGTTACATATACATACGATAATTAGAAACAATTTTCGAGTGTATAAAACTATGTTCGTATTATCATAAATAAGTACAAAGTATATGAATGTATATAGATTTTTTCTTGTTTAAGCAAGTTATATTAATATAAATTATTATTATTATTATTTTTTTTTAAGGTCAAAAGTAAATGAGTAAATAAATAGAACGATAAAAATTATTATTATTATTTTTTTTTTTTAATTTCGAAAAAAAATTAAATAAATAAATAATCTTTTTTTTTTTTTTTTTTTCTTTCATTTTCTTGTTCTGATTAGTAAAGTATTTGGAATAGTAACAAGATATTTAGTATTACAGGTACTAATTTAGTTTTGAAATAAAATTTCATTTTAAAATTTGATATTTTGATAATCATAAAAGAACAAAAGTAAAAAATATTTTTGGGGGGTTAAAAATAAATGCATAAATAAATAAAAATTATAATTATTTAAATGAATAATAATAGTAATAATAATAAATGAAATATAAATAAATAAAATTTTATTTTATTCTTAAGATAAAAAATAAATAAGTAAATTCCATTTTTTTTTTAAATAAAAGTACTGCTAAGAAAATGTTTAAAAATATGTTTAAGGAATTTGCGTAAAAGGTATACGAACGTCTAACATGAATTAATTAGGATATTGAGGTTAATTAAAACATAAAATAAAATGAAAGGGTTACATAGTAATTGAAAATCAATGAAAAAAATAGATGGCGCCACTATTTTTCTCATTCACAATTATTTTATTAAAGTAATTTTATCTGTCATAAATTTAATATGGTAAAATAAACAATTTAATTTACCCAGAAGATTTTTTTTTTTTTTTTTTTTTAATACAACTAGAAATCTCTTTCAATTATTCATATCCATTTATTCGCGTAAAACGATAGGAAAAATGTTGATTATTACTGATTTAAGCTAAGTATTATAGTCAGTGGAGAATCATTGCATCATAAAAGGTAGCAACCAATCAACAATGTCGAATTGCATCCCCGTTTGAGCTCGAGTAAAGGAAGTAAATATGCGACCCGGCCCGGCCAGATTCAAAAATATGTAAAAGAACAAAAAAAAAAAAAAAAAAAAAAAAAAAAATGCATGCGTTTTTATGAAAAATATTTTTAGTGCGTGTTTTGCAGAGGTTTTATAGAATCAAACAATAGTACGTTCTTTAACAAAACTGCTGAAATTTTACAAGACAATTATATATAAACAGAAATTCATTATTATACACAAGGCAGACAGAAAGTCAAATCGAAAATATTAAAATTCATCAAACAATATAGGAAGGTATTTAAAATAATTAATACTACTAAAAATGCACTTTCAACCATTTCCTCTTATCCCTTTGCGGCGCAAGACAATTCAGATTATTTAAATTATACTGCCACCGGAATTCATGAACTAAATTAAACTAAAAGAAATTTTAAAATTTGAGATTAAAAAAACTGGCCTTTTCTGATATGTTATAAACGAAAATTTTGCTAAAAATTTTCCGGGATGAATTTTTGCAGCTGTATCTTAAACTTTGCGTCCTTGCAGCGAGGACGTTAAGGGGTTAAATACCGTAATGTATCCGAATCTTTCACGTGCTCCGGTAAACAAAGATTTAATGTTAATCCAACCATATTCAATAGAAAACTTACTTTTGCCCATGATAAAAATTATGCTACTTTCGTCCACTGAAGAAAAGGAAAACGAGCCTTAAAGAAAAAGTTACAGTGGAAAGATTTTTATAGCCTTTATACCACTCTTAATTCAACAGATCATAAGAAACAAAGCCTTATACACAGTAACGTATCCAATTTATTTTGTTATGTACATATACACACACTGGTAGTGACAAGCATACTATTTTGAATAGGAAACCATCTAATATTACTTTAAATAAAATATATTAATTTCGAGACATACTAAAAATATGTGCGAAAAATCAGATTTCGGACAGACAGACTGATAGACAATTAAATTGAAGTTACAGACACTCTTTTTAACAAAATAGAACTTTATGTGACATACCAGCCTGTGAAATTACGTAAAATAAATGACTGAAGAACTTTTTAATCATTTTCCTTTTTCGTTGATTAACGAGGAAACCAGAAAAAAGTTTGGCCCGGAGAAAATTTCATTCAAGCCCGGCCCGAACCGAATATACACAAAACAGCTGAGCCCGAGCCCGATCCGGCCCGAGCCTGAAAAACAATTTTAAGTCCGAGCCCGGCCCGGTCCGAAAGCAAATTCAAAAATTTGGCCGGAGGGCCGGCCTGGGCTCGGGCTCGGGCCGTAAGCCCGGCCCGTGCAGACCTCTAGTGTGACATGTTATTTATTCGTTAAGAGCAAGTGTGGAGGAATTATATCGCTCTTGCCCTTAATTTCGAAACATCTATTTTGTTATATCAAGATGACGAAACACCATAATCTCTGCTTCTTAATAAGTAGAAAAAGCTTAATTAATCAGTTTAATATCAACAGCTGCTTTTCATCGCTGCTTTTGAGTAAGGTCTTTTTATTATAATTAAGCTTTACAAATGTATTAAAAAAAAAAAAAAAAAAAAAAAAGATAATATACATTGCTTAGCTTTTCCAAAACCAACGATATTAGAATACACGGGAATTTAAACATTTTTAACAATTTTACACCAGAGAGAATGCTATATTATTTTATATACTTCAAAGCACATTAACTCTGGAACTGTCTACTCAAAAGTTATAATTCCGGAATGTATCAAGGAAAAAGCGGTTGCATTGAGCTGCTTTAAATATTTGTTGTCATCGAAGTTAACGTACGGTGAGAATGACCCCCCCCCCTCCCACTTTCGCTCAACAGGCAATAAATAAATATGGAAACCATGTGCAAAAGTGCTCTTAAGAGCTCTGATGACTCATCAGACCATTTTTACAGAATAATACCACGCTTTTTCAAATTAATAGGAATGTAATATAATTCAATGAAAAATATAAAGCTATAACTATTTTGAAGGAAGTTTTATTACTCAATTTTCATAAATGAGAAAAGTAAAACCCCTTCTATAGAAAATATGAAAGTTAAATAATTTCTCATTTTGTGAAGTATTACTCATTAAGTAAGCATTAAAGTGATGGAAGATATTTAAAATCAATTTTAAAAATTATTGCCTTAGAATTAGGAAAATTTGCATATACAAGCATTAAAATGTATATAATATTTCTGGAAAACTCTTGGAATAAAAAAAGTAAGAATATTATTTTATTTTATTTATTTATTTATTGAAATATAATAAAATACTTTATGCGACTCAGTTTTAAAATTTAATCCTCGATTTTACATTATTATAGTTTTCTAATACATATTTGAAACATATTTGTTCATTACTTTGTAAACTAATTGAAAAAATAATTTAGAGAAGTATTTTTATGTTTGAATTCAAACATTTTATTCATTTTTCTTAATTTGAAATATATTTTTCAAAAATTAAATCATCAATCATTCCACAAAGTAATGCACAAGGATGTTTAGTATATTTCATTAAATTATGTAAAATCGAGAGGAAAAATTAAAACTTAAATAGCAGGGAGTATTTATTAATTTTCATACTTATTTTTTTTAAATAAAAAAAAAAATAATAATATACTTAAAATTAGTACATTTTAATCATATGTATGCTAACTTTAACTCTCAAACAATAATTTCAAAGCACAATTTTCAACATCTACTGTACCCTTAATTACAGCTTTACAACGCATTTTTATGGAACGAACCAAGATCATACCTGGTAATATTTATTATTTATTCCGGAGAACAATCAGCCCCACCTTTTTTTTCCACACCAGTAAGTTTTTAAAAATATTTCTTTTTATTCCATCGCAATTGGGCATTGGAGAAAATTTCTCTAAACTCATACTCGTGTGAGAAAGGGGCGGTGCTAACAGTACTCCGGAATAAATTATAAATATCACCAGGTATGCAAGATTTCTAGTTTTGTAGTTGTTATAAAATTAAAGGAAGATTCAATTATTCCTTCAATCAACAGAGTTTTTTTTTTTTTTTTTGTTCTGATAAGCAAGGTGGCTCCATTGATTTTCGATTGGATTAAGAATTCAGCTGTTTCTAGATCATTTTAGCGATGAAGTATCATTATATTAAAACCATTTTTACAGCGAAAAAAAACATGGCAGGAAAATAAATCCTGCTAAAATATAAGTGCTTCAGAATATTGGAAATGAAGACTTCAGTTTGGTTTCGAGTATTAGTATTTTTGGCATTTATATACGTTTTAACCCTTTCAAAGGTTAAGTAATTACACTCATTTACTTTCCACAGACACCATATTTTACTACGCGATACAAAAAAATAAAAATAAAATATTATTAGTATTAAAACAAGAAACTGTTCCAACATTGTGTTAAAAAAAATTAGTAAATGTTAGTTATTCGGGAGTTTGTAATCTAACATGATTGTCATTATTGTAAACTGTGATTGCTCATGTGAGCCCATTCTCAAAAATATATATTTGAGTCAAATATAGTAAGGAGAAATTAATGCCGTTCAGAAAAAGGTTCGGGCCGTCCCGGCTCGAAGAAAATTTCATTCAAGCCCGGCCCGAACCGAATATACACAAAAAAAAAAAAAAAAAAAAAAAAAAAAAACTGAGCCCGACCCGGCCCGAGCCTCAAAAAAATTTTAAGCCCGAGCCCGTCCGCATATTTACTTCCTTTACTCGAGCTCAAACGGGGATGCAATTCGACATTGTTGATTGGTTGCTACCTTTTATGATGCAATGATTCTCCACTGACTATAATACTTAGCTTAAATCAGTAATAATCAACATTTTTCCTCTCGTTTTACGCGAATAAATGGATATGAATAATTGAAAGAGATTTCTAGTTGTATTAAAAAAAAAAAAAAAAAAAAAAAAAAAATCTTCTGGGTAAATTAAATTGTTTATTTTACCATATTAAATTTATGACAGATAAAATTACTTTAATAAAATAATTGTGAATGAGAAAAATAGTGGCGCCATCTATTTTTTTCATTGATTTTCAATTACTATGTAACCCTTTCATTTTATTTTATGTTTTAATTAACCTCAATATCCTAATTAATTCATGTTAGACGTTCGTATACCTTTTACGCAAATTCCTTAAACATATTTTTAAACATTTTCTTAGCAGTACTTTTATTTTAAAAAAAAAATGGAATTTACTTATTTATTTTTTATCTTAAGAATAAAATAAAATTTTATTTATTTATATTTCATTTATTATTATTACTATTATTATTCATTTAAATAATTATAATTTTTATTTATTTATGCATTTATTTTTAACCCCCCAAAAATATTTTTTACTTTTGTTCTTTTATGATTATCAAAATATCAAATTTTAAAATGAAATTTTATTTCAAAACTAAATTAGTACCTGTAATACTAAATATCTTGTTACTATTCCAAATACTTTACTAATCAGAACAAGAAAATGAAAGAAAAAAAAAAAAAAAAAGATTATTTATTTATTTAATTTTTTTTCGAAATTAAAAAAAAAAAAAAAATAATAATAATTTTTATCGTTCTATTTATTTACTCATTTACTTTTGACCTTAAAAAAAAAAAAAATAATAATAATAATTTATATTAATATAACTTGCTTAAACAAGAAAAAATCTATATACATTCATATACTTTGTACTTATTTATGATAATACGAACATAGTTTTATACACTCGAAAATTGTTTCTAATTATCGTATGTATATGTAACTAAATATGCCCTTATAAATAATGAACTTCAAATTTTAGATTTTGTGAAAACGTCAATAAATTCCTTGTGTATAAGTTTTTCAAAAGCATAACTCTTAATAAGGACAAAATTTGTACATGCTGTTTACTACAACATATTTCTTGATACAAACATATCTATGTTTCATCCTTACAATATACAGGAAAACGCAAAATAATTGAACCTAGTTAGAAAAAGATAAAAATCTATCCCATTTAGATAATTTTTAGTACTTCTATTACCCTACTACCGTAGGTAATGGAAGTACTGTATTCGGTCTGAAAATTCGATATCGAGATTTCATCTGATTTACACGTTTTAAGGTCTCCTGAATCCAAAAAAGTGGTTTTTGGCAATTTGTCAGTGTGCGTGTGTGTATGTACGAAATCTTCTGGTTATCATATCTCCTAACTAATAAAGATAGAACTACGAAACTTCATAACTGAGACAGGTCTGGTGTACAGATGAATCTTCCAAATGTTGGTAAAAATTGAAAAACCGGAAGTGGGACATCGGAAACCAGAAATGAGACCGTAAGTGCGTATCTCGAAAACGGCTCTAACGATTTTCTTCATATTTGCTATATAAACACTCTATTAGATGTCCTTTCTAATGATATAGTTGGTTAGTTTAGGAAAAATGAGAGGCGACCTGTATAAATAGCTCAATTTCAGGTCTCGCAAGCGCGTTTCTTTAAAAACAGCTGTACGGTTTTTTTTCAAACTCGCCATATTAACTCACTTTTAAATATCTTTTTGTATGTAATAATTGTTTTACGGTCAATAATTGAGTTTTGGTAAAAGTTGGCATCTCAAAATCGACTCTAACGATTTTCTTGAAATTTGTTATATAAATCTATTCCTTTCTTGTGTATCACGTGGTTATTAGAGAAAAATTAACAGTCATTTTGTTTAGGTAGGTCAGAAGTTTAGGTAGATCTAAGAAATTGATGTTTCAAAAAATAACTCTAGCACTTTTTTTTCTTATTTTTTACCTCCTATATGTAAGCTTAGTTTTATATGTCTTTACATGTGTATAAAGTTTCTGTTACAAGAAAAATTTTAGATTTCTACTTTTTTAGGTCACTTTTATATCTTCTGATCACATTATCTCTAAAAAATGCATATAGTACACTCCTTCTCATATTTATAAGGACACTTTATATTTTGAAATAACTAATGTAAAAATAATTGTGAACAAGATTATACTAACTGCACTTAATATATCTAGTATTCTAAAAATCAAAATTGCTATACTTTTTTTAATGTGAAACAAAATTAATAAAAAATAATGCAAAATGTGTTTTTCTCCACGTTTTTAGATGTTCATAATTATAGGGACAATCCAGATTTTTTCGTTTCATTTAACTTACTAGCGGATAAATTACAGTTGACATGCGAATTCGTTAACTACTGGGCTAGATTAATTCATATATAAGCCTTCAATTTTTCTTGGACGGACATTACTGATAATTCCTCGAAAAAAAGGACGCCCAAGTAGTGAAGTATGATAAATGTGTTTTTTAAGTGGAAGGATAATTTCAATCCGCCGAATTTCTAATTAAATTCGAAGGTCTAAAATTGCTGAAGGAAATGTGATCAAACGTTGAACTTCTGGTTCGATAGGAAAGAGATCTGATGCAAAATCAGAGTTGTTTTACAGAGATCGAAGACTCATAATTCCTCTTACTGTTCTACTCATAATGACTGCTGCTGAATTTGCTCGTAATTTTTAACGAAAGGTTAGGGTCCACATTTATGCATGTTTAAAATAATTAATAATATGTTAAAATGAATAAAAAACCTGTAATAATCAATCAGCATTTAATGGGGAAAAGAATGTCTGTGTTAAAGTTGAATAAAGACAATATTAAATGGTAAAATGTTGCATTTTCGGATGCAAAACATTTTATTCTTGATTAACCAAATGGTTTTAACAGTTACTGGCACGGTCTGAAGATAGCGAAAGACAGAGCAGATTTTTTAAAGGCAGATACGAATCGGGCATTTTAAAGGTGGATGTATGGTACTCTGGGGAGCTGCTTCTACTGAAGGCAGAATGAATTTAGTAATTTTTTCTATTATTATGAACATCAAGAGAATATCCGCAAACTTTAAACGTGAAATTATCAGATTTTTCTTAGATTTTGGGGGGTATTAATATTTTTTTCAACAAGACTTACATTTTTGCTCTACTTTTAGATCAATAGGAAATAGTTTGAAGAAAGAAACTTCTGTATTATTGCCTATCCCATGGCCTAAAAGTTGAAAAAACCTTAACTTATGATATTAGAAATGTGCATGCTAGTGGAAAGCAATTTTAAATAGTTTAAATGTATTAAGAATATCATATATGCTATACGAAATGGTATTGAAACTGAATATTAAAAACAAATGTATATATATATATATATACCAGAGAGAATGTCTGACTGTTTAACCCTAAAAAGAGACCCCATAAAATATTAATTTAAAGAATAACTGAAAAAAATTACTAAAATTCGAGCTGTCCTTATAATTGTGAACACCTGAAAAATCATCTTTTTACCATATTTAAATTTTTTTAAGATAGAAAAACGATAAAACATTTAAAATATAGTCTATTAATGAAATTCAAATTAATTAAAAATATATTTGTTTAAATAATAGTGTTCAGTGTTTAGTTAATATAGAAAAACGGGTGTCCTTATAATTATGAGAAGGAGTGTACGTGTAATAGTGGGTAATGGAAGTCGTGTAGTTGTTTCACACCAGATTTTCTTTTCTTAGTTTGAGCGAGGAAAATATTGTCTACTTATTAACAAAAAACAACTGAACGTTGCACTACAAATATTATATATTTTAATGCTTGAATTAGTATAAAATTGTAAAACCAAAATAAAGTATAAAGAACAAAAAATATTTTCAAAACTTTACTAACTTTTATATAAGAATCATTCCACCTAGTCGCTTCTGTGTTTAATTTTACTTTAATATTAATTGTTGCCAAACAGTTTGAATTTTTGGAAAAACTCCTTTTATTTTCAGCAGCAGGTATTTTCATAAAATTGCTATGATGACAAAGAAACTTTTTTTTTTTTTTTTAAATGAAAGAAATAATTGTGAAAAATCAGTAAACAAAATGACAAATATTTTACAAATAAATAAATCGGCTCAAGAAGAGGCCGTTATGATAGGGTGTAAGGAGAGAGTAGAAGAGAAATTTTCCTATTGATAAGTATATAAGAATATTTACAAGTTTTAAGAATTGAAACCTAAATTACTAAGAAATATTGAAATGTATGGATGGCAATTTTTACTTCAAGAGTTTCATGAAAAATAATTTTTCTCTTATTCTCAACATTTATCTCTGAGATAAAGATTAAAACGAAAAACTATAACTAATTAAAAATAAATAAATAAATAATATAAAAAACATTCATGCACAAAATTTTTAGATATTCTAAATAAGATTCCAGTTATAAAATGTAGAATATTTATGTTATTGAAAATCATTTCTTCAGTTAAAAGCTACTCGATTTAAGAAGACATTATCGCAATAATAATAATAATAATAATAATAAAATAAAATATTATTTTAAGAATTTTAAATAAAAAGTTGTAACATAAAATACTTAGGAAAGTTCAGAAATAAATAAATAAATAAAAATTAAAAAATGCTTAGTACTTAAAAAAAAAAAAAAAAAAAAAAAAAAAGAATACAGCTGAATATAAATTTCATTTGTATCCTTATAAATTATAATTTAAAATATTTTATAAAAACTATTAATACAAAATACTTAGCTAAAATAAATTAAAATAAATAAATAAATAATAGTTTATGTGCATTAACTAAAATCCGATCCTACAGATGGCGCCACTTTCAGACATATTTTAAATATTTTAAAGCTATTTAAAATATATCTGTGCTTTGCAGAGAATTAAACATAATAAAAGGCAATCGTAACTTCATAACTTTTGTAAATTAATGCAGTTTTGCTTCTTAATTACTAATTCCTATGGTTTTATTAAAGATAAATTTCTTCTAAGATTAAGGGAAAAAAAAAATTAAAATTAAGAGCAGAATACGAAAGGCATTATTTTATCAATCTATTTATTATTATTATTTACATTACAGCTTTTTCTTTAAAAGGGCTTAACTACGATATATATAAAGGTAAAATGGAACGAAAAAAAGCCTTACATTAGTACTTACGAGCAAGCAAATGCTTCAGCTGCTTACTGGCTTTGATGATCTTATCCATTTCTTCCATTCATCAATTTTTTACATTACTTCGAATTGTAATTTCGAAGTAATTACAATTCGAATTGCATTTCTTTTCGAATTTATTGCATTTATTTTCGAATTACATTTTCATAAGTTGATTCTATTTCGTGAATAAATGATTGAGGAAGCTTTGACTCCGAAAATGTAGACATAAAAAAAAAAAAAAAAAAAAAAAAAAAAAAAAAAAACTCGAAATATAATATAATATTATTAAAACTTTACAGGAAGAATCTTTGTCAAATTTTTGCAGAAAGCGTGACGTCAGATGCGACACGTGAAACAAAAGCCAATCAGCAACCTCGAATTGCATCCCCGTTTGAGCTCGAGTAAAGGAAGTAAATATGCAGCCCGTCCCGGTCAGAAAGCAAATTCAAAAATTCGGCCCGAGGGCCGGCCTGGGCTCGGGCTCGGGCCGTAAGCCCGGCCTGTGCAGACCTCTAGTGTGACATGTTATTTATTCGTTAAGAGCAAGTGTGGAGGAATTATATCGCTCTTGCCCTTAATTTCGAAACATCTATTTTGTTATATCAAGATGACGAAACACCATAATCTCTGCTTCTTAATAAGTAGAAAAAGCTTAATTAATCAGTTTAATATCAACAGCTGCTTTTCATCGCTGCTTTTGAGTAAGGTCTTTTTATTATAATTAAGCTTTACAAATGTATTTAAAAAAAAAAAAAAAAAGATAATATACATTGCTTAGCTTTTCCAAAACCAACGATATTACAATACACGGGAATTTAAACATTTTTAACAATTTTACACCAGAGAGAATGCTATATTATTTTATATACTTCAAAGCACATTAACTCTGGAACTGTCTACTCAAAAGTTATAATTCCGGAATGTATCAAGGAAAAAGCGGTTGCATTGAGCTGCTTTAAATATTTGTTGTCATCGAAGTTAACGTACGGTGCGAATGACCCCCCCCCCCCTCCCACTTTCGCTCAACAGGCAATAAATAAATATGGAAACTATGTGCAAAAGTGCTCTTAAGAGCTCTGATGACTCATCAGACCATTTTTGCAGAATAATACCACGCTTTTTTCAAATTAATAGGAATGTAATGTAATTCAATGAAAAATATAAAGCTATAACTCTTTAGAAGGAAATTTTATTACTCAATTTTTATAAATGAAAAAAGTAAAATCCCTTCTATAGAAAATATGAAAGTTAAATAATTTCTTATTTTGTGAGATATTACTTAGTAAATAAACATAAAAGTGATGGAAGATATTTAAAATCAATTTTAAAAATTATTGCCTTAGAATTGGGAAAATTTGCATATACAAGCATTAAAATGTATGCAATATTTCTGGAAAACTCTTGGAATAAAAAAATTAAGAATAGTACTTTATTTTATTTATTTATTTATTTATTTATTGAAATATATTAAAATAATTTATGCGACTCAGATTTAAAATTTTACCCTGGATTTTACATTATTATAGTTTTTTTTATACATATTTCAAACATATGTGTTCATAAATTTGTGAACTGATTGAAAAAGTAAATTACAGAAGTATTTTTAAGTTTGAATTCAAACATTTTATGCATTTTTCTTAAGTTGAAATATATTTTTCAAAAACTGAATCATCAATCATTGCACAAAGTAATGCACAAGGATGTTTAGAATATTTCATTAAATTATGTAAAATCGGGAGGAAAAATTAAAACTTAAATAGCAGGGTGTATATATTAATTTTCATACTTATATTTTTTTAATTAAAAAATAATAATAATATACTTAAAATTAGTACATTTTAATCATATGTATGCAAACTTTAACTCTCAAACAATAATTTCGAAGCACAATTTTCAACATCTACTGTACCCTTAATTACAGCTTTACAACGCATTTCTATGGAACGAACCAAGCTCGTACCTGGTAATATTTATTATTTATTCCGGAGAAAAATCAGCTCCACCTTTTTTTCCACACCAGTAAGTTTTTAAAAATATTTCTTTTTATTACATAGCAATTGGGCATTGGAGAAAATTTCTCTAAAATCATACTGGTGTGAGAAAGGGGCGGTGCTAACAGTACTCCAGAATAAATTATAAATATCATCAGGTATGCAAGATTTCTAGTTTTCTAGTTATTATAAAATTTAAGGAAGATTTAATTATTCCTTCAATCAATGGAGTTTTTTTTTTTTTTTTTTTTTTTTTTTTTTTGTTCTGATAAGCAAGATGCCTTCATTGATTTTCGATTAGATTAGGAATTTAGCTGTTTCTGGATCATTTTAGCGAAGAAGTATCATTATAATAAAACCATTTTTACAGTGAAAAGCAACATGGCAGGAAAATAAATCCTACTATAATATAAGTGCTTCAGTATCTTGGAAATGAACATTTGAGTGTGAGTTTGGTTTCGAGTATTAGTATTTTTGGCTTAACCCTTTTGGTTTTAACCCTTTCAAAGGTTAAGTAATTACACTCATTTATTATCAACAAACGCCATATTTTATTACGCGAGATAAAATAATAGAAATAAAATATTATAAGCATTAAAACAAGAAACTGTTCCAACATTGTGTTAAAAAAAGTCAGTAAATGTTAGTCATTCGGGAGTGTGTAATCTAACATGATTGTCGTTATTGTAAATTGTGATCGCTCATGTGAGCCCATTCTGAAGAATATGCATTTGAGTGAAATGTAGTAACGAGAAATTAATGGGGAAAATCCTGTTAAAACCTGTCAGAATTATCACTTTTCTCAATTTTTGGATTCAACATTTAGCGAATTTTTAGACATATATCTATATAGAATATATCTCAAAACTGAAACGGGTAACTGATTTATACAATAACACATTAGTCTATACTCTTTCGATTTCTGCTTGTTTGAGACTTCATTCGTAATTCCAGTAAGGTAAGATTCGGTTCACGTTTGATTGTACTGACCAATGACCAAAGTTTGGAATTTATAATTCTAAAACGAGCTGAGCAGGGCAATTGTTTTATTCGTCAAAAATGCTTTTCCGATTGATGCTTTTACGGATCTTTTTATTATTACAGTAAGGGTTGGTTTCCTGTTAATTTATCAAAACATATATGTATATATATATATATATCCGGGATATGTTAACAGGCGGAACTTTTCCATCCCTGTCTAACACTTTGATGCATATATTTTTGTTTCACTCACTGATACAAAATTATTTCTATTTACAAAGTGAATAATGTCATTAAAACTGAATATATAGATATTTATATTTTTTTAATACAGTATAAATTATTTAATTTTATTTGTAAGTGGAAGTATTTGAATTGAAATAATTGCTGAAAGAAAAAATTAATTAGCTTGCAAATGAAGCATGTTTTTCACACTGCTATGCTTTTAAGAGTTAAGCAGTACAATTTATTCTGTTGTTCGATAAATAATGTCGTTTTTTTTTCTTTTTTTTTATGTTTTTCAAAGTGAATTTATTTACATTAACACCAAACATTAATGAATGATATATTGACCATTTTGTTGGATGACCTTTTGCAATCTTGCGGTAAATTGAAAAATTCCACGTTCGAGGAAGCCTTGGTTTTTAGAAGCGAAGGTTTTATAAAACGACATTATTTATCGAACAACCAAATAATATTTTCATCTGATAAATTTCGTAGATTTATAAGAATATTTTTAACCCAATGAAACACAGGGTAATTATTCAATTTTAATATCGACTTCTATTATAAATTATTATCAAAGTTAGAAGAAAATAAATAAATAGTTTTTTAAGCCTAGTTTAATAGAATAATTTTAAAAAATACTTCGAGAGGTTTCTTAAAATAAATAAGTGCATGTAATATATACCTCCAGCACAATGGTTTAGAGAGATAAATCGCTAAAGTACGCACTTCACATATACATAATTACCAACTTTTAAGCTTTTCGGGTGCAGAACAAAATTAATAGATATTTTTATTTTTCCTAAATAGAAAAAACAATCTGTTATAAGACTGCAAAAAAATATTTCTGTTAAAACTTTCTGGTACGGAAAGCGTAATTGCCAACTTTTACGCGTTTCGTGTACAAGTTGGTAAAAGTTGGCAACTTTGCTTTTCACTTAAAAGACATTTAAACGAAAAACAAAAATCGTTATATTTATTTATTTATTTATTTATTTATTTAAAAAAAAAAAAAAAAAAAAAAAAAAAAGTATTGCCGAAATTTATTCTTTCTTGCCAAGTGCAAGAAGTTTTAATATATTTGAAAATTTCTTGCTAAACAAACGTTTATCTAAAAGTGTAGTATTCAATAAAAGTAGAATTATCAGATAAAAAAGTTTGTTACTTTTTGTATCATTATCAACTTTAGCCTTTCCCAATAAACTGCAGGCCTCTCTAATGCATAATTGCCAACATACTAATTAATATTCCATAGTATCGTTAACTCTGCCTTCTTTTTCACACCGGTATCTTTTCAGAGTATTTTACCTCTTACTCAATCGTAATTGCATTTAGAGACTATTACTCTAAAAATTTATTGGTGTGAGAAAAAGGGCGGGACTATCAAGACTATGGAATATTAATTAGGTTGTTGGTAAGTATGCTAATGTAGTTTTAACCCATTAGTAGTTGCTATAGACAACGCCACCTATTACAGATTGCGCACTTTTTATTTAACTGTCACCAATAATTTTAAAAAGTGATGTGATCGACGTTTCTTCAAGTTTATTCGCATTTTTTATATATTAAATGCCACTTCTAAAAAATTTTGGTGGCTATCGAATAAAGAAATCTGGCAACACTGAAGGATGGGCGGCAAATCGACCAATTAGCGACTACCAACGGGTTAATCTGTTTTTGTCAATTATTCTCCATCCTGCTAATCCAAACTTGATAATTTTATCTCTATTATGACACTGTGGTCTCTTCCTCAATATTTTCCTACCTCTTGAAAAATCGTGTGCAAAATACGATTTTGCTGGTCCATATATAATAATTTCTTTTGGCAAGAAGCCCATTCCGGTTCCTCCTTCAAATTCTTTTCAAATGACATCACTTTCACTAACTGGTTTTTTTCACTAATCCATGTAAATCATTTTTTTTTTTTTTTTTTTCAGGTGAATCCTAACATGCACCTCTCCATGCTTCTGTGGGTTGTTTAAAGCTTTTGTATAGTTTAACAAGTTAATGTCAAGTTTCTGAAGCATAAGTTAATAGAGGCAAAAGAAACTGATCAAAAACTTTTCTATTCAAATAAATTGCGATATCGCTTTTGATTATAGCGCCATTTCTTCCGCATGCTTTCTATGCAAATTTAACTCAGTTATTAATTTCTTCGAGTGTGTTTCTGTTCATCGTGGATCCCAGATAAATATAACTGCATAATGTTTCTTATTCATCGATATTAAAAGTGACCTTCAGAGGAAGAACAAAGGAATTTGACAAAATTTTTGTCTAGGCTAATTTTCAATCCAACTAATGCGCTTTATCTGCTGAATCCTTGAAGCATCATATGCAAATTTCCAAAAGAGGAAGCAAACAGTACAACTGCATACGCTAATTTCAAATGATTTGAAAATTCTTCATCAATTTTTATGACTTTCTCTCCCCAATTTATTTTCTTAAAAACTTCTTGGAGTATTAAAATGAACAGTTTAGGTGAAATCGTGCGGCCTTGTCTTATATCCTTTCTGATTTATAATGCATAATTCGTTTTGGGAAGTTTTAATTTGGAAGATTTAATTTGTACTTTTTTACAAATGTTTCCAAATTGGTGAATTTATCATGAATTAATATTAGCATTCTTTAATGCATCCATAACTGCATCCATAATTTTAATGCACCCATAATACACAGTCAAAAGCTTTTTCATTGTCCACAAACGCCACACAGAGAGGGAATTCGTATTCATTATGTCTTTCAATAATTTATCTAATTTTATGAATATGGTCGAGGTTACTAAACACTTCGAAATTCTTTTTGTTCTTTAGATTGTGCTGAATCTAATTGTTTCTTGTAGCGATCTCTCAGAACTTTCGTCAGAATTTTATAAGGTAAAGCTAGGAGAAATTGCCGCATAGGCGGTCGGAAGGAAAGAGTAGAGTGGACAAGTGGAAATTTTAGGTGATTGTACGGCATCAATAGCGAAGTGCCTAGCTGAATTTCCATATTGATTGCTTTGAGATTTTAAGATAAAGCGTATATTTTGTCTCGTTCTAAAAAATAAATGCTTGAATTTTCATAACGCTTTCCAAGAATTCCAGTACAATGGTAGTAGTACAAAATATTTTTAATTAAACAATTTCTCATAACCTACTGACCTAGACTAACGGTACAAGTACCACGATTTCCTTTAAAGGTGCGTAATTATTTAATAAAACGCTGCGCGATTTCTTCTACCAAAATGGGAGAGTTTGTGCTTTTGCTCTTCAGGAGAGATTGCGCATTTAAAATTCTATACAAACAGGGATTTTGCAGTTTTTTGGTGATAACAAGACAATGATGATGAGTTTGTTTAATGTCTGGGACGCTACCAAAACCTAACTTCTTGGACTAATTCCAGCCACTGGAGACGGCGCACCAACTTTATGGAGATTATCCACAGAATCTGAATTTGAACATTATTCAGGAATGGCACAATCGACAAAAGCCACACCTCTGAGGGGATTTACTTCTAGAATACTGTTAGCCAATAAGAAATTTATCACAAAGGATTTAAATGTTATTACATATCTATTTAGTTTTGCAAAAATTCAAGTATGATCCTCAAGTTTCCAGTTTTCATTGCAGCTGTCGGCTGCTTAAATCGAAGAGATAAAACTGAATGCAAGCAAAAAATAATAGTCTACTCAGTCTTCTTTTTAAGGCAGGGGTCGTACTCTCCGCCTTTTTTTTTTTTTTCATGACAATCTCAGAAGTAAGAAATTTTTAAACATATTTCTACCATTATATTTATAGTATAATTTGTGCCCTGTATAATAATGTCACATTACTAGAAATATATCCTGAATAACTCTACATGAAATTAACAGTGGCTAAAAAGGTGAAAATTTCTTATCTGTGAGAGTGCCTTAAAAAAACAGGGCGAAGAGTACGACCCCTATTTTAAGGAATGTAATTGTCCGAATTTCTATGAAATAAAATAAAGAATCTTATAAAGTAAAGGATTTTTTGGCGGAAGATTTTGAGGAAAGAATTTCAATAAATAGTAACAGGTGGACAGATTCTGCGTTTAGAAATGGGCGGGACTAGCCACACATTATTGCACGCACGATATGCTGCACATACTTGCCAACATACTAATTAATATTCCGAAGTATTGTTAGCCCCACCTTCTTTTTCACACCAGTATCTTTTTAGAATATTTTTCTTCCTATTTAATCGTAATTGCATTTGGAGAATATTACTCTAAAATTTTATTGGTGCGAAAAGAAGGCGGGACTAACTACACTACGGAATAATTATTAGGATGTTGGCAAGTATGTAATGCTATATATATATATTTCGGAAATACCTGTTCCGAGACGGATACACCGTCTCGAACATGTTAATTTGTGGCAGGTGGTTGCATAATAACTTCACATGCATAAGTGCAATGATTGTGGACAACGAGAGATTGGATCAGCAAACAAGAAACTATCCTAGCTGAAAAGATAATGTTTGCTAGTTTTAAGTTAAACGTGTTAAGTAGTAACTTAATATTATTTTCTGGTCTGTTTTTTTTTTATCTAGTTTTGTTCTTCTTTCTGTTTCTTTAATATTTTTTTCTTTAAAAAAATTTTTGTACTTCTTTTTAAATTTCTATTAATTTTCTGATTTTTTAATTATTGAATTGAAATATCCACTCCCAATGCGAAAATATTTGTTTAGAAATACCTACAACTATATCATTTAAATGATATATCACTATTGATAATGCAATTGTAGTTATAATCAGGGCCTGATTAAGGGGGAAGCTCGCTCATACCGGAATATTTTTACAATTACTTTTTACTTCATGTTATAGAAATTCCACGCTTTGACGAGGAAATATTTTTTATAAAAAATGAACGGTGTAAAACAATCCAGTTTACTCACCGTTATTAGACACCAGAATTCTTTTAAAATAATTTTTAATGAAAATTTTCTGTTTATTATAGGAGGAAAGTATTTGTTAAAAAATAACGGTGTAAGTATAAATAATGTGTCAAGAGCGAGCTTCCCCCTTAATCAGGCCCTGGTTATAATTAAGCGCAATCTTTCCTACCCATGGGCGCATACACTCCTACCCTATAAGGAGAGATTGCGCAAAATAGCTCTGTTGGTTTTATTACTGCAGTTGTTTTAAATTACAACAGAACAACAAAATAGGAATGGAAATGCACAGAAGAAGTATCAATTCGAAGTTATGCACCAATAGTTTAGCAAAAAATTAATCTTTGGAATTTTTATATAATTTTGTTGAATTGCGTACAAATTCTCCTAGCTGTACCTTATTCATTATATCTTTCAATAATTTCTCCAATTTTAAGAATACGATCGATGTTAATAAAACACTTCGAAATCCTACTTCTTCTTTATATTATGCTGAATGTAATTGTTTCTTTAAGCGATTAGTCAGAACTCTCATAAAAATTCTATATGAGATTAACATCATTCTGATTAGACGATAATCTCTAATATCTTCTTTTTTTACTTCCTGAAAAAGTAAAATTGTAAGAGCATATTTTCCTCCATTGCAACACCATAATATACATTCGTTGAACAATTCTGTTTGAACCTCAATGTTTTCATTCGCTGCTTCTTTTAAAATACCCATGGACATTTTGTCTTCGCATGAAACTTTTCCATTTTTCATTACTTTTATTGTCACAGCCAGTGATGCCATATCTGGCGGATTTTCTAATCAGTTACCACCAATAATTTTTAATTATAACATATACCTAATCACCTCGAAGATTGACAATATATTATGTATTTAAAATATCACTTCTCAAAATTATTGGTAATTACATAATAAAAAATCTGACAGATCTGGCATCACTGGCCGTAACTTCTTTATTTTTAAGTATCGCTGGTATATCTGTTACAATATTTTAGAATATTAAAACAATTGCATTCGTCAGCTTATTTTCGAGTTATAAATTCTGGAAGTTATTTAATCTTTATCGCTCGTATGTCCCTTCTGAGGGGACATTAAAAAATCGAGCCACGCCTTAAGGTGTTCCTCTGCAAATGAATTGTTATTTTTCTAAAACGCGTAACTATAGGCTACCTTTCGGCTACCGGAAAATTTTGACAGAAAGATTTATTTTATTTAATGATGAAGTAAAATAAAACAAATTATTACAATTTTTCTGTAGCCAAAAGGTAGTAAGTTGGAAACTATACGTGTGACGTTTTAAAGGAACGCCAAAAGGCGTGTCTTACGGAAAATATGCCGAGCGCAAAGGGTTAATAATCGGTGCAACGACACCTGAATCGATAAGACCACGCCTTAATAAAATAATGACTGGAATCTGAAACAAACAGGAGTCGAAAGAGCATAGACAAACGTGTTTTTTGATACATTAATCAGTTGCCCATTCCAGCTTTGAGGCATATTCAATAGAAATATGATGTCTTAATATTCGCTAAAACATAGATACCAACATTTTTTTTTTTTTTTTTTTTTTTTTTTCCGTTTATTTTTAGCCCCGCTTTTTTTTCATACCATTTATTTTTTAAGGATAAATTTATCTTATTTTATCGAAGGAAATATTATACTAGGAAAAAAATTTCTATAAATAAAGAGATGAGGAAAAAAAGGCGGGACTAAAAATACTACGGAATAAATTAACACTTTCTCAATCGCATGTTTTTATTTTTCACAGTAAGGTTCGCCTGTGGGCGTTATTTACCTCTGTTACAATATTTCAGAGCATAATTTTCTGTATTCACATTTATATTACAAATGGATATACATTATAGTTTACTCTTTCTAATCAAAGCTTTTATATCCATAGTATATTGATAGTACAATTATGAATAATGGGTATAATTTTAAGAAATAAATAACATACAAATTACGAAAGAAACGCACATTGATGGAGTTAGAGATTTTCAAATGACGTGAATCTACATCAGCGGTCGCGAAAGTGCTGAAATAGTGGAATCTCTGTCTAAAATAGAATCTGAAAATTGATAAAATTCATGGTTTCTATCAGGTTTAAACGAGACTCCTCCCACTCCTTTCTCTTTACTTCATTTTTACTCAAATTTAAATAGAGATTTCTCGAGAATGGGCTTATGAGGGCTAACAGTTAATGAATCAAAACACATGTTAGATTATACCTTCTCGGATGAACATAATTTAATTAATTTCTATTATTACACTATTAGGATGGTTTTCTTTGGTTAGTACAAAAGTCGTAAATTTTTAGTTGTGCCACTACTGCAGCACATGAGCGATGTAACTTTGCACGATGAAATCGGACACGAATTTTGTACAGACCCATTGCATATTAATTTTGTATATGTTTCCAGCTTAACCACCAGCCATTATTTTTTCAGCTATCAGTAATTTCAATCGAAATATTTTATAATGTTCTGTAGTAATTCCTCATTGTAAAATAAAATTTCTACTCATGTACCGTGGTATGAAAAAAAGCATAAAAGTATCTATGTTCTATTACAAGTTATTCTTATAGCATTCTAAGCAAAAAACCCTTGATACCAATTCATATGAAATCAGAATTGCAAATGAGGTCCAAAATTGGAACTTATGCGCTTCCATATTTGCCAACCATCTCATTAATAACCATACAATTGTTAACGCCCCATTGAAAAAGCGTTCTTTTTCTAACACCACTTTATTTTTTGAGTTAGTCTCTTCAAATATTGTTACGATTAAATAAAACTAAAATTACTGTAAAAAATGACCGGTGTGAAAAAAAAGTCGAGTACTAAAAATTGTACGGTTCAAAATGAGATGGTTGGCAAATATACGCTTCAATCATAGCACACAGAGCCTGATTAAGGGGGAAGCACACATTATTTATACTTACACCGTTATTTTTTATCAAATATTCTCCTCCTATAATAAACAGAAAATTCTCATTAAAAATTATTTTAAAAAAATTCTGGTGTCTAATAACGATGAGTAAATTGGATTGTTTTACACCGTTCATTTTTTATAAAAAAATATTTCCTCGTCAAAGCGTGGAATTTCTATGACATGCAGTAAAAAATAAATGTAAAAATATTCCGGTGAGAGCGGAGATAATGTGTGCTTCCCCCTTAATCAGGCTCTGATAGCACATTATCGGTACATACTTGCCAACCATCTCATTAATAACCGTTCAATTGTTAACGCCCCCTGAAAAATCGACCCTTTTCTCCCACCACTATATTTTTTGAGTTACTCTCTCCAAATGCTTTTACGTTTAAATAAGACTAAAATTTCTCTGAAGAATTATTGGTGTGAAAAAAATGGCGGGTATTAAAATTGTACGGTTCATAATGAGATAGTTGGAAAGTATGTCAGTAGATGAATACACTAAAATTTTAGTTTTAAAAATAAATTATATAATTGATACCGGAAATACAGCTGCATAATAATAATATATAGTTTTAAAATTAGTTACTTCGTTCGCCGTTTCATTCTACTTCGATTAACATAAAAGACTGATCGTATTGATCAGTTTATGATGTGTGTTACGAAATGATAATTCAAAAGTGGGTGGGGAGAGTTTCGTTTAAGTAATTTAGCGATGTTCTTTAGTACTTTTCTTTTGACAACGCGGTTATAAAAGGCGATTCATAAATTATATATTTTATTATAAGAATTTGTAGAAATTAATATAATTTGAGAAAGTTCCTAATAATGCTATAAAAGTCAGTGGTAAGAACTAAGTAATCCGTTTAGTATTAAAATAATTTTAAGCTACATACCCATATGACGAGGTTGCTCATAGGAATCAATAACAAAATTGAAAATTGAGAATTTTTTTTAGAGTTCTTATTGGTTCTTCTTAACATAAATTAATTGCAATTCTTAATTGAATTATGAATTTAATTTTAGATTTGTACTTCTATAAATAAATCATTTAAAAGTTATTTTAACATTTTATTTATGTATTTTGTTTTTATTATGGCTTCAAAAATATAATGAAACATTTCTGTAATTGGTAAAAAAAGAATGTTGCTTTAATTGATTATTTTTTTAAAAGCTGAATAATAAATTAGTTAACCTTTCGTTTTTATTAAATAAGTTAATCACGCGACGTGTTTTCTAGCTGTATTTGACTTTGATTTCTCTAAAACGGTTGCAAAGGTTTTGATGAAATTTTGGGTTAAGGGTTTTTTCAAGTAAAAAGTCGATTGCATCCTCATCTTAAAAAAAAAAAAAAAAAATCCTGCTCACTGTTTGTTAAACCTTTACTCTCTGGTTGCACAGTGTGGTAGAAAAATGGAGTTATTTGGAAATGAATATAAATATTTAAATGAAATTTTGGCATAGTATTGTAGAAATGGGGTTTACAAAGAAACGTATGAAAATATTTTAATAAAAATTTGTAGTAAGTCTTCTTTAAAATAACAATCGATTGAAATCATCCTCATCATTAGAAAAATAGGCTTGTGTATCTACCCTGTATCTTTCGGTTGCACAATCATAGCCTCCTAAACTAGATGCCTTCTACGTGGCTCGTAAACTTGGCGGTAGACTGTGCCACCTGCTACGAATTACGCTACTTTTTATTCAACAACCACCAAAAAATTTTTAAAGTGGGATTTTATATACATAGAAGGCGAATAGAATTGAAGAGACGTCGATTATGTAGATCCATAGCCTCCTAAACTAGATGCCTGTCGCGTAGCTCGGAAACATGGCACCAGTTTAAGCGGTAGACAGCGCCACCTGATATAGAGTACACGACATTTTATTGTCACCAATAATTTTGAGAAGTGATATATGATATATATAATCGATGTTCCTTCTATTCGCCTTTTCCCACTTTTAAAAATTTTTGGTGGCTGTGGAATAAAAAAGTCGCACAATCTGTATCAGGTGGCGCTGTCTACCGCCTCAGCTGTTGCCAAGTTTCTGAGCTACGCGACAGGCATCTACTTTTGGAGGCTATGGTATAATATATCACTTCTTAAAAATATTTGTTACAGTTTAAGTCCGCAATCTGCACCAGAGGGCGCTGTTAACCGCTTGAACTGTAGTCAAGTTTCCCAGCCACGCGGAAGGCATCTAGTTTAGGAGGCTATGGCACAATGCAATAGAATATGGGCAAATACAATTACTTGCAAATGGAGAAAACTTTTTTTTTTTTTATATAAATATTTGTCATAAAATGTCTTTTGGGAAGAAAAATCAGTTGGATTTCTCCCATTTTCAAGCAAATTCGCGTTTGTTGTTAAACCTTTTTGCCGGTTACAAAATATCGCAGAAATTTGGTTTATACGAGAATAGATAAAAATATTTTGATGATAGTTTGAAGGTAAAGGTATTTTTGGAACAAGATCGATTGGATCTCTTCTCAAGTTCAGGAAAATTTGCGTTCGTTTTCCCTTTATCCACCGGGTGCAAAATATGACAATAACCTGTGTTTTTTTTAGAAATGGATCGAAACTTTTTGGCAAAAAGTTAAGTATAAGGGAATTTTCAGTTGACAATCTCATATGCCTTTTCCTTATAGTCAGAAAATTATAGTTCAGAATTATGATCCATCACTCCATACGTTAGAAAGTGTGGCAGAAACTCAGTTATTTCGAGAATGGTTTAAATGATTTTGATAAAAATTTACAAATAAAGTTTTATTGCGATGACAAACCACATGACTTATATTTATCTTCAGAAAAACCAGTGTGCACTGTTAACTGTTACTCCTTTCGTTGCAAATTTTAACAGAAACTTGGTTTTTTCAGAAACGGACCTAACAATTCTGGTAAAGACGTAGAGGGGGTTTTGAGATGACATTAATCCTTTGATTTATTTTCTTTTTTCAGGATCCTTAACATTTACTGTTGACCTTTAATCCGTTCGTTGCAAAATATAGCAGAAATTTTATTTTTTTTCAGAAATAGATCTGCTAAAGATTTTAATAAAAACTTAGAGTTGGGTGTTTTTTCAGATGACAAATGCTTTTTTTTTTTTTTTTTCTTTCTTTTCCTTCATCTTTGAGAAAGTTAGCGATGAAAGCTGACCCCCACTCCGTACGTGAAAATTATTGCAGAAAATTGTTTATTTTGAAAATTGATCGAAGGAATTGTATAAAAACCAACCGTTAAGATTTTTTTGTTATGTGGATCCCATCTGATTTATCCTTATATTCACGAAAATTAGCATTAAACATTAACAGTTAATCCGCTCGTGTCAAATTATGTCAGACACATTGTTTTCTTTCAACCTGCTTGAATGATTTTGATAAAATTTAGATTTAGGGGCTTTTTAAGTTTACAATTCAATCTGAATTTCTCTTCTTTTCAAAACAATTATCTTTTACCTTAGTTTCGACCTTTACAGTTCGCTACAAAACAACTAGCTTCTAATTTTTTCGCCTGGTAAAAAAAAAAAAAAAAAAAAAAAAAAATGAAGAAGCATTGTTCCCACAGAAAGTACTCGAATGATTTTGATAAGAGTTTAGATTTAATGTGTTTTTTGATTTCAATCTGAAATCATAGCTATCAACATTTTAATTTATTCCGGAATACTTTTTAGCGCCGCCTTTATTTCCCATTTTTTTTCTGAAATCATAGCTATCAACATTTTAATTTATTCCGGAGTACTTTTTAGCGCCGCCTTTATTTCCCCACTTTTTATACTGTTCATATCGAAAACATTTCGAATAACTTAATTTTATCAGGAAAGTTATTTTCTATAACTTTAATAACAAACAAAATTCTATGAGGCAAAGAAATCAATCATACAAAACTATTTAACTGATGTTAACAGTCTCATTAAATCTAATTGCGCTTACTTGATGATCAAACACTGGCATTCCTTTACAACTCTATTTTATGTTCATTTTCTAAGAAACACCCTCCTGTTTCTTAAAAGTAGTTTTTGAGACATTTAAATAAATAAATATTTGAATTTAAAAGAAATATATATATATATTAATAATATAAGTTAATTGAATATATATTCATATTTTAACTTGGCGGTCTGAGAGACTGCTTACAATAGTTACGAGACAATTCTTTTTCACTGTGAAAGATTGTTAAAATTAATGGTTCTCCATAAATGATTTTTAAGGCGCATTTCTATATTACAAAGTAATAATAATATTGAATTTACTCAGTTTTTTATCTTTGGACGCTGGTATATCTGCTTTTGCTGAATACTCCAAGTCCTTTCGTACGTCCACGCAACTCACCCTCTAAAAGAAAATTAACTATTTCTGCCACTCACATCCCGCCAAATCACAGTCGTATCGATATCAAGTTGAATGGATTCTACGTCATTTGATAGAAATCATCACTTAAGAAAAGTATCTATTAATTCATCCAAAAACGCATTTTTTTTTTTTTTTTTTTATTATTATTAACTCTTATCGCTTGTATGTCCCTTCGGAGGGGACATTAAAAAATCGAGCTACGCCTTAAGGAGTTCCTCTGCAAATGAAATGTTATTTTTCTAAAACGTGTAACTATAGGCTACCTTTCGGCTACCGGAAAATGTAAACAGAAAGATTTATTTTATTTAATGATGAAGTAAAATAAAACAAATTATTAAAATTTTTCGGTAGCCAAAAGGTAGTACGTTGGAAACTATACGTGTGATATTTTAAAGGAACGCCAAAAGGCGTGTCTTACTGTTTAAAATAGGAAAAAAAGCGGAGCTTTAAGGGTTAAAATCAAAGGAAAACATAAACTAATAAAATACCTATTTTAAAACAGAAAAATAAAAATAAAAATAAAAAATAACAGAAAAAAATATAGTCATAAAACAACGTCTCTTATAAGTTTTCTTTATGACTGAATAAATTTTCAAAATTGTTCAGTTAGAATACTTAAAAATAAAAACTATTTTTCAACGGACATAAAATAACATAACCAATTTTTCACTGTTCAGACTTATTTGCAACGTTCTAACAACGTTATGCGCTACCTAGGAATAGTAGATATCTAGTGCATTTGGAATTACTAGAATTATTACATGATTTTTTTTTATAAATTCATCATTTGCTAATATGTTAGAATTGAATAATTTCTTAAAGCAACAGATAATATTTTAATATTTAAAATTATAAAGGAGGAACCAAAATCTATTTTTTTTTTTTTTTTTTCAAATTTAGTTTATTTTATAAATTTTTTCTCCGTAATATAATATGTGTAACAATAATAAATATATAAAAAGAAATAACACAAACGCAGACATGACCACATTTTAACACTTTCGCGAACGCTGACGTGCATTCACGTCATTTGAAAATATGTAACTCTGCCAGTGGGCCTTTCTTTTGTAATTTGTATGTCATTTATTTCTTGAAAATATACACAATATTCATATTTGTACAACCAATATACTATGGATATAAATACTTTGATTAGAAAGAGTATAATTATAATGTATATCCATTTGTAATATGCATCTGAATATTGTAACTTGGGAGAATAACGCCCACAGGCGGATCTTACTGTCAAAAAGACAAAAACATATGGTCGCGAAAGTGTTAATTTATTTCGGAGCATTGTTAATACCAGCCCCTTTTTCACACTTCTTCTCTAAAGGGTATTATTCTTCATATTTATTCATAATTACATAATGGGGAAAATTGAACTACAAATAAAGTGGTGTGAAAGAAAAAAAAAAGGGGGGGGGGGAGGGGGAGATGGTTCTAACAGTGCTCCGGAATAAATTAAAATACTGGTATACCTTCAAGCTTGTTCAATATTATTTAAAAACAATTTTTTGACCTAGACTCATTTTCGAGTATTTCAGGAGCTGTAATTTTATAGAACATTTCCATATTTTGTTCACATTTCAAAAGAAATTACTAGTGTTTAATGTTATGTATATTTCAAATAGTAATGTGACTAAAAAATGAAATCGTGTAAAAATTTTTAAATTTTAGTTTATAAATAAATACATTGTTGAATGTGAAAATTATTCAAACGAATTTTGTTTACCTTTATAAATTGTTTTTGTAGATGTACGTTTTTAAGTGATTTTTTTTAAACGCAGTTTTTATTTGTTTATGTATTTTTTAAGTATGAGAAACACAATCATTATTAAAGAAAGAGATGCCAACATTTCAATTTATTACGTAGCATTGTTAGTCCCCGCCTTTTTTCACACCACTTTATTTATAGAAATTTTTTATTTAATAAGTTATTAGAATTAAATAAGGAAAAAAAGAACTATTTTTAAATAAATATTTTGGTGCGAAAAACAGGCGCTTATTTAAAGTGCCATGGAATAAATTAAAATTTTGGCGTCTCTGGTGAAGAAAAAACTACCATATTTAACAAACAGTAAAACTCGCAGAGAGAAATTAATGTCCTGTAGATACCGGAAAATTTTTAACAAAAAAATTATCAATAAAAGAAAAAAATTACGATTGCCAAAGTTTAGCAAATCTCGTGATACTGTGTCGAGACTCTTGTTACCAGAGTTCCCAACTTTTATAATTTATTCACGAGCATTTTTAGCCCCGCCACTTTTTCTTACCGGAAATTTTAAAAAATGATTTTCTTCTTATTTAATCGTTGTCACGTATTAAAGAGAAATAATCTACAAAATTTCTGGTGCGAAAAAAAGGCGAGGCTAAAAATGCTCGTGAATAAATTATAAAAGTTGGGAGCTCTGCTTGTTACTTTGAACGTTTTTGCATATGCATAAGTAATCATACTTTTTAACATATAAAAAGTTAATTCAGGTGCACTGTTTGTACCCGCCTACTTCACATCATTTTGCTTCTAAAGTATTTTTTGTTCAGTATAGAGCTGCCAACCTAAACCGAAGGATTGCTAGTGCCGCCCTTTTTTCCACACCAAACACTTTTAGAGTATTTTTCTTCTTAATTCATCGTAAATACAATTAACGAGAATTACTATAAAAAATAAGTGGTCTGGAAAAAGGGGTGGTATTAGTAATCCTCCGGATTAGGTTGGCAGCTCTGTCAATATGAAATTACCATTAAAGAAAAAGAAAAATAACGTGAGGAAAAAAGGGCGGATGCTAACAATACCCTGGAACAAATTATAAATATTACCAGCTATGCATAGATGGTGGTCAACATTAAAATAAGAAATTTTTTGAAATCTAGTTCCCGTTTGATAAATTTATTTAAGACATCAAAACTGTCTATTTTCTCGCCTTTTCCTTAACATTTATTCATTCCACAAAAATAATTATATGATGTGGTTTCGCTACAGTAAAATTAGTCTTATTACTCTTTGAACTATCCGTAGATGAAAGTTACGTATAAATAATAATTTTTATTTTAGAAAGTCAATTTGATTTTTAATATTTTTATACTGTTATCGAAATATGACTGCAAGAGGACTGCCAAAGACGAGATACCAACATTTTAATTTATTCCAGAATATTTTTAACCCCCCCCCCTTTATTCCATACCACTTATTTTTTAAAACTATTTTTTTCTTATTTTATCGAAATTACATGTTGGAGAAAATTTCCCTATAAATAAAGTGGTGCGAAAAAAAGGCGGGGCTAAAAATACTCCGGAATAAATTAAAATGTTGGCATCTATGCAGACATTATATTATTTTTTGCTTTCCATTTTGCATAAAATAAAATAAAAAATAAATTTATGCAGGCAAAGTGCAGATTAACCTGCGAAAATATGTATTTTTATTTCATGAACTAGAGGTACGAAATAAATTTAAAAAAATTCTGTTCCTGCTACAATTAGTCATTATTATTTTACATACATATTTATTATACATATCAAAATATATATGTGTTTATAATCATTTAGCATGCTGTAGAATAACAGAAAAGATTATTGAAAAGATTATCTGAGTAAAGAAACTTATAAACTAATATGTATTGTTTGAAATAATTAAATGAACACTGATTTTTTTTTTTTTTAATTGTTAATTCACTTCTTTAGTAGGAAAATATTTTTCACTTTAAAAAAAATTCCAGTTATATCTGTGTTGTGTTAGCTTTTTGCCAGCGATATTATGCCAAATACTTATATTTAATTTTTAATATCTAGCAGATCAAAATTTCATATTTTATAAAATTTACAACAGCTAAACAAAATTATTTTTATAATACGAATTTATATATATATATATATATATTTAAAAAAAAAAAAAAGAAAGAAAGAAAGAAAGAAAAAGAAATCTTGCAGAACGATTCCCTAGAACGAAGGAAAAAAATTCGGTATGATTAAATGCTGCAAAATCAAATTTTATAAGATTGTAACGTTAGATTTATCATTCTTCGATTGTATTTACGATGAAATAAGAAGAAAATTTATGTAAAGGAGACTGGTGTGAAAAAAAGGCTGGCAATGCAGTTCTATGGAATATTAATTAGAATGTTGGCAGGAATGCATTTGAACAAAGATTTACATCAGGGGAAAAAAATGTAAAGTTAAAAAGTTAATAACTTTTTTTTTTTTTTTTTTTTTTTTTGAATATGTGTAATTTAATTATCAACTTCAAACTATATTTTATTTGCTTACAATTTAAAAAATATCTGTTGGTAAAAAATAATTATCTACTTCGGGGAAAAATAAAATGTTTTTTTTTTTTTTTTTTTACTTTTATTAACGAAGTAACAAGCAAAAGAAAAATGAATAAGAACTTTAAATTAATCTCAATTAATAGAGAAGCTAGTAATTAAAAGTGTGAAATCAGAAATATTTTTTATCGCAGTACATAAAAAATAAAATAAAATAAAATAAAGAAAGAAAGAAAGAAATTAAATGGCAGTATTTTGTTTATTTTTTCTGCAAAAATGTTTAATGGAAAAAGTAAAAACTAATAAATAATGAGAAGTTTATTACCAATTAAGATTTTGTCATACATTATATTTTTATTAACAAAAAAAAAAAAAAAAAAAAAAAAAAACACTTTTTTAGCTGGAAGCTAAATTTAACAAAATTCATTCTTTTCTAAACAGCACACACATTTCTATCAATAAAAAACTGTTATATTTACATTCTGAGTGAAAACAAAATGAAAAGACTAAATTGGGTTTGTTTGTTATTAAAAGGCATTAAATACGTTTAACCCATTAACTGCCATGGTTATCATACGTGATGTTTCCGTTGGGGGAACTGGGTATCAGACATGATAGCCAGTTTTTCAACACTTCAGCCCTTGGCTATAAAAACCATATCAGTCACATGAAAATCGTTCTGGAATTTGATTGTTGGAGTATGAGAATCTCTCCATGTATTGCAAAATGAATCAGATTGAAAAATATTTTTTTTGTGTATAATTTTATGTTGGAAAAAAATACAAGTTACACAAAAAGAATTTTCTGGCACCGTGGTAAACATTTGCAATTTTGTCTTGGCAGTCAAAGTGTTAATAGCAAATATTTATCAAATTACCCAATTCTTACTTTATCTCTAACGAACAAAAATAAAGAAGAATAAATTTCAGAAAATAAAGCAAATTTTTAAACAAATTCATAGAGATGATATTAGAATGTTCAGAATAGAAAAGAAATCAACGGAGAAAAAAAAAAAAAAGGCATAGAAGTTGAAACAGTAATATTTAAAGACAATAAGACATTTAGATGTTTAAAGAGAGAGAGGGAGAATAAGTAAGACAGAGAGAGCGGCATACTTCATCATAGCAGCAATTAAATTTTTGGCAGTGTAACACTACTTAAAACATCGAAGTAACATGCGGACCCAAATGTTAAAATTAATAATCTGATTCCAATTCATTTACAAATTAAAATTAAAACATGACGCATAACCAGGATTTCGAATTTAGGAAATTTTTTTTTCTTCAATTCACACCACAAAATTTTAATTGTAACGGTTTCACAATAATTTCGAAGATTAATCATTTGTTGAGTTATGAACGTCAGCTGTGAATTTCATGAGATGAGGTCATTTTGACCCCATTTTGTAGTTGAAATTTAGTTAAGTCCATCTCATTCAAAAAGGGCGCTGATTCGCTAGAGATACCAAGCCTAACCAGTAGAATGTTGCAATTTCTAAACGATGCAAAAGGGCGCGGTGCTGATGATTTTCGCCAAGCGGCACTTGAAAGTAATTTTTCTGCAGTAACCCTTTGATTCTGGGAAAGCGAGGGTTAAATATCATTCTTCAAAATCTTTGGTAATAGGTGCATAAACAAGTCCCTAAATTTTGTGACGATGCGCAAAAATGAAACTGATTTTATAAAGTTACAGTGTGTTATACACTGTAACTTTATAAAATCAGTTTCATAAACACTACATAATAAGAAATTCAGTGACATTTAAGAGCCTTTCATTTGTTTGAAAGTACTGATATTTCTGGCTCTATTTTGTTCGATTTGTGGCTTGAAAATGGTTCTATTGTTAATTGGTTTCAATATTTAGATTTTAGGTAAAGAAATTAAGACAGCCCCATTATTACTTCACTCACGTTTATGATGATGCAAATGGCAATATCTCATCATAGATGCTAACTTTTCAAAATTTAAAATTAGATTTATCAGAATTATTCCAGAGAGAAATATATCACACATTTTTTTTTCTTACGTTTATACGAACGTAAATTTTTTATTGAAAATTTACGGTATGAAGTCTCCATGGGGAACGATGTGGGGGGGGGGGGGGAGTAAGTAGCTATGGTAATAATTTTTAGAGCTGCATCAGAATCTTCTGTATATTCCTTTCATACTTTCAGCCAAACATTGCTCGATATCTAAGCTCTTTAAATACAAAATTTAATTCTGCATAAGATTGGATTTTCGCTTAAATAAAATGATAATTTTTACATAACACACACTGAAAAGGATTTCAGATCCATTTACAGAAAAAAAAAAATAAAAAAAATATCGGAAATTGATATTTAAAACGTTCTAGCAACAGTTTTCGAATAGTTGTTATAGTTGAGACATTTATATTTTATTAATAGTACTCATTCCTATTTTTATAGTGTCAAATGATAATTTTGACCATCGCAGCAAATACTTTATAGGACAGTGGAGTAATTTATTTTATTTTTATTTATTTATTTTGCTTTATTTAGTTATGCGTTTATTTTTATTTTAAAAATATTTATACTTTGCTTGGTCATCTATATATATAAAAGAGTAAACTCACTGATTCACTGACTCAACACGGTTGTGGCGATCCTATGGGAGATAGAGTCGCAATTTTTGGTAAGCAGGTTGATTTTAGGACCCTGACGCTCACTAAGACGGGATTTTGCGAAATACCCCCCCCCCGTTCCCCCCGGGGGGGTCACCTTTATAAGTATATCTCGGCTCCAAATTGCTTCACGGTGAAGAAATTGCAGATGGGGAGACTAGACTTGAATACAAAAAAAAATCGTTTTCTGCGATTTTGGAATTTTGGATTTTTAAGGGGGGTAGGGGTAAAAATGAGATATTCGGGGGCGCAAAAGGCAAAAACACATTTATAAGCATAACTCGGCACCAAATTACTTCACAGGGAAGAAATTGCAGATGGGGACACTAGGCTTGAATACGAAAAAATCATTTTCTGCGATTTTCGAATTTTTGATTTTTATGGGGGGAAGGGGGTGAAAATGATTTTCGGAGTTGCTGAAGACAAAAACACCTTTATAAGCATAACTCGGCTCCAAATTGCTTCACGAGGAAGATATTGCTGATGGAGAGACTAGACTTGAATACAAAAAAATCATTTTCTGCGATTTTGGATTTTTGGATTTTTAAGGGGGAAAAGGGGTGAAAATGATTTTCGTAGGCGCAGGAGGCAAAAACACCTTTATAAGCATAACTCGGCTCCAAATTACTTCACGATGAAAAAATTACAGATGGGGAGACTAGACTTAAGTACAAAAAAATCACTTTCTGCGATTTTGGAATTTTGGATTTTTAAGGGGGGAGAGGGGCTGAAAATGATTTTCGAAGGTGCAGAAGGCAAAACCCCCCTTATAAGCATAACTCGACTCCAAATTGCTTCACGGTGAAGAAATTGCAGAGGGAGAGACTAGACTTGAAAACAAAAAAATCATTTTCTGCGATTTTGGAATTTTGGTTTTTTAGGGGGGTATAAATAATTTTCGGAGGCGCATAAGGCAAAAACACATTCATAAGTATAACTCGGCTCCAAATAACTTCACAGTGAAGAAATTGCAGATGGGGAGACTAGACTTGAATACGAAAATATCATTTCCTGCGATTTTGGAATTTTGGATTTTTAACGGGAGAAGGGGGTATAAATGATTTTCGGAGGAAAATTTAGAAAAATACGGATTTTCGAGTAAAAGTAATAGCTCAAAGATGGAAAAAAAAAAAAAAAAAAAAACCGCCAAGCGTCTTCTTGAAAATATTTGCAAAAACTCATTTTTTGATTTTTTCCGATTTTTTTTTAGGGGGGGGGGTCAAAAAAATAAAAATAGTGTCAGATCGTTCAAAATTGGTACACAGAGGTTTTCGATACTTACAAATCGATTGCGGATACTTTCGAATTTGTAAAATTATTAGAAGGGGTGGGAAGGGGGAGCAGTATGGGGGGGGGCTATGGGCAAAAACAAGTAGAAATACAGTTAGGCCGTTCAAAATTGGGACAGATAGGTTTTAAAGGCCTGCAAGTCGAATGGGGATATTTTCGAAAGTGTAAAGTTATTAGGAGGGGCGAGAAGCGGGGAGGAGAGGGGGGCAAAAAATAAAAATAGAGTTAGATCGTTCAAAATTGGTATATAGAGGTTTTCGATACTTAAAAATCAATTGCGGATATTTTCGAATTTGTAAAATTATTAGGAGGGGCGGGAAGGGGGGTGTGGGGAAAAACAAATAGAAATACAGTTAGGCCGTTCAAAATTGGTACAGATAGGTTTTAGAGGCCAGCAAGTCGAATGGGGATATTTTCGAAAGTGTAAAGTTATTAGGAGGGCCGGGAAGGCGGGGGGGCGGAGGGGCAAAAAAATAGATTAGAGTTAGAGCATTCAAAATTGGTATAATGAGGTTTTCGATACCTACAAATTGGATTGCGGATATTTTCGAATTTTTAAAATTATTAGGATAGACGGGAAGGGGGGGGGCGAAGGGGGAAAATAATAGAAATAAGAGTTAGAGCATTTCGGGAATTTTTTCCGAAGGCAGTGAGAACCCGGTGCGACATTTTTCCTAATAAGATTTTTTTTTTTTTCTGTTTTTTTTTCACGTGATAAAAGTTAATGCAATTTTGAGAATTCAGTAATTATAGCGATTCATTTAAAAATAGGGACCAGCAAAGCGGGCGTTGCCTGCTAGTTTAATATAAGAATCACAACATCCACTATTTTTAATACCTCTTTTTTGTAAAACTCGTTATATTCATTAATCGTTTGTAACAGAGAGTAAGTCTGTTTTGTATAAAAAATAACATTCAAAATACTGACTACTGAAAATCCTGTTAACTATTAATTACAAAATACTTTCCTTTCACAAATGTTGAGGTGTCATGAATAAAATTGCACTTTATGATTAACAGATTTCGAATATGCTCTGCTAATGCTGCTTTCATTTCCTTTCCTTTAATTCATGCATCGAAAATTTTTTAACTTCGTGATATACACCAACGTTTTTCTACCGTTAAAATAGTCTTGTGCTAAAAATAACTCTTATAAAAATGGAATAAAAGAAGTCTGGCGTAGATAAAATACTTTTTCTAATACCTTCCGAAGGTCTCTTTCCAGGAAATTTGTTTTTAAACAACAGCTAACTGTGAAGAGTGATTTTTTTTTTCTTCTGGTTTTCGTTTTAGTCATGAATTTTTATTATTATTATTCAATTTAGTTTAAATAAATATCTTTTAAAGTAATAATAAATACTTAATAAAGGAGAATTTTTACTAGAATAAAAACAGGGGATAGTATGAAATTAACTTCCGCGATATTGGTTTTTAAAATGAGTCAAGAGAGTATTTGACATTACTTAGATTTTCTTGTAAAACGTATATCAATACAAAAAACCCTTAACAGGTTAAAAGCTTGTGACGCAGCTACTTTATGGCAATAAGAAACTGAAATATAGGTCTTAAAAATAATGATATCAAATTTTAAGTGACGCTTTAGTGTTAATTAAAATATACATAGATTTTCTTATTTTGTCATTTACTTTCTTGTAATATTCTTCATATTTACAGTGCGAACAATATTTTCAACATAGATTTATAAAATTTACTCACTGATGCTTTTTTATCCGCATCTCAAGTTCAAAATAAGGGTTTTAAAAGGAATGATATCAAAATTACAGTGACGCCTCGGTGTTACTTTACTAGATTTGTTTTTAAATTCCACTACAATTATTTTTGTTTTGTCCTATAAAGTATATTTACACTTTGAAACTATGCTTTAAATTTTCAAATATGATATCAAATAATCACACTTTCACTGAGTTTACATTATAAATTGAAATTATTTATTTCGAAAATTGATTTGTCTTTTGCGTCACGCTATCCTAAACTGTAAGTAAAATTTATGTAAATGCTACTTTGTGTCATAGCATCCAAATTAAGTGAAAATGTCGGCTAAAGGATAATGTGATGCAAAGAAAAAAATTGCTCAAATTTTATTTGCAGTTTTGGATAGCGTGACGCAAAAGACAAATCAATTTTCGAAATAAATAATTTCAATTTATAATGTAAACTCAGTGAAAGTGTGATTATTTGATATCATATTTGAAAATTTAAAGCATAGTTTCAAAGTGTAAATATACTTTATAGGACAAACAAAAATAATTGTAGTGGAATTTAAAAACAAATCTTGTAAAGTAACACCGAGGCGTCACTGTAATTTTGATATCATTCCTTTTAAAACCCTTATTTTGAACTTGAGATGCGGATAAAAAAGCATCAGTGAGTAAATTTTATAAATCTATGTTGAAAATATTGTTCGCACTGTAAATATGAAGAATATTACAAGAAAGTAAATGACAAAATAAGAAAATCTATGTATATTTTAATTAACACTAAAGCGTCACTTAAAATTTGATATCATTATTTTTAAGACCTATATTTCAGTTTCTTATTGCCATAAAGTAGCTGCGTCACAAGCTTTTAACCTGTTAAGGGTTTTTTGTATTGATATCATTCCTTTTTAAGGGTTACTGATCATTTGCTCAAAAAATTAGGTAGGATGATTTCTGTTTTGACTTCCGTATATTGTAATCCCAATTTGCAAAATTGGTTTTGTATCTTGCATAGCTCAAAAATGGATGATCATAGAATGTTGCAAATTTATATTTTGACTGTCATGATGTCTATTTGTACATCTGCAACTTTGGCGTTAATATGAGCTCTCGTTTTAGAGATATGTATGACATTACATGATTTTTCATAATGTCTGTATCTACACATGTATGTCTATCTCGCATAAATTTAAAATTGTTGGGCGCAGAACATTGCAAATTGATATATAGGTTTGTTATAACATCTAGTTATGAACTAACCTTTTTGGTCTTTCTGTGACTTTATTTTGGAGATATTTATGAAAATTATATATTCTTAATGAGCAAAAACAGACAGGTTTTGACATTATATATGACCTATCATCATAGAAAAGATTTCATAAGAAGCTAATGATAGACCCAGTGGCAGAAAGTTTTGTAGCTGTCTGCGACAGGCTTTTAAATTTTCATAATCTGTTTGCAAAATTTGCATGTAATCAGGGGTGAAATGGCTTACACTCAAAAAGCAGATTGGGGGGGGGGGGGGGACTTAACATCAGTGGTGATCTCATGCAACAGTACACGAATACAATTTTACTGCAAAACAATATAGTATAAACAATTGTGTGTATTCATTCAATTCAACTCATTCAATTAAATATTTTTTAGCAATGTTTGACACAACACAATATAAATAATTATAAATAATAAAAGTTTTAGTTTTGATACAGAACATTTTTTTTAAGTGAACTGTTATTCGAAAGTTGCAGACAAATTTTTTTTATCAGTGCAGATAAAAATTTTCCACAAGCCGTTTTTCTGTGTCCGCGACTATGTCACCATGTCACGGTGTTTCTGCCACTGGTATGATAGAGATAGTAATGATAATGCTATGAAAGTTAGCATTTTCGCAAGTAGAAAGTAATTCTTAAATAAGCACATTCTAATCCATGAATTCATTTTATTTACTGACTATTCAGGCTGTAATGATATTATGAAAGTTCTTGACATTTTTGCGTGTAGAAAGTAATGCTTAGACATAAGCAGGTTCTAGTTGATGAATGCACTTTATTTAATGAATATTCAGCTAGTAGATAAAGCCCGTAATGATAGTTATGAAATTTGTTGAAAATTCTGCATGTAAAAAAGAATTCTTAAAGACACGAGCAGGTTCTAATCAACGAACGCACTTTATTTAATGAATATTCAGCCCATAATGATGTTTCAAAACCTGTTGGCCTTTTTTTGTGTGTAAAAAGTAATTATGAAAGACAGGAACATGTTCTAGTCGACGCATGCACTTTAATGAATATTTAGTCCGTAATGATATTGTTATGAAAATTGTCAACATTTCTGCATGTGAAAAGTAATTCTTAAAGACATGAACAGGTTATAGTCAATGAATGCACTTTAATGAATAATCAGCCTGAAGACAGAGTCTGTAATGATATTATGAAAGTTGTTGACATTTCTGCAAGTAAAAAATAATTCTTAATAAGAAGGTTCTAACTGATGAATGCAATTCATTTAATGGGTATTCAGTCAGTAGATAGAGCCCATAATGATATTGTCATGAAAACTGCTGACATTTTTGCATATACAAATTACATTAGCAGGTTCTAGTCAATACATGCACTTTATTTAATGAATATTCAGTTTGCAGATAAAGCCGTAATGATACTGTTTTAAGACTTGTCATCAATTCTGCATATAAAAAAGAATTTTTAAAAACACGAGCAGGTTCTAATCTACAAATGCACTTTATCTAATGAATATTGAGCCTATAATGATGTCGTTACAAAAACTGTCAGCATTTTTGCATGTAGAAAGTAATTCTTAAAGACGCGAACAGGTTATAATTAACAAATGCATGTTATTTAATGAATATTTAGGAAACGGTTGAATAAAACCATTTTTGGAGTCACAAAAATTAATAGTCAATGAATATTCTCGAAACAATCCAATGAAACAGTCATTCTTACTACTGAAATTAAATAACACTGTTAAAAAAAAATGACAGAAGAGAAAATTCCCAACCATTAAATTAACACTCATTTTTGGAAAAATTGACTTTTCAAAATTTTTATATATTAAGAGTTCAAAAATTCAAATTTTCACAAATTGCGTTTTTCTCATTTTTTAACCACAAAATGAAATATAAAAAATTTAAAAAAATCAATTTTTGTAAAATGAGTACTAATTTAACGATTGTGATTTTTCTGAATGTCAAAACATAATTTAAAAAAAAATGTGTTTGATGATGAGTAATTATAGAAACAAATTTCCTCATAGAATAACATGGGGCTGTCAAAGAAATTACACATTGTTCACTCATAAAGTCGCAATAGACTGCATTGAAAAACTTCAAATTTATTTTGTTAATCAAAACACAAACGAAAAATCATTTAATGAACTTAATTCAATTCACAATGCAATTCTTAATACTCACAGACAATCAACACATCAGACGAGTATATATATAGATATTTTTTAATGTAATTAAATAACAACCGGTATAGACATAAATCGTATAATATTTATGATTAGATACACAAACTCAAAATGTGCTTATATAGTATTCAAGATAAGTAATACAATACTCAAGATATAAGACAGGTAATTAGTACTCAAGTAATGAATTATGGTATATTTTCTCATTTTTAACACTTTTTTTTTTTTTTTTTTTTTTTTTTTTTTAAGATTAATTTTTATTTTCAAAAATAAATTCTACTATAAAGTAATGCACTTATCTTAAGAAACTCTTTTAATTAATATTGAAAAAATATTATTATATATACTGCGCCATGAAAAATTTCGTACCATGAAAATATGCAGAAATATATAATCATAAACAACTTCTTAATCTATAGTTCTGTAATTCACGTGTTCAATTTCAGTCATAAAGTCAGTTGGGAGAGCATAAATTCTTTATTAGAAATTAAACACACAATAAAAAACTATTTGCAGTATACTTTGAAGAATTCACAATTATAACTTAATTCAGTAATATTTCAGGATAACATTGTTTCTCCATAAAGGAGCCAAGATCATAATATTTAAATCATAACTTTCATGTTCAAGAGAAAAAAAATTATACTTCCTGTTTAAGACAGGCCGAGAAACTAAACTAAACATAAAAAAAGTAACATTCTCAAAAAGAGAAAAAAGCACCTCTCATTTGGCAAAGAGCCAACTACTAGTCGGGGGGGCTGGCGAAACGAAACCAAAAGCTACGTTCAAACATGCTCCGCCCCCATGAACTAAGGTTCATAAAAATATTCTACAAGTACAATAACAACATTAGTGTTATTACAGGTTTTCATTTTCTTGGTCTTCAACTGCAAATAGATAAGAAAAAAAAGAGATTAATATACATATGAAACATTGTACTAGATGATTAACATAAATGGATTAAAAACAGGAACATAAAAAAAAAGAATAATAATAATAATAATAAATAAAATAAAATAAAATAAAATAAAAATAAAATAAAAAGTTCAAAATGGCAGAGGTGATAGTTTGGCGATCGGACGCTTCAACTCTCCATAAATAGTTTTCAGTAGAACAACACGAATCTTGCCATCTGCTCCAGGAAATAATTTGATTATGCGTCCCAGTTTCCACTTCAAAGGGGGCTGATTATCATCTTTTATTAAAACCAAATCGTCTTTCTTGAAATTTGGTTTATTTATTAACCATTTTGATCGCCTTTGCAAGTCTGATAGGTAATCTGAAGACCATCTGTTCCAGAAACTTTGAAAAATTTTTTGTAGAAGTTTCCATCTTTCTAGCGGGGTTAGGTTATCTGAAGAATAGTCAGGTTCTGGTATTGAAGTCAAGGCAGTGCCTATGATAAAATGTCCTGGAGTTAGAGCATTTAAGTCACTTGGATCATTCGAAAGCGCAACAAGAGGTCTGGAGTTCAAGCACGATTCAATTTGAGTAATTAAAGTAAGGAACTGTTCATAAGTTAATATTTGTTCGCCAATAGTTCTTTTTAAATGACCCTTCATCTGTTTTATTCCAGCCTCCCAAAGTCCTCCAAAATGGGGGGCCGATGGGGGATTGAAATTCCATTTGATTGTTTCTTCGGACAAATATCTGTGGATCTTTTCGTCAGAAGAGATCAAGGACATCATTTTTTTCATTTCGTTGTCGGCACCTACAAAGTTCGTTCCTCTGTCTGAAAACAATTCTTCAGGTTTTCCTCGTCGAGCAACAAACCTCTTCAAGGATGCGAGGAATGTTTCAGAGGTGAGATCACTGAGTATTTCCAAATGAATTGCTTTTGTGGAAAAACAGATATATAAACAAATATAACTTTTATAAGATCTAACACCTCGGCCCTTACGAGGTTTGATGAGAAAGGGGCCTGCAAGATCAACCCCGACTTTCGAAAACACTCGCGATGGCACTACACGAGCAGCTGGAAGATCACCCATCAGTTGAGAGGCTAAGTTCGATGTGGTTCTAAAACACTTCATACAGTTCCGCAGATTCCTTTTCACGGCGTCTCTTGCATTAATTATCCAATATTGTTGTCGCAGGACTGAAATTGTTAACTGAGTTCCACTGTGAAGATGTTTTTCATGAAAGTACTTTATAATTAAGTCTGTAATGTGGTGCGTTTTAGGAAGTATCATTTGGTGTTTTTGACTCTCAGGTAGGTTTGCGTGTCTTAATCTTCCACCAACACGAAGAATTTCATTTTTGTCTAGAAAAGGATTTAAAGAAAGGAGTTTGTTACTAGCATTCAGGTTTTTTCCAGATTTTAAAGTCTTTATTTCCCCTCCAAATTCATGTCTTTGAACCAACTTCACAATAATTTTAGTTGCCTCATCAAGTTCTTGTATAGTTAAAAAGCCAGTATTTCGCGCAGATCGACATTTAGTATTTTTTATAAATCTAAGACACCAGGCTGTAACACGTCTTAATTTAGACCAAGATGAAAATTTATATAATAATTCAAATTCATTATTGCCATGAGTTAAAGAGCAAACAGTAGTTTTCCGTTGTTCTCTCAAAATCTCTTCTTCAGGTATTTTGACTTCATTTTCCGGTAGTGGTGTCGGTAAGTGCTCTTCTTTCAACCAGATTGGTCCCTTTAACCATTCTTCATTCTTCAACAATTCAGTTGCTGTGCAACCACGAGATAGCACATCAGCGGGATTTTTAACCCCTGGACAAAATCTCCACTGAGATGGGGCTACTAATCGTTGAATTTCACGCACTCTGTTCTCTACAAAGGGCTTCCAGTTACTAGCACTTCCTTTGACCCAATAAAGGGTAATTTGGGAATCACAGAAGCATAGTATGTTTTTGACGGGAACTGAAAACAGCTGCCCAAGATAATGAGCTAATCGAGCAGCTGTTAAGGCTCCCATCAATTCAAGTCGAGGCAAAGTAAGTTTTTTGAGAGGAGCTACTCTTGTCTTTGACATAATAAATGAAGTTTCACGGGAACAAGGATCACGAAAATAAGCTACTGTACCATATCCCTTCAAACTGGCATCGCAGAAAACACAAATTTGAATAGTTTCAGGAGTTAATTTTTCAAAATTCGTAAAATATTTTCTAGGCACTTCAAAATTTTCTAAATCCTGTATTTCACGATGCCATTTCTTAAATTTTTGTGTTAAAGCATCAGGTAAAGCAGAATCCCAATCAACACCCTGCTCCCATAGTTCTTGCATTAGAAATTTAACTCTTATTATAAAAGGGGAAATAAACCCTACAGGGTCATACACCTTTGCTACAGTTTGTAAAACAATTCTCTTAGTGATAATGTCATTATCAAACCCTTCTAACAGAGATTGAATGTCTATTCTTAACGTGTCATTATTAGTTGACCACATTATTCCCAATACTTTAGAGATATTTCCCTCATTTATTTCTTCATCAACGTTTATTCCATGTTTTTCCCACAATTTGCTTAATTCGTAAGAATTACTTTTACATTTCCTTAATGTCATATTGGCATCTTTAAGTATTTTCACAGCACCAGACGATAAAATAAATGCTTCATTTACAGAATTAGCGCCATGAAAGAGATCATCAACATATAAGGAAGTATCAATCATATTAACTACTTTCTCAAACAAGTTCTTATAGCCCTTCATGTGATGTTTAATGGTAGCTGAGAGCAAAAAGGGTGATGTTGTAACACCAAAAGTTACACGAGTCATGCGGAAAACCTTTAATAGAGGATTTTTACTATTTATATCCTCAAACCATAGAAATCTCAAAAAGTTTCTATCATTTTCTGCAACCTGTATTTGCAGAAAAGCTTTTTCAATGTCACAAACAAAGGCAATTTTATGAAGGCGGAATTTTAAAATAATATCCAAAATATTAGGATTTAAATTGGGGCCTGCAAATAAACATTCATTTAAAGATTTTGCTTCCTTTTCTTTGGAAGAAGCATCAAACACTATTCTGACCTTTGTAGTGGACTTCTCTGTTCTTATCACCGGTCTGTGGGGCATATAATATACACCAGTTTCATTTTTGTTTATTTTACACTCCTCTATTATACCCATTTTCTTTTGTTCCTCAAGAATTTTTTCATATTCATTTTTAAGCCATTCATTTTTAGACAGTTTTGTTCTCAAACCCCAAAGTCTATTTTTGGCTATTTCTATATTCGATTTTAATTCATTTTTATTTTCCTTCCACAAAAATTGAATTTCATATCTTCCCTTAACAAAATTTAAATTTTCATTAAAAGAATTAATAATTTCTATATCTCTCTGTGACATAGAATCATTCTTACTGTCACATATTCCAAGTGATTCTAAATCCCAAAAACGCTGCAAATCAAAACTGTCAAATTTATTTACAGATACAAAATGCGAATTAATTACTTCTGTACTATTATTATTCAATTTCCCCACTACAGTATATCCGAAAATAGTATTAGCAACATATAAATTATCACCGATTTCTTCAATGATACCTCTCTGTATTTTAAAAAAATAATCAGCTCCTAGCAAAATATTAATTTTGGAATCACTTAATGAATTGTCTGCCAATTTCCAGTTTTTATTTTTAATATAACTTTCAATTTCTGGTTCGCCCCTTGGGCTTTTCAAGGGAGTCGCGGTTATTAAGTCTGTAGCTAATACTTCAACATGGATGAGCCGACGAGGATTTATTTTGCTACGCAGTTCAATATTAAAAACCTCGAATTCCTCTTCTTTACCTATATTTATACCAAAGGCAAAAACAGTTAGCTTTTCTGTTCTTACACGGGTTAATTTTAATTCGTGGGCCAATTCTTTAGTAATAAAACTTTTTTCACTTCCGGAATCCAATAAGAGTCTGACAATTTTTGATCTAGAATTAGATTGGGCTATGACGCAACATGTTTGCAATAACTCTGCCTGATTACTGTTTTTTAAATGTGAATTCGATACTATAGTGTTCTCTACTACTTCTGGTTTCAAGTTTTTTGAAAAACAAAATAATTTGTTATGATCTGTTGCTTTACATTTTTCGCAAGGCTGCGATTTCACCCTGCACTGTGATGACAGATGAGATTTTAGAAAACATTTATAACACCTGCCATCCTTCTTTAATTTTAACCTTTTCTCAACATTAGTTAAATTAGTACATTCAAGAGAATGATGATCATAATTCCTGCAAAATATGCATATATTTTTTACACCTACATTCAATGAATTCATTTTATTTGAAAATTTTCTTTCATTAATTTCGGCTTTATTTTTATTTACAATTACCGAAGCATTTTTATAATTAATCATACTAAGTGATTTTTCACGTGATTCAAGTTCTATTTTAAGAAAATTAATTAAGTCTGTCACATCAGATTCATCCTTCCTTTTATCACTTTGCCTGTAATATTCAACTACTAGATCGTTTGGCAATAATTTTAATAAAATTGGATTCAGTAAATGACCATATTGGCCTTTTGTCACCCCTAAATTAGATAAACTGCGAATATTTACTTCACAAGCGTCATAAAACTTTCGCAAAGCAGTTATATTTGATGAACTTTTTACGCCTTCTAAGTTTATCAATTTATTCATGTGAGCATTAATGATAATATCCTTTTGCCCAAAACGTGACTTCAACATTTCTATGCAATTATCATAATTTTGTTCCGTAAGTGAAAACCCTTCAATAACATTGTACGCTTTGTCAGTTAAAAGCGTTTTCAAGTAAGTGAATTTTTCAATCTTTGTAAGATTTTCATTTAAATGGATTGAATTTTCGAAACAATCGAAAAATTCGTTCCATTTTTCTATTTGTCCACCAAATTTTGGTAAGGACATTTTCGGCAATCTCACTGCCGAACCAGTTTTTGTTTGGGTTTCACTGACAGAACAGTTTGAACTACTTTCATCTTTATTATTACATAATCTTTTTTATCTTAGTTTGATTTTGCATTTGGCAGAAATTATTTGCTCGCCGTATTTATCGCTGGTCGCGATATCTTTTTCATACTCTTTAATATCTACTATTAAATTTTCAATTTCATTATTTAAATTTTTTAATGCAATTTCTCTTTCACCTATCATTTCCTGGATTTCGATGATTTCGTCTGATTTTGTATTTTCTAGATCATCCAATAATAAATTCTCTAATTTATTTATTAATTTAGTTACATTTGAGCGTTCCGTAGAACGCTTAGCTTTTAACTTTTCAATATTCATAGCGAGCAAATAATCAAACAAAATAATTCAAATAATTAAAATTTCTAATTTCATTTAATCAATGTTATAAATAGTAGTTAAATTTTGCTTACCTGGTTCCATATCCAGGCAGCTATCCAATAACGAATCCGGAATTCCAGTCATTATTATTTTTCAGTTTCGTTTTCACAATAAATTATCCAAGCTTTCAAATCCAAATCCAGATAAATTAATATCTAAGGGTAATTTCACTTTTAAGGGATTTCACTTATCCCGAGTTTCGTTCACCATGAAAAAATATTATTATATATACTGCGCCATGAAAAATTTCGTACCATGAAAATATGCAGAAATATATAATCATAAACAACTTCTTAATCTATAGTTCTGTAATTCACGTGTTCAATTTCAGTCATAAAGTCAGTTGGGAGAGCATAAATTCTTTATTAGAAATTAAACACACAATAAAAAACTATTTGCAGTATACTTTGAAGAATTCACAATTATAACTTAATTCAGTAATATTTCAGGATAACATTGTTTCTCCATAAAGGAGCCAAGATCATAATATTTAAATCATAACTTTCATGTTCAAGAGAAAAAAAAATTATACTTCCTGTTTAAGACAGGCCGAGAAACTAAACTAAACATAAAAAAAGTAACATTCTCAAAAAGAGAAAAAAGCACCTCTCATTTGGCAAAGAGCCAACTACTAGTCGGGGGGCTGGCGAAACGAAACCAAAAGCTACGTTCAAACAAATATTTTCACATAAATTATGTTTCAATGCCATAATTTATGTGAACATTTGTAGTAATCAAAGTTTTATAATTAAAGTCTTAGTAGGAATTTATATATCTATCTGCAGCAAAGTAAAAGTGCAAAAAAAGCACTTTGTTCATTTTTTTCTCTGTTTGATAGCTTAATGAAGTATTAAAAATCAAAGAAATAAATTTTGAGAAGACAAATTTAATTATTCTGCATTTTTAGCTCAAAAAGCCTTCGCTTTACGGAGGATCAAAATTGTGATGGCAAGTCTTCGGACCACCCTTAGGGGCGAGTCCCAAACTGTTGCCAATTGCTGATAGTATAGCACTAGTGCAACATAAAACGCAATCGACCTCTGGATTTTTTAATTATGAAATAAATAAATAAATAAATAAAAATCATTGAGTCATTCTCGTAACAATTTTTCCAATATAATTAAAGGGGATTCACCTGCTGTTAATACTATGTGGAGAGTCTCTGAGAGCTATCGAATGCACACAGATACCTTATTTATATTGATTACTCAACTATTATTCATGCATAACAGCAGAGAAACTCCTCCACAGGCAACAGAATATGTTTTGTTGAATGTAATTTTATTCCTATCTGGTTAAATATACTGTACATAGTTCCCACATTCTTCCTGAAATTTTTCTAAAACGTGGTGCAGGGATTTCGGACATTGCCTCATTTTCTAAAATTGGGTTATGGGGGTAAAAAGTATACTAAGAGATCTAACATTAAAATTTTAAATGATAAGGATTTTATAGCACTTCGAGAAATCTTCTAGATGCAATCACTTCAACGATACTTTTTTAAGGTTGGTTGGTAGTAGGTTTTAAGGCCAACTGACTACGCTAGGGTCCTAGGCATATAGGTAGAATGGCCTCCATGAGGTCTTTCTAAGGGGTCAAGGCCCGTATTTAAGCGAGTTTCGGAGAAAAACACGGAAGGAACGGCTAAGTCAAAGAGTGCGTGATGGGATCGAATCCGGCACCTCTCATCCACCGCTCGGCCGCTGGTGGGGCATTTTTAAGGAACTTATAATTTTTTTTTTCTAAAAGTTCCATCTTCCTCCCCAAATCTATCGGAAACGACTCGAAATTTTTGAAAATTGTAAGAAACGTGCAAATTGAATATGAGTCTGTAAGTAAGAACTTTAAACGAGCTCTTAACCCCCCTAAATCCCCTCCAAATTTTACTGTTTGCTTTCTAAGGTTCCCCCTATCGTAATACAGCTTCAATTTCTTCTTCTTCTTCTTCTTCTCTTTTTTTTTTTTTTTTTTTTTTTTTTTTTTAAGAAGTTGTTTATGTTTATAGAAGACATTTTCGACAAACTGAAAAATGCGATGCATTTGTTTAAAATTTCAAAGATGCGCTTTTCGCTGGTCTCTATTTTCGAAATTTCCGAATATTTTTTCAAAATTTCCAAACAAAACAATGATCCTTCAAACTGATTAAGCCCCCCTTTTTTTTTTTAGGTTTTTAGAATTTCCAAGGTGTTTTCGAGACCCGGGGGGAAGACTTTAAACGAAAAGTTTTCTTTCACATTTTTCTAACTAATAATTATAGAGAAAAACATTTTTTGTTAAAATTTTGTTTTGAAAAGGTCTTTCCATCAAAGTAACCCCCTTCCCCCAATTTTCACATTTACAAAATTAAAATTTGCCCATGTCTGACACCTTGTGCCACCCCACCCCCTTCCCCCACCATACATATTTGCTTTTTTCTTAACTAAACAAAATCCCATAAAATTGTCGAAGACGTGTTTTACAGTTTTTAGAAATTCTGAAAATTACTGGATATAGAAAAACTAATTGAATAATTTGTATTTGACACTGTTTTTCAAGATTTTGTATGAACTTCAGCAACACACTTTTCTAAAATCGATTAACCAGGGAAGTCCTAGCGGTACCGTTTGGTAGAGCAATCACTATTTAAAAAATACCCATTTTGTGGGGGGGGGGGAAAACCTGATGTTCTGAAGGCAATAAACATATACTAAGGGAAGGCAATAAACTGCAATATCTGAATAAAGGCAATAAACAAAATTTGCAAAATAATACAAAATTTGAAATGTATTATTAATTTCTAATTTCAAGGTTGCAGATGCATGGCAATTTCATTTTATATCAATATTATATGTAAGAAATAAGTCTGTACAAGTGAAGGAGGATTTTTTTTTCTTTTTTTCTAGAGTAGCTTTTATTGTTATATTCATGCCTGCTCCCTACTGTTAAATTTAAGAAAGAAATAATTATTATTTTTGAAGTATAGATTTGATTTAAAAGAGAAAAATAAATAAAAATAGAAAATTCTTTAAAATGTGAAACTTTTATACTGGTAAATATTTAAGTAGTACAGTTTTTTTATTGGAAATTTAATGAACAAAATTCACTGTATAATTCTTAATTATTTTACCAGTATGCTTTGCATAAATGTATCATTTCGTAAAATTAAGTATCACAATGCGAAAAACAAAATTAATTAATTAATATTTAAAAAAATATATTATGGGTTTAAATTAAAGTCAAATAAAGATGTATTTTACTTCATTTTATTTTATTACTTATTTTACTAATTTTAATTCTGTTTTCAGAGTTTTTCCAATGCATTTAAGTGTTTGGTAACCGAGTTTTTTTTTTTTTTTTTTTTTTTTTTTTTTTTTTTTTTTTAAATTTCATTACAATATTATTTTATAAAATTAAAAAATAACAGAAAACATGAAATTTTAGATTTGGATTTGATATATTATAATTATTACAATCTTTGTAAAATATTTCATTTACATACTATATTATAGACATTTAATGAGCAAATTAATCAATTTATTATTATTATTATTATTATTATTATTTTTTTTTTTTTTTTTTCAGGATTTTTTCTATCCATAGTTTAAGTGATTTATCACTTAGTTAAAAAAAAAAAATTACAAATATTTGCATATGATTAAGATATTATCTATCATTTTTATGAAAGTAAAGAAAAAGATTTTTGTTGTTGCAATCACTTTTTAAAATAAAACAAATTTTGAAAGTTAACAACGTATCAACTTGAAAACAATGGACTTGAATGAATATTTTTGATAAAAAAATATTATGTAAAATACAAATCTCTAAATAAATAACTCATTTAATATATATATTAAAGAAAGAAAAATATTTTATTTTGTAAGTTTGTTTTTGACACTAACTGCCGATAGATGGAGCCAAATTACCTATCTGAGATTGAATATTTCAAATGGAAACGAAGACTGTATACGTCCGCGAACATTCCAAACCGGATTACATTCTTTTCTTTTGAGCGATGCGAAAGAAAATAGTGTAATCCGCGAGGTAATATAGTTCCATTTTTAAAGTGAAATATATAAAAAACAAGAGTTTTTTGGGAAAAACGGGCGACGTCACGCTTCACAGACAAAATAAATTAATATCATATATCAATTTCATAAAATTTCTTCGAACCGTTTTCGAGAAAAAAATCTTACACGATAACTCATTTTTCCTTTAAAGTCTTAAATTGCAACTCCAGATCTCAAAATGTATACAATGTTGAAGTGTGAAACTTTCAGGATAGCATCAGGCAGAAGAAAAAACGTTATTCTGAAAACATCAGATCAAAATATGTAATATTTACTGAGATATTAAATGTCGGCCTTTTCATATCTCTTTGATGTAAAACTAGCTGTATAGTAGAGTGTCGCTGCTAAGCTTTGTTTGAGCTTTGCTGCGTCACTCAAAAAACTGCCGTTTTTTATGATAACTAGCATCTAGAGAACGCCGGATCTAGATAATGTACGCATGCGCTTGAAAGACCATGGACCATGGTATAAATTTGTGTGCATGCGTGATTTAAACTTTTTCGCTTTAAAACTTTTTTAATTTATTGTGAATAACGATGAAATAGAATATCTATAGTTAAAATTTACTTCTTTTTGTTTTAAATATTATCTAAATACTTTTTTGACGAAATGGGAAATTTAAAATTAAAAATATTTTCCTCATAGCAAAAATTTATTGATTGCATTCACGTTGGTCAGCCAACCAACGTGAGCAACTGAAGCCTTGAAAGCAAGAAGTAATAACCGCATCACGTCCTTTTTAGCCGAAGAAAAGCATGCAATTGGCGGAGTAATATAGTTCTATTTTTAAAATAACTTTTATAAAAAACAAGAGTTTTCCTGAAAAAAACGAAGACGTTACTAGATTCAGAAAGATCCTATTAACAACATATATTAATTTTATGAAAATCCTTCGAGCCGTTTCAGAGATATTTTTCAGAATTGGAGTTCATTACACCAACCGTTTTCCCATTTTGGCTTTAAATTGAGATTCAGATCTCAAAACATACTGCATGTAGAAATGTAAAAATTTCAGGATAGATTAAGACCGAAGATAAAAGACTATTTTGAAAAGATCAGAACAAAATATGGCATATTTGCTGAGATATTAAGTGTCGGCTTTTACAAATCGCTTTGAAGTCAAACTAGCCGTATATATGAGTTCGCAGCGTCAGTTTGGGCTTCCGCTTGCGTCACTCGAAAAACTGCCGTTTTTCATGATTATAGAAATATAAATTATTGATCACCATTGTAATTGAAAAATAAATATTACTTTAACATGCATAGTAGCCAACATTTTAGTTTATTCCTGCGCATTTTTAGTCCCGTCTTAATTACACACCACTTTATTTTTGAATATTTTTCTCCAACATATAACTACGATAAACTAAGAAAAAATATACTCTTCAAAAAAAAAAAAAAAAAAAAAAGTGGTATGGAATAAAGGCGGAGCTAAAAATACTCTTGGATAAACTAAAATGTTGGCAACTCAGAAAAAGTAAAGAATAATTTATTTTAAAAGTCATTGATATTTCAGAATAATAACATTGTTTTGTGTAACTGATTTTTATCACATTACAATCTCATGTCATTAATTTTTACCATAAAAAGTATTAAATTTAACCATTTTAATAGTAAGTTATAAATTCAAGGCCATATTCCAGTTGAAAACTAAATAAAAGATAATTTTTAACCTACCAACAGAGCCGCTTTTATTCGACCTATCTGTCGGAGTGCCGCTATTACTGTATAGCAACCATTCAACAGTATTTTTAGATTTTTTTTTTTTTTTTTTTTTTTTTTTTTTTTTACAAAAATAGATTACATTTTATTTAATTATAGAAAACTGCTTTTAAAGCTTATATTTTGTCATAAAAAAATAACTGGTATAGATTCTTACATTGCCTATTCCGATTGGGACATCATTTGTTAATTGATTAACATGTTGAGTGCAATTTTAGCCATCGGTGGCTGACATAGTGTTAAATATGATATAAGCCGTGCCAACCATCGGTTGGTGACAGTGTAAAATAGGATATAAAAATAAAAAAATATTACATTGTTTTAAGTAATTATTGAAAATTTACTTCATTTTTATTTATAACAGGAGGAATCATTATGGAATTTTAATGTATTTTATTAAGAATTCGCATGGCGCTAAACGAGTTAATTAACTTAGAACTGTGAGTTAGACATGCACACTACGATCCCGCTTTTTTTCTTCACTATTTAACCACTATTTTTATATTGCCATCTTCTAAAGTATGTTCCCGAGATGATATAAGTTGAAAATTGATCTTAAAAAAAAAAAAAAAAAAAAACATAGTGGAGAAAGAGGGAAAAAAAAAGAAACCCTACCATCAGGGATGGAACACGGGCGCAGAATTCATACCGGAATCTGTTTAAGAAATTTTCCTAACTATAATATCGTTGATTTAAGAAGTAGAAAATTTTCTTACATTCATAGTGGTATGAATACTGCGCCCGTGTTCCATCCCTGTACCATGTATAATAAGATAGGTTGTTCAGCTCAACTGTACTCTTAATTATTTTTTTTTCTACGTACATTTTGTAGTATAGCTAAAGTATCTGTTGATGGTAATTGATGTAAAAGTAATTTTAATATCATAAAAACTGAACATTAAATATGTCAAATAAAACATGCGTCGTATTTCTAACACAATATGAAAATTTATATACGGTTTTAAAAATTCATTTTCGGAATTGTATGATAATAAATAAAAGTTCACGATTAGTGGAACTAGAAAATATTGGTAACATATCATTATAAAATTACACAACGTATCATAATAAAATTACGTTAAAGATTTATGTATAAAAATAAAGGTAGCAAATATAGCGGAATATTTTCATCCCTAAAAGTGTCATAAAAAAATTGTGAAATGTGATGTATGACACGTGATTGTATACACATTATTTGGCAATTACCGTATTTTTCGGCATATACGCGCAGGTTTATTAAATCAGTTATAAACCGGAAATTTAAATTTACAGAAAAATCTATTTTCTAACAAGCTTTTGTTTCTTACAAATATAGCTTTATTTGTAAATTAAATTTTCTCGCGTGTAATTCATTAATTTGACCTGCGCGTTATACGCTGCAAAATACGGTACAAATGTACACCCTCTGGATTGTTCTTATACTATTATTTCTCGAATACTGTCTTTGTCGTATTTAATTACACAGTTTCCGATATTAAATAGAGAGATAATTTCTTTTAAAAAATATTGGTATTAAAATGTCTGGAGGTGATGCTTGAATGAAAATCTGCTCTTTTTGCAAACATTGTTCTACGCTATTGTTCACACTCCGCCCGTAATTGTAATATGATACATGACATAAATGTAATAACAATAAAAAAAATGTAAAACAATAAAAAATATATATTTTCCAGAAAACATGTATAATATTCGAGCCATATTTGTTTATCAAAAATAGAAAGTCTTGTAATTTACATTTAAGTATCTATTATTAAAATAAAAAAAAATCGACTTGGATGGAATTTATTTCTGAAACTTATTTATTATTTACATTCTTTAGCAATTTAACATAAATTTTAGCACAATCATAAAAAAAAAAAAAAAGCTACACTTTAATTAAAAGCTTTACGGAGATGGCTTCTTAACGTTTTTAATATCACCTTCATTAAAATATGTAAACAATCATAAAGCTTCCGTAAAACGTTGAGATAAAATTGTCATTGTCTGTGCAAAGCTAACAAATTACTGCTATTGTAAACAGGGTCAGTTGCGTTTCTAAAACATCGCCTTTCTAAAACATCGCCATTCCATTTCCTTATATTGACTTCATGAATATCAATACTTTAAAGGTTATTTATTACATAAAGTATCAAAATTAATTAAGAATCCTGTTAATATAACTTATTTTTGTAAACTTTGTCTAAGACTATAAATATTTTATCGTTCATGAATCGTTTATTTCTTTTTCAAAGATTATGAGCAAAAGGAGAGCCAATTTTGAAAATTGTATGATAATTTCTTTGTCTCAATAATTAATATGGCTTCATTCATTTATGTTTTGAATAGAAATATTAATAATGAAGTTAGAGATGCCAACATTTGAATTTATTCCGGAGCATTTTTTTTTTTTTTTGCCCCGCCCTTATTTTTATACCACTTTCATTTTAACACTTTCGTCACCGCATGTTTTTGTCTTTTTGAGAGAAAGCTCCGCCTGTGGCCGTTATTCTTTTGTATTACATTATTTCAAATTATTGTTTTCTATATTCCCATTTATTATATAAATAAATATACATTACAATCATACTCTTTCTAATCAAAGTATTTGTATCCATAGTGCATTGATTGCATAAATATGAATATTGGGTATATTGTTAATCCTTTCCGGCTCAGTGTTCCAGTTGAAGGAACACCTAATTTTAATTATAAGGTGCCAAAACTGATTGATCCCGGAAATTTTTTAGCAAAAAATTTACATTTATAATATAGCAAAAAAAGCTTTTAACCGCTTGAAAATAAAAAAATTATTTAATTTAATTTTGTTTGGGAATTACGGTGGCAGTGTAATTTAAATGATCCGAATTACCTTGCACCGCAAAGGGTTAAGAAATAATGTAAACTATGTAACCCAAAGAAACACCCACTAGCGGAGTTACAGATTATTCAAATGACGTGAATTCATGTCAGCGGCCACGAAAGTGTTAAGAGTAATTTTTTCTTGCTTTATTAAATTTATGTATTAGTGAAACTTATTCTATAAATAAAATAGTGCGTGATAAAGGCGTGACTAAAAATCCTCTGGAATAAATTAAAATATTGGCACCTATGATAAAGATAGTTTAAATTTCTTTTAAAATTATAAACTGAAAAATTCATACGTTAACATACCAAATGTTCGTCATACCAACGTTACACGAAAAAAAAAAAAAAAATGCTTATCTGATCTATAATCTCCTGTTCCTCATAATGTATTATAGTTCAACAAATTTCAATTCAATAAATTGCAAAATCATTGATAACATTTATTAAACTGACTCAGTTTTAAAGAAAGAAAAAGTAGAAAAGATGAAATAAAAAATGTAAATTATATATTTATTGTAGTATTTTCTTAAAAATTAAAATTAGAAATTTAAATTTGACTTTTACTGAAATAACTAGTATCCTTTTTCTGTCTAAATGTTATGTCTGTATATATGTTATGTGTCTGAATATTTAGGGGAGGGGGGATTCAGACGCATGTAAACAAAAGTCGAATTCGTCCACTATTTTTTTTTCTATTATGTTATCGCCCCTTTAATATAACTAATGATAATGGCTAATATGACTTTAAAAATGTTATATCCTTTTATTCCTGAAGTAAAAGTAAAACCCATTTTAAAAAATATGTTTTTAAGGCTCCCACACAACATATCATAACCAGAACTATCAACATTTTAATTTATTGCGTATATTTATTGTTTCCAGCCTTATTTTTACACCACCTTTCCATTTAAACGAGTAATTTTCTTCTTCTTGTTGTTCTTCTTCCTTCCTTTTCTTTTCTTTAAAACTACTCTGTAAAGAAAGTGGTGTGGAAAAAAAGCAAACACTAAATATGCTACGTAATAAATTATATTGTTGGCAGCTCAGCCTAACCATAATAACATACACAACATAACAGAAGAAACTGCGTGCGATAAGAAACTATGATTGTGCATGCCTCTTACATAATATACCTTGAAAAAATCACTGACAAAAGTTGACACATTACACATTGTATTTATAAACATAAGCGATGGTTAATTCTTGTCAATGTAAAGTTAAAATATTATTATAAAATAAAACAACAGACCTTACTTAGGCTTCATCTTCAGCAATAAGCTTTTCTGGGGAGGATCCTTCCCCTTTGTCAAATTGCTAAAGCACACAATTGCGCAATTGACAAAGGGCGAGGATCCTCCCCAGAAAAGCTTATTGCTGAAGATGAAGCCTAAGTAAGGTCTGTTGTTTTATTTTATAATTATGTTGTGCTTCGTTTGAAATTAAAGTAAAGTTAAAATATTATTTTATTTATTTACTTTCTTTTAATAAAAACTTCTAGTAGACAATTTTTAGCACTAGTATCAGATATTCCAACATATCGGAATAATTTGGTATGTTAGTTTTTAGCACCACACTTTTTGAAGAATAATTTTTTTCTTATTTACTCGTTCTTACATAATGAAGTAAATTATTGTATAAAAATGTGATGATAAAAAAAGTGTGATATCAATGTTCGTGAAGGAATTGGAACACCTGAATAAGGGTCGTATACCTACTCCTTTTTTTTTTTTTTTTCTTTTTATAAATATTTCAGAAATGTGAACGTTTGGTCTTCTTTACAACGATTTTTTTAAACAATAACTTCTATCCCATTTAATCCCTACCTATAATTATAAGATTACGATAAAGATTCGCGTATGAAAGTAGTGGTAACAAATAAGGTGGAATATTTTCATCCGTAGAAGTGTTTTAAAAAAATGTGAGATGTGATGTACGACCTGTGAGTGCATACACAATATTTGACAGTTACAAATGTATATCTTACGGATTATTTTTATACTATTATTTCTAGAAAGTTATTTTTGTCTTATTTAATAATACAATTTACTATGTTAACTAAAGAGAGTATTTATATTAGAAGTTATTGCTCTTGAAAAATCTGGAGGATTGGTAATTTTGCAATTATATATATATATAATTATATATATATATACTAACAAACATTTGCAGTTGGTATCAGGTTAAAGGAAACTTGGATTCCACAATTTTTACATTTTACTTATTTTATTATATATTAACGGATATCAACGCTTAGTCAAGTCTAAAATTACTATATGAGTATACTGGTATCCAAATTTGCCTTTTTAAGAATCCTAGTTGGCATATCTGCTAATATATATAGTTATTAAATATTATGTGTATATATATATATATATATATAATATTATTATATATAATGCACATTTTTCAAGCATTAATTTTTATTTGTTTTTGTAAAAACAATGCCTTTCTAAAATAAATAAATAAAATTAAAAATAACCATTTCTCCTTCAAAATATTACTTTTAATATTTTCTTTAAAAGCCGGAACTTTAGCATATGTAAGTATATAAAATATGTGCTATTACATGACTCAAATCATAAATTGAAGCTTTGGAATCGCTACTATAAAACTCCAATTTTTACGATAAATAAAGATATAAAAGCGGATATGATTTCTTTCTTAGATAAACTATTAAGAAAAATGAACAGCTGCATCAGACACATTCTTCATAAAATATAACACTTTGCACCGATGACAGTTTTAATATTGTTAGTCAACCAAAAAGCGCTTTTATCCTAAACCGATTTTTTTTTTTTTTTCTTTTAAGGAAGAGCAGAGAGAAAATTGATAGGAAACTGTACTGGGATTTTGTTTTATATTTTGATGCAGTTGCGTTTTTGGTTCATGAAAAGAGTGATTTCTCTCTCAATCTTTGTCTTTCTGTGTGTTTAACTTTTTTTTTTTTTTTTTTTTTTTTTTAACTAAAAAGCTACAAGAATCAAGAGGTATGGCAATTATTGTCAAAATGCATTTATGAATTATGATAACGCCTACTTCCTGTAAAGCTTTTAGTGATATTAGCTATAATCAAAGAAAATGTGAAGTTCTGTAAAATAATTTCTGTGACCTATTAGATTTCTTTTACCCCATTTTAAAAAAAGTAGAAGATTGAGAAAAAAGAGAAAAGTAAAGAAAAAATAAAAGAAAATTAAGTATGTTTAAGTAATTGAAACTAGTACAGTGTTGCATATCCGAAAAGAAAACAATTTCATTTTTAAGAAATTAAAATCTAATCAAGATATTTTTCATAAAAAATTATATTTTATAAACTTTCAAAACATTAAACCTTTTCTAAAAAAAATAATAAATTTTTGCATTTATTACTAATCAAACTACTTCAAGAGCTTTTGATTTTACATTTGTAAACGAATTTATGAAAACTGCAATCGTCAATATAAATAAATCATCATCATTTTCATGTTGTTACCTTTATAAGCTGTACACTACAATCCTGCGCAATTTCATCCCGATCTGAATTTTCCATGTTGTGACCTCTTCTTGTTAGTTGGTTAGAGCCAGAGTTCCCAACTTTTATAATTTATTCACGAGCATTTTTAGCCCCGACTCTTTTTCATACCGAAATTTTGAAAAATGCCTTTCTTCTTATTTAATCGTTGTCACATAATAAAGAGAAATAATCTACAAAATTTCTGGTGCGAAAAGAAGGCGGGGCTAAAAATGTTCGCGAATAAATTATAAAAGTTGAGAACTCTGTTAGAGCGCCAAGTTAATAACGCGTTTGATCCCTGAAGGTCTGACGTGTTAATTTTTGCAGATAATTAGTAGAAAAGGTGTCAATCGATAAAAGAAAAATTTTCGTTGACTACACAGCATCCTAAGAATTTTTGAAATTTTTTTTTATTTTTTTTTATTATTATTTTTATTTTTAATTTCGTTATTAAAAAAACATAAAATATTTTAGATATTTAAAAACACACACACACACACACAAAAAAAAAAATGTTTTAAGTTATTAAAAAAAAAAAAAAAAAAATTATTGAAAATAAGCTTTCTATTGAAATTGGACTTTTCACCGTGTCTTCGTGTCGCACTGAAAAACAAAACGTCTCCACTTTAACGTAAATGTTAGCACCTTTTTTCGTCACTTGTTAGCTCGATTGGATAGAGCGTCATGAAAAATAACGCGATGACAGTAAGTTCGAACCTCGAAGACCGATGTGTTACATTATTGCAGATAATTAATAGGAAAGATTAAAATAAAGATCCTTCGTTGTCTACACACTATCCTAAAAAAAAATTGATTAATTTTTTTAAGAAGCTTCTTTCGTTTACTGAAACGCACAAAATAAAAATGTAATTAAAAAAAAAAAAAAAAAAAAATTTTATAGCCTTAAAAAGCACTAAAAAAGTATTCTTCTAACAAGGAACATCACCCAAGTGTCAGGCTGCGATTTTAATGAAATTTTAATTTCTGATAGACGGCATATACCAAATATTTTTGATCATAGAAATTTTTGCTATCATCCATGTTTTCTATATTTATTGAATTTTTAAAATGTTAAAAACCACATCGGCCACATATCAACAGTAAGCTCCGCCTTTGGGCGTGACTGAAAAATGATTTAGCAAAATGATTTTGCGCTTTCATGTTTAAGTTACAAATGATTATTTATAGTACTGAAAATTATTTCAACTGAATTATTCATTTGAGTATTCCCTTGCTGTATAAATACAAATTTTTCCCATATTTATGAGTAAAGTGTGATAGAATATCAAATATGACAGAAACGCCTAAATTTCATTGAAATCCGAGCCGGACACTTGGGTGATGTTCCTTGTAAGGACATGCTATAAAAAATAAATAAACGTTTCAACAATAAAAAATTTGTTGAAACAAACTATAAATATTTAAAGAAAAATATAAATATTTCACTTTGCAAGCGATGAAAAATTTTATATATTAAAAATATTTTTAAAAAGCATTCGAGAACAATGTCCTTTTTTTTATAAGTATTTGTTGAAATCTTTCAGCATGTTCTATGATTTTTCTTTGATTTTTGGTTACAACGTGTCGTGGGTTTGATTCTCAAAGGGCCGATGTGTTAATTTTTGCAGATAATTAATAGAAAAGTTGTTAATTGATAAAAGAAAAATCTTTCAAAGTCTACATATTGTTCTAAGAATTTTTTTTTTTTTTTTTTTTTTTAAGCTTTTTTTTTTTTATAACTAAAAAGCAGAAAATAAAAATTTAAGTAAAAAAAAAAGTTTTTAACAATAGAAGCTTTTTATTGGGGTGCCCTGAAAAGCATAAAATAACTTTTTTTTTCTTGTAAAAACATGTTATAAATAAATGAAATTTTAAAGACTAAGAAAATTTTTGAGAAAAATATAAATATTTCCCTTTTGCAAGGGATGAGAATTTCTAAATATTCAAAATATTTTAAAAGTTTTCGAGACGTTTGAAATTCCTGGCTTAACAAATACTTGTGTAGAAAGTAATGATTAAGGATATTGGTTAAATATAGCTTTTTAAATATTTTAAATGTTTAAAAATTTTCATCTCTTGCAAAAGTGAAATATCTTTTTTTCTCTAAAATTTTCATAGTATTGTAACTTTCATTTATTTATCGCATGTTTTTGCAAGAATAAATTTTTATTTTATTATTTTCAAGGCTTCACAATAAAAATCTTCTATTGTTAAAAAACGTTTTTTTACTTAATTATTTATTTATTTATTATTGTTACTTGTAATAAGACAGCAAGGCAGGACAAAAATTTAGATACTTGCAAGTCACAAAGTCTTGCCGCTATTCTCCTTTCTTGAATTACTTATACAGTTTGCGCTTTATAACTTTTAAGTTTGTTGTAGAGTTAGATTATCGTTTCGTTTGTGTTGCGAATTGTTAATCTTCGAACTTTAGTTTCTATGTTTATCAGTATTTCAATATATATATATATATACACTGAAGTGACAAAAGTCATGGGATACCTCTTAATATCGTGTCGGTCCTTTTTTCGCCCGGCGAAGTGCAGCAACTCGACGTGGCATGGACTCAACAAGTCGTTGGAAGTCTTCTGCAGGAATATTGAGCCATGCTGTCTCTATAGACGTCCATAATTGTGAAAGTGTTGATGGTGCAGGATTTTGGGCACGAACACACCTCTCGATGATGTCCCATAAATGCTCGATGGGATTCATGTCGGGCGATCTAGGTGGCCAGATCATTCGCTGGAATTGTCCAGAATGTTCTTCAAACCAATCGCGAACAGTTGTGGCCCGGTGACATGGTGCATTGTCATCCATAAAAATCCCATCGTTGTTTGGGTACATGAAGTCCATGAATGGCTGCAAGTGATCTCCAAGTAGCTGAACATAACCATTTCCAGTCAATGTTCGGTTCAGTCGCACCAGAGGACCAAGTCCATGCCATGTAAAAACAGCCCACACCATTATGCTGCCACCACCAGCTTGAACAGTGCCTTGTTGACAATTTGGGTCCATGGCTTCGTCGGGTCTGCGCCACACTCGAACCCTACCATCAGCTCTTACCAACTGAAATCGTGACTCATCGGACCAGGCCACGGTTTTCCATTCATCTAGGGACCAACCGATATGCTCACGTGCCCACGAGAGTCGCTGAAAGCGATGTCGTGCTGTCAGTAAAGGCACTCGAGTCGGTCTTCTGCTGGCATAGCCCAAGGAAGACAAATTTCGCCGCACAGTCCTACCGGACACGTCCCTCGTACGTCCCACATTGATTTCTGCGGTTATTTGACGCAGTGTTGTTTGTCTGTTAGCATTTACAACTCTTCGCAGACGTCGCCGGTCTCGGTCGTTAAGTGCAGGCGGTCGACCACTGCGCTGTCCATGGTGGGATGTTATGCCTGAAATTCGATACTCTCTTGACACAGTGGACCTGGGAATGTTGAATTCCCTAACGATATCCGAAATGGCATGACCCATGCGTCTAGCTCCAACTAACATTCCGCGTTCAAAGTCTGTTAATTTCCGTCGTGCGGTCATAATCACGTCAAAACCTCTTCACATGAATAACTTGAACACAAATGAAAGCCCTGCGAAAGCACTGCGCATTTATACCTGTTCTACGCGATGCTACTGCCATCTGTATATTTGCATATTGCTATCCCATGACTTTTGTCACTTCAGTGTATATATATATATATAACTGCAAGACAGTATAAAACGAAAAATTTAATTATTATCCTTTAAAATATGCAATGCAATTCACGATTTCAAATTGATGTTGTGTTCAAACCTCTGCTAATTGTTACGAAATTTTTATCTCAAATGCCTTTTGTTTACTTTTTTCTCTCAGAGCTTCCAACCTAATCTGGAGGATTTTTTGTAACGCCCTTTTTTTTCCACGCCAGTTTTTTTTTTTTTTTTAGAGAATTTTCCTTTTTAACACTTTCGCGACCGCAGGATTTTGTCTTTTTCAACCCCTTAACGCGCGCTGTCCTCGCTGCGAGGACGCAAAATTTAAGATCCAGCTGCAAAAATTCATCCCGGAAAATTTTTAGCAAAAATTCACGTTTATAACATATTAGAAAAGGCCGGTTTTTTAAAAATTTAAATTAAAAATTTCTTTTAGTTTAATTTAGTTCATGAATTCCGGTGGCAGTATAATTTAAATGTATTAATTTGTCTTGCGTCGCAAAGGGTTAACCCTTTGCGGCGCAAGACAATTCGGATCATCTAAATTATACTGCCACCGGAATTTATGAACTAAATTAAATTAAAAGAAATTTTGAAATTTAAGGTTAAAAAAACCGGCCTTTTCTGATATGTTATAAACGTAAATTTTTGCAAAAAATTTTCCGGGATGAATTTTTGCAGCTGTATCTTAAATTTTGCGTCCTCGCAGCGAGGACGTCGCGCGTTAAGGGGTTAAAGACTGTGGGCTTTATTCTACTAAGTTGCAAGATTTATGAACAAAATTTTCTATGTTCACATTTATATTACAAATGGATATACATTATAATTATATTCCTTTTAATCAAAATATTTGTATCCATATTATTTTTGACTGTAGAAATTTGAATATCGGGTATTTCTTAAGGAATAAGCATAGCCTTCTAAACTAGATGCCTGTCGCGTGGCTCGGAAACTTCGCAACAGTTCAAGAGGTAGACAGCGCCACCTGGTAAAGATTGAGTGACTTTTTTATTCAACAGTCAACAATAGTTTTAAGTAGTGATACATGCTATATATAATCGACGTTTCTTCGATTCTATTCGCCTTTTATGTATATCAAATCCCACTTTTAAAAATATTTGGTTACTATTGAAGAAATTCCCACCTTTTTTGCCACCACTAATTTCATGCAGTAATATTTCTGGTATATTTATAGTAATGTGTCATGATTATACAGGGTAGAGACTATTTTATTAAAATAGTGGTAGCAATAAATTAGAAAATTTCTCATTCATGAGAGTATCCTGAAAAAAGGGTGGAGATTACGACCCCTGGTCAAATATATGATGCATACATTGAGATAAAAGAAAATTAAATACCTAACTATTGCTTTTTTAAATAGAATGAGGTTAGTGTAAGATTTGCAATATCCAAGTACAGTTAGCGTTTCTCTTTTTAATACTGAAAACATAGATTAATTTATTCCGGAGCATTTTCAGCCCCACCTTTATTTCCGTACCATTTATTTCATGTAAGGAACACGGGTGCAGAACTCATACCACTATCAATGTAACAAAATTTTCTAGTTCTTTAATCAACGATATTATAGGTAGAGAAATTTCTGAAACAAATACTGGTGTGAATTCTGCGCCCGTGTTCCATCCCTCTTTTTTTTTTTTTTTTTTTTTTTTTTTTTTAAGTAATTTTATCGAAGTTATACATAGGAGAAAATTTCTCTATAAATAAAGTGGTGCGAAATAAAGGTGGAGCTAGAAATATCCGGAATAAATTAAAATGTTGGCATCTATGCTGAAAGTTAGAACAATAATTTTGTTGAATCTTATATTTTTTTTGTGTACTGAAGCCGAAAGTGAAGAGAAGTTTTCTCTATCATATATAGAATTTTGTCAATACAGGGTACCTACTGACACAATTCCTTCCGTCAATCTTCCATCAATAAAATTAAATGGCAATTTTTATATTATGTTTCCATGATTGATAATAATTAATCATAGAAACATACTATAAAATACCGAAAATGAAGAAATTTTGTCAGTAGACACCCTGTATTGACAATAATCTATACGTGACAGAGTAAAAAATGCCTTCGTTTTCAGTTTCAGCACTTCAAAAACGTAAGTATTAGCTAAAATTATCAAAGAATATTTTTTCAACATTCCTTTTGTAGATTTGTGTTATTAATCATTTAGATTATCATTAAATAAAGCAAATATTCTTATTGACTATCGTTTTAATCGACGTCATACTCTTAAAACAGATAAAAGGAATAAGTAGAGCAGAACTTTATCACGACAGTCAAATGAATTATTTACCTTTATATGACGATCGGTTAAATTTTAAAATGTGAATGCTGCGAACAAAACTTTAACAGATTTTATGAAATACTTTGTTTTTTCCCCATTCAATCAGAAACTGAAAAACTGTATAAAAAAAATATATTTAAACTACGAATTTCAATGTTTATAAAACAAATAAATATTAAAAGACGTTAACATTCTGAGAAAAAAAAAAAAAAAGAGAGAGAAATAAAAGAAAAAGCAGGAGAAGGAGAAGGAGAAGAAGAAGAAAAGTGTAATAGAAGATGCTTGCAATTAATAGGAAATTCAACCTCTTCGTGACATTTGGTAATGCAATAGCAAATCTAAATTTTCTTGTTATGATTATTCTCCAATTACAGTTATTTATTGGATAAAGTAATAATATGATTTTTCTCCATAAATATTTATCAGACAACTGAAGCGTGTAATGCAATATTTCAATTTTATTATTTTTATAACAGTATTTTTGTTTCGTGTCTGTATTATTTTCTAGCAGATACTTATTTGAATATATTTTATGTCTGATATTTTTATAAGAATGTATAACACGAAGTGTCTCTAAGACGTTTCGTAAGTCATAGCTGCCAATGTTTTAATTTATTCCGGAGTACTTTTAGCCCCGCCTTTATTTCGCCCCACTTTATATATAGCAAAATTTTCTCTAATATATAACTTCGATCAAATAAGAAAAAAATACTTAAAAAAAAATAAGTGGTATGAAATAAAAGCGGGGCTAAAAGTATTCCGGAATAAATGAAAATATTGGCAGCTATAGTAAGTGGTTCGAAAACAAAGATGAATATGATTGTTAGAAGAGTGCAATGACGTATGCGAAAAGGCAAGTCAGGAAGCGTTATCTAAAGCGAAATTTTAAAGCACAATTTTATTTGTTACACTTTGAAAACACACACTTTAAACTCGAATGGTCAATGGAATCCATATTGCTCCAAAATTGCAATTTTACCGATAGGGAGCGTTTGCTTGCATGTCTTCAGCGTGGCATCGCTCTCCTAACTACTGAATGTATTTTTATGTTCGTATTATTGAGTGAACTTTAAAACAGAAGTCAGCAAAATTTCCTTTTCTTAATTTATTAACCGAATATATAGACGAACTCTTAAAAAATCCCCAAGCAAATATCATTAATATTAAGAAAGATATCGTCGAGCGAAAAGTCGTTTTTCAAGTCCCCTCAAAAAGGTGCAAAGTGCCAAGGGGACCATAAGATAATAATTACACATATTTGCATTTTATTCGACGAACAGTAATGGATAAAAGTGACGCCACACTATGTATTTTTAAAAAATAAATAAATAAATAAATAAAAGAGAGAGAGAGAGGGGGGGGAGAGAAAGAAGAAAAGGAAAGGAAAGAAAAAGAAAATATTTAAAAAACATTATTTTTTCTAAAATATACTTTTTTGAATATTATAACGATAAATACGAACTATTAAATTAATATCCATTTAATAAACTAGCCAAAATAAGAAAAAAAAAAAACAGTAATTGTAATTGTAACACCACATAGAATAATATGTATTTATTAATATTATTGACTATAAGTAACAAATTAAATGTTACATAAAAAATTTCTTTTGGTAAAATAAATGGTTTTTAAATATTTTTTACTTTTTTTTTTTTTTTTGAGAAAATGCAAAATGTACTTTCACTGATGTCTATGAAAGTTTTCTTAATGTATATCAGAATGCGTGAATATAGTACATTTTTAAAGTTTAATATTTGACAAATTTCTTCAGAATTAAGGTCAAATTTCTACAATCATGTGACTGTAACAAAGAATATTTATCTGAATTCAGAATCTATATACAATAGCTTTAATCTGGTGTGTTACAAATCATTACGTAATAAATTTGAAACTCTAACTTCTATGTCAACTTTTCATGGATAAAATCAATTTACTTTAGAAAAAAGCATTATCATTTAACTAAAAATTATATTTTATTTTTATTCCTAATATGTTCTCACATATAAAATATTTGTTATGACCGTCAGTACAGCATTAAAATATTTTAAAACTCATGAGTTATAATCACATTATTCTTTTATCCTTTTATAATTAGCGTGTTAAAAGTAGTCATCCGCGAAATATTTATCCATCAAAGATCTAAAATAATACCGCCTATTCTTGAAAGTAATGTTTAATTAATTGTTGTTCCACAGCTTTCACAAACTCAGCAGCATACTTAATCTAGTGATTTATAGCGTAGATTACTGTCACGAATCTGACATACTGAGGATGCCATTTTGGTGCTTTAACTTTTCAGAAAATGCCGACGGATTTTAAATTTATTAAATAGAGGGTTACTATCGTGTAATAATCGATTCCTTACAGATTGTAAGATTTTTTTTTTTAAGTAGAAAGTGTAAACATTTTAATTATTTGTTTACGAATTATTGCTTTTCAAAGACATCAACATTTAACTGAAAATTACATTATACATTTATTCCTAAAATGTTCTCACATATAAAATATCTTCTATGAATGTGAATAAAACAATAACATTTTTTTTTAAACTTGTAAATTATAATTATATTATAAGTTACTCTTTCTTAATTAATATGTTAAAAGCTGAATTTCGTAAAATATTTATAGATCAAGTATCTAAAATAAGATCGCGTATTCTCGAAAGTAAAGTTTAAGAGCTAATTAATTGTCGTTCTACAACAAGCACAAACTCAGTAGCATGTTTAATGCAATGATGTATGATCAGAGCCTGATTAAGGGGGAAGCACACATTATTTATACTAACACCGTTATTTTTTAACAAATACTTTCCTACTATAATAAACAGAAAATTCTCATTAAAAATTATTTTAAAAGAATTCTGGTGTCTAATAACGGTGAGTAAATTGGATTGTTTTACACCGTTCATTTTTTATAAAAAAATATTTCCTCATCAAAGCGTGGAATTTCTGTGACATGAAGTAAAAAATAATTGTAAAAATATTCCGGTGACAGCGGAGATAATGTGTGCTTCCACCTTAATCAGGCTCTGTGTATGATGTAGAATATTGTCACGAAGACGACTTACAAAGTAGATGCCATTTTGGAGTTTCAACTTTTCAGAAAATTTCGCCGTATTTTAAATTCATTAAGTAGAGGGTTACTACCGTGTAATAATCGATTTATGTTGATTCTAAGATTTATTTTAAAAAAGTAAAAATTGTAAACATTTTTAATTATTAGATTACTAATTATTGCCTTTTATATGATTGAAATTAAAATTTTACCCAAGATTCTATCAAGTCAATTTTTCACACACATATATATATAATTTGAATAATTTAATTCCTTTACAACACTCAGCAAGTGAAAGAGAGATGAAAATACATACTTGCCAACCATCTCATTATAAACCGTACAATTTATAGTACCCGCCTTTTTTTTCACACCAATAATTTTTTAGAGTAATTTTAGTCTTATTTAATCGTAACAACATTTGGAGAGAATAACTTTAAAAATATAGTGGTGTAAGAAAAGGGGCGTTTTTTCAGGGGGCGTTAACAATTGTACGGTTATTAATGAGATGGTTGGCAAGTATGAAAATACCAACATATGAAATTTTAAATGAGATGTAGTTTGAATAATATTATAGTCACGGTGATAATATAATTTAATTACACTGAGTAGTAAAAACATATTAAAGTACTTACGCAGAAGAGAAATGACACACATAAATCATAAGCCTAACGATGAGATAATTTGCATAATCAATTAATCCAATATAAACACTCATCAAATAATAGAAATGGAAAGAGATAAAGTAACCAAACCATTGTTTATTGGCGAATTATTATTTTAATTTTAAATATTATTTTGTATTCTTTTTTATATTAATTTAGAATTGATTAAAATTAATGGGAAAACATGAATACATACATACACACAAACATATATATGTATATATATAGTATATATACATAGATATATACAGTGTGTAACTAAATTATAAGACCACTGTCGATTTTGTGATTTTTATTTTAAACAGTATAATATATATATATATATATATTTATTTTTAATTAAATTACGTTGATGTTAATAAATGTAATATAAAATATATCCATATTTTTTAAAGAGATATTTAAGTATACTAATTATTTTCTCAATAATTTAAAAATTTTCTATTCAAATATATGTAATAAAAATATAAGACCATTAGTTATTATTATTATTATTATTATTTTTATGAAACTAAAATGATGTTGATCCACCGTTTTCTGTATAACTTAAAATATTAGATTTTTCATTGAATTAATTAGGTTTTCGATCAAATATTTGGGAATTTTGTCCCATTCATCCATGATAGCTACTTCCAATTCGTATACAGAATCATATTGACAATTATTTGCATTCACTTGACGAGTCAAATGACCCCAGAAGTTTTCTATGGGATTCAGGTCTGAGCCAAGTCTTGAACAGCTTAACTCTTTCAGGAGCAAAAAAAATATTTAAATTTAAAATTAAAAGTTACCAGAAAGCACCAATAATATTAAATGACAAGAAAGAAAAAGTAATCGTTTGCAGTAGTTATATCATATTAAATAAAATTGAAATTTCTTTATAAAAATAATGGCATTAAAAATGTGTCATAGGACGACGACTTGGAATTACGAATGACAATAGGTGTTGTGATCCTTTTGTATAAAAATTAAGCAAATGTGAATATTTGATAATTTGAATCTTTCTTTTATAATGTATATAGAAAATAATGAACTTGTCAATAGTACAGGGATGTATATATATATATATATATATATATATATCGTAGGTGCTAACCGTTCCGATTTTTTTTTATACTCCGTGTTGTGTAGATCGGCTTTAATGCAGAGTTTGTTCGACTGTTGATTTGGATAGCAGATTCTCATAATCTCATAAAAATTGTGAAAAAGTTTAGTCAATCGTTGAAGAACGTCTGGCTTGCCACTGTTTTTCAGTAACTTTGGTTCAGCTGTGGCATCGTGATGAAATTGCCTGTTGTTCTGTACTTTTACATGTCATGCAATCATTGTTTGATACCATACTTGCCAATCATCTCATTATGAACCGTACAATTTTTAGTACCCGGCTTTTTTTTTTTTCACACCAGTCATTTTTTAGAGTAATTTTACTCTTATTTAATCGCAACAACATTTGAAGAGAATTACTCAAAAATATTGCGGTGTGAAAAAAGGGGCGTTAACATTCGTACGGTTATTAGTGAGATGGTTGGCTATTGTGCGATACGACGCCTAGGTAGATAAGTGCTGTTATTGCTGCTAGTTTATGTACTGGCTTTTCAGATATATATTTTCGAATTTAGAAAAAACGAAATCAACTGTTCTTTCTACTATAATCAGAGTTGTCAACATTTTAATTTATTCTGGAGCATTTTTAACCCCGGCTTCATTCCATACCACTTTTATTTTAAGAGTGAGAGTATTTTTTTCTTATTTTATTGTTGTTACATAGTGGAGAAAAGTATTCCATAAATAAAATGATGCGAAATAAAGGCGGGGCTAAAAATACTCCGGAATAAATCAAAATGATGGCAACTATGCTCTAATGTATGTGTCCAATAAATATCATTATGCTATTCAAATTCCTTCTTGATGCAGAATTTTAATGACAGAAGTGTATAACCATAGTAAAATAAGAAAAAAATTATCAAGAAAAAGTTGTATGAAAATAAAAGTGGGGCTAACAGTGCTCAAGAATAAATTATCGAATTCGCAACTCGGCAGCATCTGGTGCAAAAAATAAGTCCACTACATCTTATGTGAATTATGCATGACACATTTACTACCTAAGCTCGTTATCCATATTAAAAGCCATGACGAAAGCCCTTTTTCAAGGAAGACTTCATATCAGAATTTTTTTTTATAAATAATTTCAGTTTATTTGTCAAAAAATACATATTCTGTTTTAAAATAATGATGATAATTGTGATTTAAATATTTGAAAGGAAGGTAGTTATACATAGCAAATTCAAGCGACTAGCGCTCGCAATACGGGGCGATTGGATTTATATAAAGCAATTGCACAGGTGACAACCAGTGTTGCCAGATTTTGCAACTTTTTTATTTGATGGTCACCGATAATTTTTGGAAAGAGATAAATGATACACATAATTGACGATTAATCGCTGAAGTGACAGCTACCCGTTACATTAACAGTTTGTTTAAAAATAAACACTTTTATGTACCTGGTACTATTTATAATTTATTCCGGAGCACTGTTAGCTCCGCCCTTTTTTCACACTAGTATGATTTTAAGGGCATTTTTCTCCAATATAAAATTATGATGAAATAAGAAGGTAAGTGCTTTTAAAATTTAATACTGGTGCTATGTTGCCATATTGCGAAACTTTTTTATTCAACAGTAAAAAAATTTTGAGAAGTGATATTTAATGTACAGTAGGGGGGAAAAAATCGCAGCACTCGACGTAACTTCGTTGCTAATAGATGTAGAAAAATGTAATAGGTATCATTCGAAGGGGAATTGTGAGTAGTTTAAGAAAATGAACTGAAATTTTGAATTGGTGGTCGTCTACATATTAAAACACTCACTAACTTTGATTTTTTCAATGGTAATGCCCCATTTTTATTTTATATTTGAAATCCTGGGATCGCAACAACGCGAAAAAGTATATTGTTTGGATATTTTACATATTTTTTCACAGAGTTATAAGTGTTCAAAGTTTGAAGGTGCTAATGTTAAATTCATATTTCAAACTTTTATTAATATCCCCACAAAAAATAACTTGATCGATATAATTATTTTTCTACTAGATACAGTGAAGAAACCCAAACATAATCCATTATTACTTTTGATTCTAAAAAATATTTTGAATTTTGAAAAATATTAATAAATTCATATTCATAAAAATTATGAATTGTGACCTATATTAATTTTTAAATAAAATGAATCCTAATGCTGAAAAATATGGGAGTGCAAATTTGCAGCTCATTCCAGTTATTAGTTTACGAAATATAAATAAATCTTTCTTTTGGAGTGGTTTAGGGGGCCGTCTCTTATAAAGTTTTGCATGAGGTAACGAATCAAATCTTAAAAAATAACAAGGAAAATTAAACAAAATATGTTTATTTTTTATTTACGGGTCAAAATATATAACAACAACATCAAACGCAAAGAAATGAAATAAAAATTATGATTTTAGACATTAGTCTTAGCATCAAGAATTCATATTTTCTAAAGAAGACAAGTCCCGCCTTCATCGTTCTTCAAAACAAAACAGTACAGAAAAGAAAAGTAAATGTGACATTGAGTAATCGTGTTAAACACCTTATTTTATGCTGACAAAAATATGCACAAGTGGTATTTACTTCATCGATTACTGGTGATAAATTTTAAATCTTTTAAACGAACACTAGAAGATAAAAAAAATAACTAAATAGGAGGGGTTTACTGTTTTAAATAGAAAAATTGGTAAATGTAAAAATTTTCAATAAAAAAAAAAAAAAAAAAAAAAAAAGAAAAAGAAAAGAAAGAATTGAAATGCAAGACAGGCTTGTAAAATCGTTTCTTAACTACCGTCATAGTTAAAAGCTTAATCATTTTCTTCATATATTGCTCTATTTTTATTTATTTATTTATTTTGTAGGGAGGAGGATTATTATTTTAAGGATACTTTGGTCTTTGAAATTTTAATAACATATTTTAATTTTATATATATTTTTAAATATACTTTTACTTTTATAAATATATTTTAACACTTTTTGCGACCGCAGGATATTGTAATTTTGACAGTAAGATCCGCCTAAGGGCATTATTCTCTCAAAATAATGTATTTCAGAACAAACGTTCAGAACAAACTCAGAAATTTGAATATGAAGTCAAAATTGGGTGTTGCTATTGAAAAAATCAAAGTTAGCGCTCATTTTAATATGTAGATAACCTCTAATTCAAAATTCGACAGTATTTTCAAAAAGTGCATTTAATTTCCTGTTGAATGGTGTCTATTAAATTTTTCTGCGTCGATTAATAATGGAATTACAGCGAGTGCTGCAATTTTTTTCCCCGACTGTACATAATCGACAATTAATCGTCAATAATATATATCAAACATCACTTCTCAAAATTATTGGTGACTATTAAATAAAAAAGTCGCAAAATCCGGCAACACTGTACTGGTGTGTGAAAACGGCGGGGCTAACAGTACTCCAGAATAAATTATATAAGTTACCAGCAGTGTTGCCAGATCTGTCGAATATTTTATTCAATAATCACCAATAATTTTTAATTGTAACGTTTGCCTAATTACTTCGAAGATTGATAGTCTAATGTGTATATAGAAATCACTTCTCAAAATTATTGGTGATTATTGAATAAAAAATCCGGCAGATTTGGCAACACTGGTTACCAGGTATGCTTTTATACACGTCAAAATTTTTAAAATGGTTTTTACACTCAGTTAAAAATATACTATTAAAAAAAGTTTACGCATCACGTATGATACAATACAATAGCATATTTAGGTATGAATGTGCATAACAGTTAACAATACGTACCATATTTTCCGGCTTATAACGCGCATGTTTGTTAAATGAGTTATACACCGGAAATTTAAATTTACAGCAAAATCTATTTTTTAACAAGATTTTGTTTCTTTCAAATATAGCTTTATCTATAAATTAAATTTTCTGGTGTATAGCTCTCTTATTTGACCTGCGCGGTATACTCCGGAAAATACGGATATATTAAATTCCACATTGCGGTTGAAGTTTAAACTCAAAATCTGAGAATATAAAACCAGTACTCACTTGTGGGAAAACAAATACTGTTTTCTGAAAACCATGCATGTAGAAAAACACTTGTAACTTGGTATTTATTTACTTCCGATGAGAAATTCAGGATAATCTCTCAAAACGAAGCTTGGAATCCATGAAGATGTTGAGAAGAACAACAGAGAATATTAAACAATGATAACTTGAAAGAGCTGTGAATGGTTCACCACGGAGGTGCCAAGAGCTGAACTTGTCATATATATATACGTATAAAAGTGTTTATTTTTAAATTTAATCTGACAAACAAGTGTGTGTACCATTTTCTATTGTTTTCCTTGTGAAGAAATTCTTGTAAAATCCTTAGAATAATAATTGCCACCCTTTATGTACTACCGAATTTTGATGGATAGGTTGAATTAATGGTTAGAAAAGTAAAGAGAGGCAAGCGGGATTAGATTTTGAACTGATCCTTTCTATTCAATCAGTCAGTTAAAAATCTGCATTATATAATTCATATGACTAATTAGTCACTGTCGCGTGCAATTTATTTAGCTCGTTTTATAAAAAGTCTCTATTACATAAATGGACAAACCTGAGCTGTTGATTTTTCGCTCTTGAAAATTTTAATTCGGCCAATGCATTAAAAAATATTTTAACAAGACAATATTTATTCCTTTCTCAGTTTGTTACTTATTTTGGACGATAAACCTGATTTTCTAATAACCCTGCAATATTACTGGATTTTTTTTTTTTTTTTTTTTTTTAATGTTTTCTTACCAGTTATAAATTAATTTCTTATTTTTGGCTCTACAACATTATGCACATCCTTAATAACATTATCATAGCTGCCAACACTTTAGTTTCTCCCGAGTGTGTTCATAACACAGAAAAGTTTTATATAACAGTTTTCAATTTAGTTAATTGTAAAAAATGATTAGTATGGTATTCTTTTTTATTTATTTATTTTTTTTTTCAAATATTGTTGATAAATCGTATTACTAAATTTGAAATGTTAGGAGTTATGCATGAAGTTTCAATAAATATTATTATTATTATATTTTTTTAGTTGTTGCATGTATTCTTATATAGACGGAGTTATTTTAATTTCCTTAGTTACAGTCGGTAACAAAAGTGTCCGAACACTAGAAAAATTCCTATGTAAAAAAAGTACACTTCATACGGTTTTGTGAAATAAATCCTTATCGAATCATGTTCTTACACCGACTAAGCACAGGATTCGACATGGATTAATTTAGCAGAACCGTATGAAGTGTACTTTTTTTACATAGGAATTTTTGCTAGTGTTCGGACACTTTTGTTACCGACTGTATGTTAGAATTTTTCGAAATTTAACAAAAATTATTATTAAAATATTTATTATTGAAATGCATAATAATATATAATGATACAAGGATATAATATATATGTATATTTTTTATAGGTTATATATATAACATATAATAATAAAAATATCATTAAATTAAAGGGAGGAAATTTTCGAATATATAGTATATAATAAAAATCTATATTTATTTAAAATTTACACCAGAAAAGATTTCCACGTAAATTTTTATTTGAAAAAGTAGCTTTCCATTTATCCTCGAGGTTCAAATTCTAGTTTGAATTTAAATCCAGTAAAAGGAGTGTTCATAATGTCTCCTTTAAGAAAGTCAACTTAATACAGTTTTGTTAAATACGTCCTTGTCGAATCCTGTACTTAGTCAGTCTAACAGCACGATTCGGCAAAGATTTATTTAACAAAACAGTGTTAAGCGTAGTAATGGAAGTATTGTATTCGGTCTGAAAATTCGATATCGGGTTTTCTCCTGATTTACACGTTTTAAGGTCCCCTGAGTCCAAAAATGTGGTTTTTGGCAATTGATCAGTGTGTATGTATGTGTGTGTGTGTGTGTATGTATGTGGAGAATCTTCTGGCTATTATAGCTGAGAAACTAATAAAGATAGAGCAAATAATTTTGGAAAAATGCTTTTTATGCTAAAATTAGCAAAACTAACGAAAGGTTTTTTGTTATATATATATATATATATATATATATATATATGATAGATGAATATGTATGCTATAGAAAACAGCAATTATAAACAGGTGTTTCGTATCCAATGAAAAGCGCTGCTGCAGCAGCGGCATCTGAGTTGAGCAGTGTGAGATGTGTAGCGACGTTGTGTTTGCGTCGATTTGAGTCGTTAAAAAATGTGAAAATAAATTAATATGAGTTAAGTGATACAGTCCTTGAGAAATGTATTTGTGTGAGTAATTTATAATTTATACATCTGGTCAGTACGACCGGAGCACAGATACTGAGCGATCTAAGGAATTGTTTAAATTTGGGCAAGATCAAGAACTTTTGATTTCGTTTTGGTGTGCTGCGACGTTTTTAAAACCGCACGCAATAGGAAAATTCTTAGATTACTAACGAGTAAGGAAGTAGGTGCATGCGTATTCTGATTGTTCACTCCCATAAGAGTGATATTGAGTGATATTGTCGTATTGAGATTTGTAATTAAGTTTTGTTCTCAAAATGTTGAAAAGCGCGCGAAAAGCGGATTTGTATCTTCCTGCAACAAAGTTGGGAGATGTAATAATAACAGATAAAATATCGGTTATACATCTGATTAACCATTTAACGTTCACTACTTAATTTATTTTAAAAATTGCTAAACTAATTTCAAAAATGACTTTTAGACACATAGCTGATCATAAATATTTTAAAAATAAAAAATTAGCATTGTTCCTTTTCGAGACATTTTCGGTTTGAAACATGTGTAAGTAAACCTTATTAAATTCAAATAATATTTAATTTAATAAATAAATCACTTTATAAGTAAACACTATAGACAACAAAAACTCGCAAAAGTTGCATAGATCCCAACATTTCAATTTATTCCGGAGTATTTTAACCCTTTGTGGTGCAAGGTAATTCGGATCATTTAAATTACACTTCCACCGGAATTTACGAACATAATTAAAATAAATGAAATTTTAAATTTTCACGTTAAAAAAAAGGGCCTTTTCTGCTATGTTATAAATGTAAATTTTTTCTGAAAAATTTCTGGGATGAGTTTTTGCATTTGAGAGTTAAAATTAGGTGTTCCATCAGCGGGAACATTGCGACTGAAAGGGTTAATATTATAAAGAATACTGAGAAGTTCAAAAATGAACCTGAATTTGTATAATCTCATAGAGGGGATAATTGAGAAACGGAAAATAGAATTAGAGACAATCGAGGAAAATAAACAATTAGACATACAATTAGAACAAGTTAGATTAGAGAGAGCGAAAAGCTGAAGTAGAATTGTCGCACATACGAACAGTTAAAAACACTAGCGAAGACGATTCAGAAAATAAAATTGAGCAATACGATTCTCTGGATTCGCTGATAAAAGTATTAAAACTTTAACCATTCCAAGTCGTCCAGAAGGGTGGAGTCTTTCTTTTTGCTTCTTTGGAAAGACCTTTAATAACTAAAAACGTACCCGATAAATTTAAAGCGGAAATTCTTTTGAATTTATTAGGTGACAAAGCTTCGAACATAAGTGATAATGAATTGACTGACTATGATAATGTAAAGAAAATTGTTTTAAGAGAGTTCGAATCAACACCCCAGTCGTGTTTAGAAAAATTCAGAAAAACTACTAGGCAAACAAATGAAAATCCATGTGCAGTTAGAATTACGGTTAAAAACTAGTTTTGATTATTATTTAAAATTAAGAGAAGTGTCGAATTTTGAAATTTAAAGCAATTAGTTGTATCAGATAAATTGTTTCAAACGTTTCAAGCTTTCAAAGAAACCGTGTCTTCAGCGTCAGACAATCAGATGGTTGGTTTGATCCCGTCACTTTAGGAAAAGAAGCAGATCTTTTTTATGTGTCGCGAGGAAAATCGTTAACGGAGAACAATAATAAAAAATCTTGTAATTCGAGAAATTTGTCTAGGTTATTTCTAGCTGATAGCAAGAATTTAAAGTGTATATTGTGTCCTGAAAATAATCATCCCTTATATAAATGTAGAAGTTATATGACACTGCCTGTTTCTGATAATGTAGAAGTAATAAAAAAAAATAATTTTTGTTTTAACTGTCTTGGCAAATAATTAGTAAATAACTGTAAATCACATTTTTTTTTTTTTTTTTTGTTCTTTGTGTAAACAAGATGGAAAAAAGATGCGTCATCAACATCCTTTAGATTTTCCTAGAAATTCTGAGTCATTTCTTAATGAATGGGAAACCAACGCAGGTGGCTTGGAATTTCCTTCCCCCTTCGATCGTCTGCGCTTTCGCCAAATGCTCCGATATTTCAAACAGCTGTCACCACGTATAGTAATCAAAACAATAATTCGGTACTCTCTTCGCGGGTAATAAAACAGACAAAAACCGTTTTGCTGAGTACTGTGAATTATTTATTAAAAGATGACGGAGGAAATAATTACAGAGTACGCGCGATTTCAGATCAAGGAGCAATATATAATGATATGAATTTAGACTGTGCGAATAGTCTTAATTTAAAAAGAAAGAAAACTAATTTCACAGTTTGTGGTATCGGAGATACATACATGCACGACAATTAAATATGTTGTTAATGCGCCGATTTCTAATTTTGAGGGAAATCTTGAAAAAGAATTGGATTTTTTTATTATATTTAAAATTACGGATTTCATGCCATCAAAAAGGTTAAAGATTAATATGCCAGAATCAAAATATATAAAACTCGCAGATGAAAACTTTAATTTGCCAGGTAGTGTAGATTTACTTTTAAGTGCCGAAATTTTATATGAATCGTTGCGCCCAGGTCAGATTTATCCAGCTAAATAATAATATGATATTCCTAAATACTGTTTTTGGATACGTGGCTAGTGGAAGCGTTCCCATTGAAATTCAGGGAAGGGTACATTGCGGCTTCATTGAGAATAATGCTGGTCTAAACGAAACAATAGAGAAATTTTGGAAAATGGAGGATGGGCAGACTGAGGTACCCAAAAATAAAGAAGCAATAACTTTCCAGGAGCACTTTCAGAAGAACATTAAAAGAGATAATACAGGGAGATATACTGTAAAAATACCGTTAAAAGATTATCCAACGTGTTTAGTGAAACCTAAGGATATTGCCCTTAAAAAATTAAATTTGCTGTGAAATCGTTTTTTAAATAAGCCTGAGTATTTAGCATTATAAAGAGAATTTTCACGCGAATACGAAAATTTGGGTCACATGACAGAAATTTCGGAGTGTGAGGAAGAAGAAGGAACATACTATATACCACATTTAAGAGTCTATCGCCTAGATAAAAGTATTACAAAGCTCAGAGTAGTTTTCAATGCCTCCTCTCAAACAACGTTAGAGATTTATTCTCTTAACTCATTACAATATAACGGTGGGGTTATTCAGGAAGACCTATTTAATATAATGACGAGATTTCGTAAATATATTTATGCGTTCGTGGCTGACATTAAACAGATGTACAGGATTATTTTAATTGACTCGAGCAAAACTAAACTTTTGAGAATTCTTTGGAGAGAGTGAGTGAATGAACCAATTAAAACTTATGAGCTCAAAACTGTTACCTATGGTACATTAAGTACACCTTATCTCGCTACAAGAGTCCTACTTCAGTTATCTAGAGATGAGAGCCAGAACTATCCTTTAGCGTCCCCAGTTTTAGAAAGAGATTTTTATATAGACGACGTCTTGAGCGGTGCAGACATTCTGAGCGGAGCAAAAGGACTGCAATTTCAGTTGACAGTGGCTCTCAATAGTGCAGACATGATATTGCATAAATGGTATAGCAATTGCCCAGAACTTAAAACAGGACTTGACGGTATCTACAATTTTCAAGACGAGATAAAGGCGCTAGGTGTTATGTGGGAATCTACCACTGATATCTTTACCTTCCAAATTCATATAGAAAACGTGGTTCCGCCTACGAAAAATCGTTACTTTCCACAATAGCGTGTATTTTCGATCCTCTAGGACTCTTGGGTCCCTTAATAACGAAGAACAAATTTTTTTTTACAAATCTGTGGCTCTTGAAATTAGACTAGAGTGATCCGCGTCCTGGAACGGAAACGCAACAGTGGAAAAAACCTTCATCGAGTCATTGCCAGCAATAAACAGTGTTAGTGTTAAGAGATGCATATTAATAAACAATGCAGTGCACATTGAGCTTCATGAATTTGCTGACGTTTCCGAGTTTGCTTATGGTGGTGTCATTTATTGCAAATCAACATCAGTGGATGGAGCCATCGAAGTGAACTTGGTTTTTAGCAAATCACGTGTATCACCTCTGAAGCTTACTACAATACCGAGGTTAGAGTTGTGCGCTGCCGTCCTATTAGCAAAATTGCTCACAAATGTGATGAGTGCCTTACAGATTAAGACAGCTGACATCTTCTTCTGGAGTGATTCAATGATAGTCCTTTCCTGGATACAAAAAGAGCCGTATATTCTAAGAACTTTTGTAGCAAACCGCACAGCTGCTATACAAAATTTGACAAAAGTTCAACAGTGGCGTCCCGTATCTTCTGAGAACAATTTGGCAGATCTTATCTCAAGAGGGATGGATCCTGAAAAACTGGTTAAGAATAAATTGTGGTTCGAGGGACCTACTTTTCTGTCTGATTGAGAGTATCCCAACTGTGAAATTCCTACATCCGTCATAAGAGACGAGTTTACATTTGAACTAAAAAATTCAGAACAAAGTGACTTACCTGTACTTACTGTGACTTATAACTCCTATATTCAAGAATTACTTAATTTTAGTAATAATTATACAAAAATATTGCATGTTGTAAGATATCATTTCAGATTTGTCTACAACCTGAAGAATCCAAATGAAAGGAGATTGGGAACCGTTAACAACAGAGGAGATCCGCAAGGCTGAAATTTTTATTGTAAAAGAAATTCAAAGGACAGAGTTTCCAGAGGAACTAAAAATGTTTAATTCGACAAAAAAAAATATTCTGGATAAAAGTAAGATAAAGTGTTTAAACCTCTTTATAGGCAGAGAGGGACTGCTTAGAGTAAATGGCAGACTTAAGGATGCTAATGTAGGTTTTAACAGTAAATTCCCAATTATTCTACCATAGGGTCATAAAAGGACTAAGCTTATTATAGAATCCTATCATAGGCGAAATTTTCATTTAGGTCCTACTGCCTTGCTATACTATGTTAGACAAAAGATTTGGCCCGTTCAGGGTAAAGCAACGTGTAGAAAGTCGTGGACGATTGCATTAAGTGTTTTAAAGTTAAACCCATTGCAGTGGAACAATTAATGGGTGAATTACCGAGAGAGCGCGTGACTCCTGACTTTCCATTTAACTGCTCAGGTGCGGATTTTTGTGGCCCGTTCCTTCTTAAGTATAAACATCAAAGGAAGGGAACTTATCTCAAAATATATGTGTGTATTTTTGTATGCTTAGTCACAAAAGCCGTTCACCTGTAGACAACAATTAAGTATAATTAATTATAAGAAAGCGCCTCAAGAACGGTGTCAGGAACGAAAACTGCAAAAACATTTTCTGGAACGCAATTTTATTTCGATAAAATGCATGTCGTATTATATTAGGATTTAACTTGTTATGCAAAGTAAACCGTTCCACCGATCGCTACAAAAGTTCGTACATTTATTAAGCAGACAAAAATCCATTTAACATCGTAATTTCTAGTTCAATAGGATAATTAGTACAAAAGATATAAAATGAAGATCATATTTTAACTTTAACATTTTTAGAAGGAAAGGACAATGAAAAAATATTATTATTATTATTGTTATTATTGTTATTGTTATTGTTATAATTATTATTTTATTTAAAAGGAAATAAATTTAATTTTAAGTAAACATATATAATAAAATATTTCTTATAAAACTTACGTCCAAATAGCTTGGTTTTTATTATTATTATTATTATTTTTTAATTTTAATATTAATTTCAATTAATTAAGAAATCTATTTCTTCCCCGTGATTTTGTTGTCCACAAAAGTATCGTGGACACAGTTTTAACATAAGATCCCTTTGGCGACTTTTATTATTTTTTGCCTTTTTGGCGATGATTGATGCCAATATCTTTACTTACGCAATTACAATAACCATTTTAATTTATCGCTAAAATGGCAAGGAAAAAAAATGAAATATCCAAGGGGGTCCCACATTCAACTGTGCCGAAAACAATTGCCATAAGAAATAAATTTATTTAAGTGTTTGAATTATTTAGTTTAAAATAATCGGTTAAACTGACGTCATAATAGCTTTATTTATTGTTATTATTTATTTATTTTTAAAATATTAATTTTAGTTAATCAAAGAGACTTATATATACATTTGTTTTTCTTTTTGCTATCTAGGCGGGCAAAGCCTGCTTCTATAGTAATATATATATATATATATATATATATATATATATATACATGCTTGCCAACCATCTCATTATGAACCGTACAATTTTTAGTTCCCGCCTTTTTTTCACACCAATAATGTTTTAGAGTAATTTCAGTCTTATTTAATCGTAACAACATTTGGAGAGAATAACTTTAAAAATATAGTGGTGTGAGAAAAGGGGCGTTTTTTCAGGGGCGTTAACAATTGTACGGTTATTAATGAGATGGTTGGCAAGTATGTATATATATTTGCCTGTGTGTGACGTAGATAAAAAAAAATACTGCACAGTTTTATTTTTTTCTGCATTAAGGAATGTTTTCGCAGTGTACTTTTAATTTTTCGATATTTTTATTACATTTTTAAAAAATGCGATTTTTGCGCTTTCCCCAGCATTTCAATTTATTCTAGAGCATTTTTAGCCCCGCCTTCATTATATATCAATTTTTTTTCTCTTTTAAGAGTAATATTTTCTTATTTTAATCGTGGTTATATATTGGAGAAAAATATTCTAAAAATAAAGTGGTGCGAAATAAAGGCGGGACTAAAAGTGTTCCGGAATAAATTAAAATGTTGGCAGCTATACTATTTAGCCCCATTCTTGTAGTGAAACGTTAAACTATCGTTTTTAAAAGTATATTCTCCACTATACCATAGTGTAAATTAAACACATCCAATGAATACATTCCCAACATTAAATATTAAACATATTTCATTTTGTATTTTTTTTTTTTTTTAATATGATTAATTAAATGTATGAAATATGTCTAGGTGTTTTATATAAAATTACTATTCAAGAAATTGATATATCTAATCCCATCATATCAAAGCTCACTACAATATTTGGAAAATGTATATATTCGATAAAAGTGAAATGTTCAGGACTAAAAAAAAATGTTTTAGAAAAGAATGCAATAATTTTTTTTCATCTCCTAATTTGAAAAAAAGAAATGCGATTTTAAATTAATCAAAAAAAAAAAAAAAAAAAAAAAGATCATCAAGTACATGACTTTATAAATGAAATTTTAACATCCAAGAATATTTATTACACAGAACCATTAATATTTCCTATTATCTTAATACTTCTATTAAACGTATCTTATTTGGTTTTTCACTGAAGTTTCTGCCGTAAGTAATATGAAAATTTTATTTCACACGTAACATCTGAGATAATGAACAATGGAGATATTTCATTTTCTTCAACAAACATTACGTTATAGTAGAAAAAGAGTTCAGAATGCCATCGTCTGTGCCAGTGAATTCAAATAATTTGATGGATGAGGCACGACAGGTACATAATTTTGTTCTATACTTCCTATGATACATGAAGATGAATAAAAGTTTAAACTGTAAAAGAAAGAATTAAAAAAAAAAAAAAAAAAAATTGATTATTATATAAATATCTTAGCATACGATACTGAATAATATTTCAAAATTTAATAAAATGTTTTCAATGTTCAATTCAATTTTAATTCATGCTTCAATTCTATATGCGCTCTTGTTGTTTATAGGCGCTATGATACAAATATAGCCTATTCATTGCGAATGCAGCTGACTAATCGAATTGTATTTCACAGGGGTTTCTTGCGTAACAATGCATATTACAAAGGTGACCTAGTGACAGATTACATAGCTACCAACTTTCAGGATTTTTTAAAAAGGTTTCTAATTACTTGTAACTATAATTTAAGAGTGATTTTTTCTTATGTCACCTCGAAAAATTCTGCCAAACTTTACTACAGTTAAACAGAGCAGTGTTTCCAACTTGTCGGAATTATTTTTATACAAAATCACTGTTAATCATACTTGCCAACATCCTAATTAATATTTCGTAGTATCGTTAGCCCCGCCTTTTTTTTACACCAGTATTCTTTTGGAGAATTTTTCGTTTTATTTAATCGTAATTGCATTTGGAGAATATTATTCTACAAATTTACTGGTGTGAGAAAAAGGGCGGGACTGACAACACTACGAAATATTAATTAGGATGTTGGCAAGTATGCCATTAATTCTGAAAAATGTTTTTGATATATATTATAGTCGTTAGGCAAACATAGAATTGTATAAACATTGAAATAAGAGATTGGTGATGGACGTCTTATAAGTTGGCAGCACTGAAATAGAGAGATGTTCGAAAAAATTAGAGCACTTGCAGAGATACAAACATTTTAATTTATTCCGGAGCATTTTTAACCCTGCCTTTAATCTATACTACTTATTTTTTGAGAGTATCTTTTTTCTTGTTTTATTGTAGTTACATATTGGAGAAAATTATTCTATAAATAAAGTTGTGCGAAATAGGGGCGGGGCTAAAATTCCCTGGAATTTATTAAAATGTTTGCAACTATGCACGTGTCAGTTATGAGTTTGCAAGCGACATATTGTCGCATGAGGGAAAATGTCGTATCGTGTAAATATGTTGCGTGAAGTGGGGTAAGCGTAAGTAAGTTTTAGCATAGTTTGCCTTAGAACTCATTTCTAAAGTTGCTGTCACACTTGCTCCTAAATACTTTTAGGCAAATATTACAACTAATATGCTTTTAAAAAATATGAGCTTTTTATAATTTAACAATGTGTCACCTATCAGCTTTCCAGATTCTTCCTAAATCTGCAACTTTTGGAATATTTAAAATATACTGTCTGAACTCATTACAAAGTTGCGATCTTTTTCAACTAACAATTAAATTAATTAAATTATTTAACTTTCCAATAAAACCTAAGGAAAAAAAAAAAAAAAAAAAAAGAAAGAAGGAAAAAGAAAAAGATGGAAATATTAGGTTTCACTAAAAATTAAAAGTTAAAAATCTGAAAAATAAAAGTAAAAAATTAAATTAAATTAAATTAAAAATAAAATAAAATAAAATAGATAAAATAGGTTATGCAATTGAAGTGCTCTGGATAATGATAAACATCCCGGTTACTCTTCCTCAATCTACAAAATTCCTGGGGTAAGTGTAGCTACAGACGGTAAAACAAAAAGCTTAAGAAATAGAACAAGTCTGAAGTTACACTTAAGATCTACATACAAAACCTAGTTTCCTTACCAAAAACCTAAGTACAGCAATGACGAAACATGGAACTTCGAAACAGACATTCTGTTGCAGAGGAAAAAGCAGTTTTTCAAATCCGTAAAAATACAACTGTCTGAAATTTTATTTAGTTTCCTTAGATTAAATATTACAAAGAAAGGTTCAAACAAACACATATATGACTATTAGGTCTGAATTCTACTTACTATTTAAATTGTAAGCCGCGAATATATTTACCCTGTAATTGCACCTACCCCACTTTACCCTAATTCTTTTTTTTTATTTCCCACGTCGAAAGGTGAATGCGACTTTAACAGTATGAAAAATAGTAGAGGTAATTTTTATTACCCCCAACATCTAACAATTTTAATAGAATTTCTAATGGTATGATTAATATCGACAATATCGACAAAAGAGAACCATTTAATTCTCCATATTAATTCTTCCACTAGCTATATCTTATCAGATTCCTTCGCAATTTTCTGTTGTTAGAAACATGCAGAAATGATTTGACAGGTGTAATATCTGAGATAATAAATGACGGAAAAATTACATTCCATTCGACAAACATTGTGTTGCAGTGGAAAAGGAAACTAGAATAAGGTTGTCAGCTTTAGCGAATTCAAATAATTTCATCGATGAGGCATGACACTTTCATAGCTTCGTACGCGTCTTCTTATAATGCAGAAAAATGAATAAAATTTCACTATAAATGAATAAAGCTTCACTAGAAAATATATAAAATAAGCTTCAGGAAAGAAGAAAAAAATTATTCGGTGCATTAGGGAAAACAGGCGTTTCAAAATTAATTTAATTATAAAAGAGTCACAACACGAAATAACACGAAATAGGTTTGTTTTGGATTTTGCTTCAATATTAAAAGTTTATGCTTTAAGTTTATGCCTAAGTTTATGCTTTTCTTGAAAGATTAACCACAATAAATATCAAAAAGAAAAAAATATATTAAATTTCATGTAATAACGTTTAATTAAATAAAGTGCATAACACTATTAAAAAAAAAAAAAAAAAAAAAAAAAGGTGCTTAGCCTTTTGAGAAAGGATTTAAATTTGGAATCTAAGATTCTTTGAACTATCTTACATTCTTTAATACTTTTTCGATAAGAAGATCGTATTGGATTCATGGAAATTCTCAACCTCCATTTTTCAACAGATTTACATGATTTTTGACATCTTAAACACCATTTGACAATTTTTAGAAAGTTTTATATTATTATATACCACAGTTTTATAGTATTGTACACAGTACATATAGGGTAATTTTTAAAATGAAAGATATTAAAAAACAGACTGAGCAACCCAGTGTCATAACATTATAATACAAGAATGTAATAGGTATAATGGTAAGAAATTACTACTAAGTTAAAATTATTTATATAGGATTCAGAGCTGCCAACCTAATCCGGCAAATTGTTAGTACCGCCCCTTTTTCTACACCACTTAATTTTTAAAGTAATTTTCTTCAAATATATTTGTGATGAATTAAGAAGAAAAAAACTCTAAGAAATGACGGGTGTAGAAAAAAGGGAGGTACTAACAATTTGCCGGATTAGGTTAGCAGTTCTGCGGATTTAATAGGAAAATAGAAATAGATAATGCGCAAAAACAGCAAAAATCCATATATAATGCATATACATGCACACATCTATATATATATATAAGCTAAAAAAAAAAAAAAAAAAAAAAAAGAAAGAAAGATAGAGAGAAATGACAAAAGACTTCAGGCAAGGGTAATATTCTCCTCGCTTTTTTCACGACATTCTCAAGAATGAGAAATTCTCGACTTTATTGCTACCACTATTTTTATATAAGAGTCTCTGTCTTTTCCAATCCCGAAATATTACTATAGAGATATTATAAAATTTTCGGCATAAAATTAATGGTGGAAAAATGGTAGATGTCTCTAATCACTAAGAGTGTCCTTAAAAAAAAAAAAAAAGCGAACATCACTCTTGCTTCAGACTATTTCATTTATATACAACCTGCATGATTACTCTTATAGTTTCCGATAATATTATTAGGCTTTTGGACTTTTAAAACAAGATTCTGACCAAAAAAAAAAAAAAAAATCAAAAGCGATTTTAATGGCGAATTGATAAATAATCAACATTGATAGTATAAGTACCGTAATTTCTGGTAGATACCCTGCAGGTTATATAATCCAGTTTTGACCCAGAAATTTCAATCGATAAATAAATTTATATTTGTACGAGCTCTTCCTTCGAAAAAGTATAGATTTCTCTATTAAATAAAATTTCTGGTAGAGAAATGACACATCTTATCGGCGGGTTATCTACCAGAAATTGCGGTAATTATATTTTATCTTGAAAAATCTAGATATAGTATATTATTTTAACGCATACATTATCAGTTTGGATTTTTAAGAAAATAAACTACTTATATTTTTTAAATATGTGTACATTTCTGTCAATCATTATTGAAATAACAAGGCTTTTATCGACCACAATTTTGAACATAATTTTTTTATAAAAAATATTGAAACATTCAAAGTATAACAAACGTATCATTCAATTGAATAAAATAATGCAAACGATCACTGAAATTTACTTAAAGAGTTGCATAGATTTTGAAGGCTAAACAAAAGCTTATATTTCCTATTTTGTTCTTCTCGAAAACTATAGTGAGGAAAGTATTGCAATCATGTCAAAAATCCGAGTTTCAAATTTCGGTGTTTATACAAGTTTTGAGGTCTTTTGAATTCATATTTACTATTTTTACGATGATGTATTTGTGTATGTATGTGAGAGAACACGATAGCGTTAAACACTTTATTCAAATGAGCTGAAATCTGGTAATTATGTTATATGTTCCATAGCACGAACCCTATTGACTTTTACTTATAGTGTTTTAACAGGGACACAAAGAAAAATTCTTTATCATTATGGTCTATGGGTCCAAATTTTGTGTAAAGTGCGATAGTGTCTAAACGCTTTATTTGTTTGAGATGAAACTTTATACACATGTTATAAGTCACCATACTTGCCAACATCCTAATTAATATTCCGTTTGTCCCGCCCATTTTTTCACACCAGCAGATTCTTAGAGTAATATTCGCTAAATGCAGTTGCGATTAAATAAGCGGAAAACTACTCTAAAATGATACTGGTGTGAAAAAGAAGGCAGGCTAACAATACTACGGAATATTAGTTAGTTTGCTGGCAAATATGAGTCACCGTAACACGAACTATATAAAGTAAGTTTGGTAAACTTAGCGTTTATAGGGTTTTTTTTTTTTTTTTTTTTTTTTTTTACTGGAACACAAAGAATAATTCTTTATGATTATGGTCCATATGGGACAAAATTATATAAACTTCAATAGCGTCTAAACGCTTTTTTCAATTGAGTTGAAAATTTACACACATGCTATAGGTCATTTTTCATAGTTTTCAAAATTTTGGTGAATCTAGCACGTAGAGTTTTTTTTTTTTTTTTTTTTTTTTTACAGGGACACAGCGAAAAATTCATATTCATTATGGCCTACGGGCTGAAATTATTCGGAGTGTGATAGCGTCTAAATACCTTATCTGAATGAGCTGAAAATTTATATACGTGTTAAAGGTCACCGTTGATCGAACTGTATTGCTCTTGTTTAATCTAGTACTTATAGTTTTTTTTTTTTTTTTTTTTTATAGGGACACAACAAAAAAATCTTTATCGTTATGGCCTATGGGCTGAAATCATTAGCGTCTAAATGCCTTATCCAATTGAATGTACAATTTATATACGTAGTGTAGGTCACCGTCGCATGCAGCATAAATGTTCTGGTGAACCTTGCACTTATAGGATTTTACAGGAACACACAGAAATTCCTTTATTTGAAACCTATGGGCTCAAATTATTTAAAGTCCGATTGCGTCTAAACTCCTTTTTTAAACGAACTAAAAATTCATACACATGTGACAGGTCACAATCGTAGACATGATATAGATTTTGGTGAATCTAATTTTTAAATTTATTTTTACATGGTCACAAAGAAAAATAATTTACCATTGTGGCTTATAGGCTCAAATTATTTAAAATGCAATAGCGTTTAAATGCCTCATCTCATTGATCTGAAAATTTATATGCATGTTACAGGTAACGTAGTACGAACTTTTTAGATTTTGGTGAGACTAGCATTTATATATTTTTACATGGACATAACGAAATTTTATCATTATGCTCTATGAACTCAAATTATTTGAAGCGCAATAGCGTTAAATATAACAGCATACTATATGAAGAAAAGTACTCAAACACCCTATTATAATTTTCTCTTTTGCTTATTTAAGGATTTGTCTCACTTTAATTTATTTATACAACCGTTAATTATTTAATGTTCGGAAAGTCGATTGGAGTCACTCCAGATTTTTAACGTAACAAACAAAATATTTCATTCAAAATTTAATTATTCAAAATTTTAAGTAAATAAAAGAGCAAATTCAAAAAGGTATATTGTAAAATTTTCAGTAAAAAATTTGGAAAATACTGCCGGTGGGATCGGGTTTACTGAGACCCTTCAGAGAAGCGGTGAACAACACTTCTCAAAAACTAATGTACGGATTTTATTGAAATATTACACACTTCTACAAAATAGATCTGGCTATGCTAGAACATATATTTTTTTCTTTTTTCGATTTCAAGTACTTAAATAAGGTTGTACGCTGGGTAAAATACACCGAAATTTGTAGTGTTTTTGCATACAACTGTACTAAAAACTAAAAATTCAAATATTTTAAATTCCTTTGTTCAAAGCACTAATCAATCCTATTTTGAGAAGTGTTCAAAGTTTCCGTAAGATCGGTGCATTAAATTTTGAGAAATCTTATTCATCTCTTTTCTGAATTATGTAAACAAACTAGGACCCACTGACTGAAATGTCCAAATTTTTCAATGAAAATTTTATAAAATATTCGTTAAATGTTGCTCTATTATATGATTAAAATTTTGAATAAAAAATCTGGAGTGACTCCATTCGACTTTCCGAACATCGAGTAATTAACAGTTTTGTAGATAAAGTAAAGAAAGAGGAGTTGTTAAACAAACAAAAGAGAGAAAAATATAATAGAGTGTTGGAGTATTTTTCTCCATATATTACACGATGTTATATGTAACGCCACTGAAATTTGAGCCCATGATCATAATGATAAGGAATTTTTCGTTGTGTCCCTGTAAAAACCTATAAATGCTAGATTCACCAAAATGCTTATAGTTAGTGCAACAGTGATTAATAATATTCAGATAAATTTTCAGCTCAATTAAATAAGGCGTTTAGATGCTATCGCACTTTTAATAATTTGGTCCCATAGGCCATAATGGTAAAGATTTTTTCTTTGTTTCCCTGTAAAAAAAACTGTAAGTGCTAAATCCCCCAAAATGTATACAGTTGGTACAACTGTGACCTATAACATGTGTACAAATTTTTTGCTCAGATTAATAAGGCGTTTAGACGCTATCGCACTTTTAAAAATTTGGCCCCATAGGCCACAATGATAAAGAAATTTTCCTGGTGTCCCTGTAAAAAATCTATAAGTGCAAGATTCACTAAAATCTATAGGATTCGTACTATGGTGACTTACAATATACGTACTAACTTTCAGCTTATTCGAACAAAGCGTTTAGACGTTAGCGTGTTCACTCACAGACATACACACATACATACACACACACACATATACATCATCGTAAAAATAGTGGAAACGGACTCAGGGGACCTCGAAACGTATAGAAACATCAAAATTTTAAATTCGGATTTTTGACATGATTACAATACTTTCCTCACTATAGTGTTCGGAAAGTAAAAATTAATTATTATAATAAAAAAATAATAATAATAAAATAAATAAAGAGATAGTATCCTTTAGTCTTCGAAACACATGTGACCCCTTTGAAATAAAAATTGATATACAAATATAGGGACAGCTGAAGGTCAATGAATATATGGACACACTTTGCATAATTTAGCATATATTCAAATCCTAAAAATAAATAAATACATAAATAAAATAAAATGGTATTTGACATGGAAATTGATAATCAATGAAATACAGAAATATTTATAGTATTTTATAGCAAACATAAACATAGGTTTTATGATCAAATACCAATTCAAATACTACTGAAAAAAGAAAATTGGTATTTGATATGGAAATTGATAATCAGTGAAATATAGAAATATCTATAAAATTTTTCAGCAAACATAAACATTCGTTTTTTGATCAAAACACCATGTAGTATGTACTTACCTTTTCTCGGAAATAATAAATAGTACGACTAGACAAAGGACTGTTTCCATTTCCTTAATTTTATCATGAGCAACAAGCACATTTCAGATAGGAAAAAAAAATTAATGCAATGTTCTGAATTCCATTTTGGATCATTTATTTCTTATCATCATTTATCATATTGAGAGTTCCTTCTGCGTGACTTATAAGGGATTATTAATCATCGATATATAAATGAATCTCAAGTGACAGTTATATATATGCACTATCCCATACATTCTTTTTTTCACATAAGATGTAGAGAACTACTGTCGGCCGATAGATGTATATTGATAATTTATGCATGATCGGATACTGTAGTCTGATATTACGAATTTGCTTTTGCACAGATAATTATTACTTTTGCATATCTTTAGTATTAAAAACAGACGCTGGTATGGTATCATAAAATATTTTAATAAGATTACATTATCCTGTTACATGATAACATAGTATTGAATTTATATATGTACATATATATATATATTTAAAAAAAAAATCATTTTTGAATAGATGACGCTATACTGTTAGTTAAAACTATGTGCAAATAAGTAGCTCACGCAGTTTCGCTATGAAAGCTAGACTTTTGGTTCGAAGAAAATGTTCCCCTACAGTTAATATGTCTCTGAACAAAGACGAAAGTGCATTGATACTAAGACTATTTTAACAGAATATAAGCAATACTAAGGGAGATTTAGTAATACTATTTATCGGCGGATGAAAATTTTAACCCTTAAATGCATGAATTTTTATTTTGATAAATAACATTTGAAACCAACCGGGAAATGGGTGTAGTTAATGGGAAAAATAAAAAAAAATAAAATAAATTTAAATTAAATTAAATAAATAAATTAAATTAAGTTAAATTAAATTAAATAAATAAATAAATAATAAATAAAATTGTACATGAGATTTTTACAAAAAAAAAAAAAAAAAAAAAAAAGATGTATTTTTAAATCCCCCCCCCCCCCCCCCCACTACCACCACTAAAAAAAAAAAAAAAAAATGTATTTGACATAGAAATTGATAATTAGTGAAATACAGATATATCTATAATTTTTTTTAGCAAACATAAACATTGGTTTTATGATCAAATACCAGTTCAAATACTAATGAAAAAAGAAATTTGGTATTTTATATAGAAATTGATAATCAGTGAAATACAGAAATATCGATAAAATTTTTCAGCAAACATAAACATCCGTTTTATGATCAAAACACCGTGTAGTATGTACTTACCTTTTTCTGGAAATAATAAATAGTAATAAATAGTGACAAAGGACTGCTTCCATTTCCTTAATTTTATCTTGAGCAACAAGCACATTTTAGATATATATATATATATATATATATATATATATATATATAATGCAATATTCTGAATTCCATTTTGGATCATTTATTTCTTATCATCATTTATCAAATTGAGAATTCCTTTTGCGTGACGTATATAAGGGATAATTAATCATCGATATATAAATGAATCTCAAGTGACAGTTATATATGCACTATCCCATACATTCTTTTTTTCACATAAGATGTAGAGAACTAATGTCGGCCGATAGATGTATGTTGATAATTTATGCATGATCGGATATTGAAGTCTGATATTACGAATTTGCTTTTGCACAGATAATTTTTACTGTTGCATATCTTCAGTATTAAAAAAGACTCTTGTACCGTATCATAAAATATTTTAATAAAATTACATAATCCTGTTTCCTAATGACATAGTAGTATTGAATTTATATATTAAAAAAAAAAAAAAATCATTTTTGAATAAACAACGCTTACTGTTAGTTAAAACTATGTGCAAATGAGTAACTCACGCAGTTTCGCTATGAAAGCTAGACGTATGGTTCGAAGAAATTGTTCGCCTGCAGTCAACATGTCTCTGAACAAAGGTGAAAGCGCATTCATAGTATAACTATTTTAACAAAATATAAGCAATATTCCTTGGTTATCGGATGAAAATTTTAACACTTAAATGCATGAATTTTTATTTTTAATATATATATATATAAATAATGCAATATTCGGAATTCCATTTTGGATCTTTTATTTCTTATCATCATTTTTCAAATTGAGAGTTCCTTCTGCGTGACTTATATAAGGGATAATGAATCAAGGATATATAAATGAATCTCAAGTGACAGTTATATATGCACTATTCCATGCATACTATTTTTCATATAAGATATAGAGAACTACTGTCTGCCGATAGATGTATATTGATAATTTATGCATGATCAGATACTGAAATGCGATATTACGAATTTGCTTTTGCGCAGCTAATTATTATTTTTGCATATCTTTAGTACAATAAAAGACTCTTGAATCGTATCATAAAATATTAAAAAAAAAAAAAAAAAAAAAAAAAAAAATTACATTATCCTGTTACCTAATATACCGGGGGGCTAGTTGTCACAGGGGTAAGCAGTAACACGCAATTTACGAAATAGTTTGTAACATTTCTGATTAAATATTTTTATAAACATAATTCTTATGACGCGCTTTATAATGTAAGCACAATCGGTGCTCCTCAAAAATGGTTAATGAGAGGTACTGTACACGTGCTTCATTTTAGCTAGTTAGTGGAAAAAATAAAATTTCGTAAATTTTGATTAAAGGTATGTTAATTTATACTTTAACGAAATGTTTGTAGCTATTTATTTAGTCTGTGCGTTGAGTTATAAAATGCATGTTTAATTTTTTTGTATAACTCGTTATATGTTTTTATAAATAAACAAAATGTCCAAAATCATACGATGGGATAAGTTGAAACAAAATTTTGGTGCAAGTTGTAACATGTTAAAGGAGTGACTTGAGGAGATACCTACAGCCAGAGCTTGAAGTCTCCGCCATTTTTAGGGAACTTTCAGAAATGAAAAATTTTTGGCTTCTTTGCCAATACTATATTTATACAGAAATATTTTCTGTGTTTTTATATTATAGTACCATGATTATTAAACCACGAATTAGAATCACCATTTAATCATGAATTAGAGAATATTGCATAAAAATAGTAGTAGAAAAAAAGCAGAAACTTCTCATCAATGAGAGGTCCTGAAATAAGGGCGGAGAATTCTAGCTCTGCTAAACGCTCTATGTGGCATAAGAATGGGTAATTGCTCAATTTGCAAAATGTGTGCACACATTAATTGCATGAGAGGGAATAAAATATCATTTGCTTGAATTAATTTAAATTTTGACTAAGATTGACTTCTATGTTGATTGTATCTTTAATTTTATCTTACATTTTCTCTTTATTTTACTATAACCTATTTGATATAATTCATTGTTGCTATACCAAGAAGGTTATAATTTAATATTAGTTATTAATTGTCTTTTTTATTAAATTAATAAAGGATTGATAACAAAAAACATTTTGAAATATTGTCGTTTTTATTGTTAGGGTTCCCTTTGTATCCGTTACGATTTGCCCTACGTGTGCTATAATTTGCCCCAAATCCGGGCCAAGTTGTAACGGCAAATAATTTTGAAAAAATATTTTTTGTGCTAAAATTATCAAATTAACGAAAGTTTTTTATTTATTTATTTATTTTTTTTTTTATGAATATGATTCATGAATATGATTGATGAATATGCATGCTATGGAATACAGCAATTATGCGCAGGAAAACGTAAATACATTTCAAAATATACTTAATTTCCAAAAACTGTTACAACCTGCCCCACGCTCCCCTATTGAATTTATATAAAAAAAAAAAAAAAAAAAAAAAAAAATCATTTTTTAATAGTCGATGCTTAAAAATATGTAGAAATGAGTAGCTCACGCAGTTTCGCTATGAAAGCAAGACGTATGGTTTGAAGAAAATGTCCGCTGCATCAACATGTCTCTGAACAACGATGAAAGCGCATTTATAGTAAAACTATTTTAACAGAATATAAGCAATACTAAGGGAAATTTACTAATAGTATTTATCGGCGGATAAAAATTTTATTCCTTAAATGCATGATTTTTTTTTTTTTTTTTTTTTTTAATAAATAACATTTGAAATCAAACAGGAAATGGGTGTAATTAATGGGAAAAATAAAATAAAATAAAATAAATAAATAAATAAAATTTCACATGAGAATTTAGCGAAAAAAAAAAAAAATATTTTAATTATCCCCCCCCCCCCCCCCAAAAAAAAAAAAAAAAAATGTTGCATAAATTTATCTGTATGCAAAAATATAAATATTATTCGTTACTCTTGACTTGTTTCTATCCGAAAATGATTTTTCCTGTATGTTTTTATTACTTTTTATATAAATAATCGTAGGTCGTAATAGCCCCGAAATTAAGTTGTACTTCAAAATTGTCGCGAACAAATGAAAATTGTCATGGATAAATGAATAAACTGTTAATGATTCTAGTTGCGTTCGGAAACGACAAAATAAATTTTGTAAAATTAAACTAATAATAATAATAATAATAAACTCTATGCAATGGTTGCTACATAAAAAGAATGCGGTTTCAAACATACGATTCAGATGTACATCACTATGCATTTAAGGGTTAAGGACAGTATCTATGTCTGTAAACGTAGTTAAAAGACTAATTATTAAGTTTGAAGAAACCGGTTCTCTGAATGTTGCACCGAAAAAAGGACGACTAATAACTGCTCAGGCAGTTCATAAGAAATAAGTAAAAAATGTTGAAAAAACATCATAAAATGCAAGAACTCGCAACAATTGTTTGGGATTGTGTGAATACACGACCCTTCATCAGGCAAGCAAATTAGGCACGAGTGATGTAAACAAAGCGGCAATGCACAAAACCAGCATAACTTAAGAGCAAAAATCAAAGTCGGGTGCAAACATACATATTGGTATGAGCAGAATTGTAAAGAGAAATAAGAAAATAAATAAGTAAATAATATTAAAAATGAAAATAAAATCTCTCTCCTTCTCTCTCTCTCTCTCTCTCTATATATATATATATATATATATGTAGAATCTTGGCTGGGTGTCTAGAGGTGGGGCATTGATGAGTTGCGACTTAGATAACGAAAACATTTATTACGAAACACACATACAATACAGGATACACAATGAAAAAATGATAATAGCAGACTTTCTATTCTTAACCAACTGCTGGTTTCGAGGCTTAGTACATAACAAGCTTTCTTCATCAGTATAAACGTAACTAGACAACATTTAAGCAAATACTTGTACTTATTCACAAAAACAGAGTGCTATCAAATAGTTAAAATGAAGTATGAGCCCTCCATGGCTCTACACACTTATCAAGAGCACAACAAGCTCTAATTAGCAGAAAATGGGCCTGTCAGCCTTCGCGCTGACGGTCCCAACCGATCTCCACTGCAGCCGGATCTCAACTCCTCCGTTTGTCATCTCGTTCAATGATAAGCATCAGAGACAGCGCCATCTGTTGGCTCTGCAAGGAACTTCCCACAACGCTCTGCCATTCTGATGTTGCGGTGACCTCACCGTAAACCAGCCTGGGGTACTAAAGGATATCTGCAAAATACAATTAAAAGAAAAAAAAACAAAAAAGAGAAACAGACATTAAAAAAAATTATGTACATAAAAATTCACAGTTAACGTTTTCTTTAAAGTTTATCAGTCCAATTTGATTTTAGTTTAGTCTGTGGACCATAATTTCATATGGTCTGCAGAAGTACTAATATGTATAGGTCCTTCGTGATCACCTATCTTCTCGACTTCATATCTGTCTTTGGACTTTACTCGCACAACTTTATAAGGACCTAAGAATTTTGGTCTTAGTTTCATGCCGGTTCCAAACTGAGTTCGCTGGATGGCAACTAGATCATTAATTTTATATACATGGGCTTTCTTTCTCTTCTTGTTGTAATATCGGCGATTTTCTTCTTGAATCTTAAGAATGTTTTTTCTTGCTTCTTCACGAATGGTGTTAAGATTATCAAGCATGGAATTTATCCTTTCCTCTTCGAGAAGTTCTAGTATTCTCTTATCTTCTTTCTTTCTCATTGTTACTCCAGTGAGTAGTTCAAAAGGAGTTCTTTTGGTACTTCTCGATGTGGTGGAATTAATAGTTCTCTGAACAGCCTCAACAAACTTGTACCACTTGTTAGGGTCATTTATACATAACTTGGATAATACAGAAATGATTGTTCGATGAAGTCTCTCAATTTGACCATTCCCTCTTGGGATTCCGGTTGTGATGGTGTCATGTTCGATTCCCTCTGATTTACAGTAATCTGCAAACTCCTTAGATATGAACGCAGGTCCACGATCGGATATTATTCTTGCGGGGTTTCCAAAAATAGCAGCTTGCTGTTTTAATTTTTGCAAGGCGTCTGCTGAAGAAGTTGATTTGACTGGATATAGCCACGAAAATTTACTAAATCCATCGATGACTGTAAAAATGTGATTGTAGTTTTTGTTAGTGGTTGGTAATGGACCCACAAAATCGATGTGATACGTGGATAATGGTACATCTCCTTTAGGGATAGGGTTCAAAAAACCTTCTCCTTTTCCCTGTTTCTTATTTACGAGAATACATTCTACACAACTTTTTACAACGTTATCTACGCATTTTTTCATATTAGAAAAATAGTAATCTCTTTTTACTAACTCTTCAGTTTTATTAGCCGAAAAATGTCCTAAGGCATGACATTTCTTTACGACCTCAAGTTGCATGATCTCTGGGACAATTAGTACATCCCTATCATTTAACACTTTATATAAAACATTATTTTTTAGCACATATTCGTCATTTTGGTTTTGTTGTAAAAGAGATTTCATAGTATTGATAAACTCATCATTTTCTTGAGCAGTAGCAATACGATGAGCAAGGGTATCAGTATTTACAGCCATTACAGGGTGTCTGCTAAGAGCGTCAACATGCTGCATTTGTTTACCAGGACGGTGTTCTACTTCGTAGTCGAATTCCTGTAGCAAGAAAGACCACCTGGCTACCTTAGGTGTCAATTCACGTTTATCTAAAGTTTTAGTGAACGCTTGACAGTCAGTATAAATTTTAAATTTACTACCTAATAAATAGTTCCTAAATTTTTTAAGGGCTTCTACTATCGCTAACACTTCTAACTCATAACTACAGTATTTTTCTTCTTGTACAGAGGTCTTTTTACTCATATAATGGATTGGATAGTACTGTCCATCGTCATCTTCTTGTAGTAAGATTGCACCGAATCCTAATTTAGATGCATCTGTATGAACTTCTAACTTATAGCCTTGCTTAAAAAGGTGTAAGACAGGTGCATTAGATAAAATGTCTTTAAGCTTTTGAAAAGCTAATTTCTGCTCTTGCTCGAATTTAAATGGAGTGGAAGCACGTAATAAGTCACTGAGTGGTCTTGCTATGTTGGCATATGAACGAATAAATTTTCTAAAGTAACCCGTTAAACCTAAGAAACTCTGCACTTCCCTAGCATTACGGGGTTCTGGGAAATTTTGTACTGCAAGAGTTTTTTCTACTGAGGGTTTAATCGTGCCATTCTCAATTATGTGACCTAAGAAATCGATCTTTCGTTTCAAAAGCTGACATTTCTTTAAATTTAACTTTAGACCAAATTTTGATGCCGTTTCTAACACACGTTTTAATTTATCTAACCCTTCATTCTCATCTTTAGATGGAATAATTATATCATCTAAATAAATAATTACAGTACCATCTTTTAATAGGTCTTTAAACACATAATTTACATATCTTTGAAATACTAAGGGACTATTACATAATCCATAGGGAACTTTTAGAAACTCATACTGGGCATTATCGGTCACAAAAGCTGTATATTTCCTACTTTTTTCCTCTACATCAACTTGTAAAAACGCATTCTTTAAATCTAGTGTCGAAAAAACTTTACCCTCCCCTAATCTATCAAATAAATCTTCAATATTTGGCAACGGGTATTTATCTTTAATTATTTTCTTATTCAAAGCACGATAATCACAGCATAACCTTATTCCTCCATCTTTTTTCCTACACACCACTATTGGCGAAGCATAATTTGAAGTACTTTCTCTAATTATACCATCTTTTAGCCACTGGTCAATTTGTCTATCCACCTCTGATTTCTCTACAAATGATAATCTGCGAGAGCGTAAGCACACTGGTGTATCATCAGATAAAATAATGGACATTTTTTAATCAGTACTTTTTGTTTTAACTGGCTTATAACTTTTTATTAATTCGCTTAATCTCTCTTTTAACGACTTATCTAAAATATAACTGACATCGAATTTTTCTTCTTCTGAAAAATTACACATATTTGAAAAAAAAGAATCTATTTCATTTTCCTTTCGATCGAATACAGGAAAAGAACACTCATTTGCTTCATCGAAATTGCTTTCCCCCGAACTCAGAAAACTATCTTTCCCCCCTACGGCGCTGAAATTCGGAACATCTGTTTCCTCTTTATTTTGTTGTTTCAAAATATGAAAGATATTACCAGGCAGAATTACGTCACATGACAAATTGTTGCAAAAAGCCCCGATTACATTTATTGAATCATGATTAGGTAAAGATATTTTAAATTCAGTCAGATTTGCATCTTTCTTTTCATTAAAACAGCTAACTAGAGTGGTTGAAGAAATAACATTTTTAGTCTGTGGAATGCTATTTTTATTTACAATTAGAATCGAAGAACCAGAATCTTTTAACCCTTTAAGTGGAATATCATCCACTAAAATATCAACATATTCGAGCTCATTAACAATTAGGTTAATCGGACTTGTTTCGGATTGAACTACTGAATTCGTTGGAAGATTTTCACGGAATTCTTTTTTCTCTGAAATACGTTTAGGACACACTCTAGCGAAATGAAATGTTTTCCCTTTTGCACCACAAATATAACACATTCTTTCATGCTTTTCGTGAGTTTGATTAGATACCGAATTACGTACTATGGGATCTTTATTATTATAATGTGTCTTTCTAAAAGGAGTTTTGTTTACAAACCGCTTATTCTCTGAACTTTCGTTTCGCGTATTATTATTAGTTTCAATTAACGATTTCCCTCTAGAAGAGTAGAATAAATCACACTCCCGACCTAATTCGTTGGGTTTAAACCAATTTTGACCTTCTCGAACACTAATATGTTCCTTAGTTCTAGAATCCAACGTTTCATATAATTTATCAGAAACTATAAGATCACACAATTGCTTAACGTCGTTAACCCCTCTCAATCTACAATAGTAATCAAAAGAAGCGCTTAGACGTGAAGCGAATTGGACATGAGATTCTGACGGATTACGCAACGCATTTTTAAAATTACTTAAACATTCACGCGGCGTTGGTTGAAATTGTCTTAAAATTAATTCCTTAACTTTTTCATAATCGTTAATTTCTTCGGTGGTTACGTACGCAAGAACCTGATTACATTTATCTCCCAATAAATTAATCAATATTTCCGATTTAAATTTAGACGGTACATTTTTAGAAACGAATGCTTTTTCAAGGGATTGAAAAAATAAGTGCAAAGCTTCCGGTTTCTCAGGTACTGAAATGGTTAAAGTTCGAATACTTCTAATTAAATTTTCTAATGATTGTGAAGTAGTTTCTGAATTTGATTGCTCAACATTATTACTAGAATTATTTGCTGCAGCCTGTAACTTTAAATTCTGTAACTCTATTTCTTTTTCTAACTGGGATAATTTAATTCTTTCTATCTCAATTTTGGTTTGTTCTTCTACAGATTTCAACTTTTGTTCTTCTACTAACATTTTAATAACACCTCTAACAAATTCTAAATCATTTTTATAAATATCAGAACTCTCAATTAAAGTTTTGATTTCAAGTACCTTAGCTTCCGCCGGAACAGTTAGGCCTAATTCTTCAGCAATTGTTCTTAAATCTGCTTTTCTAATACCTTGTAACACGTTTTGGGCCATTATAACTCTAAATAATTATTTATACCAAAAAATATTTCAATACTTCTACCAAATTAATATCATACTTAAATAGAAACAAAATAATATGAGAACAATTTTCTCAAAAAATGATTCTATGGTTTTTGTTCTCAAATCAAAATTATCATGATTTTTAAATAACCATGTGCAGAACAATTTGTATTATACAACAGAATATTTAGATCATCTTATATATTTCTTAATTATTACACATATTTCATATAATATCACCATTATCATTATTGTTCTCTATTTAATAATTGTTATCACTTTCGTTTTAAAATAATATTGTTATAATATTGTTAAAATATTATTGCAAACAGTAATAAGCAAAATTATAAAAGATTACTCAGAATATTTTTTCAATCATAATTCTTATTTCTATTCATTCTTCTCAAGTAATGTATTTATTTAATTTCATCACACAGTGAAACCAAAAGTGTTCTCAAAAGTATTTCACCATTAATTTCTAATTCAAAATAGTAACTCAAACTCTTTTCTCAATTTATGCATTAATCATTATTATCCACTATCAAACAGAATGATAAATATATAACAATAACAGTTACCTTTTATAACTTGTTGGTGGTAATATCCCGGTCGAGCCCCCACTTGTAGAATCTTGGCTGGGTGTCTAGAGGTGGGGCATTGATGAGTTGCGACTTAGATAACGAAAACATTTATTACGAAACACACATACAATACAGGATACACAATGAAAAAATGATAATAGCAGACTTTCTATTCTTAACCAACTGCTGGTTTCGAGGCTTAGTACATAACAAGCTTTCTTCATCAGTATAAACGTAACTAGACAACATTTAAGCACTTACTTGTACTTATTCACAAAAACAGAGTGCTATCAAATAGTTAAAATGAAGTATGAGCCCTCCATGGCTCTACACACTTATCAAGAGCACAACAAGCTCTAATTAGCAGAAAATGGGCCTGTCAGCCTTCGCGCTGACGGTCCCAACCGATCTCCACTGCAGCCGGATCTCAACTCCTCCGTTTGTCATCTCGTTCAATGATAAGCATCAGAGACAGCGCCATCTGTTGGCTCTGCAAGGAACTTCCCACATATATATATATATATAATTTAAAATTAACCGTAAAACGAAGTCATGTGAGCAATTTCCCAGCACCAGGCAAGAACGGAGTGGAAGAAATATGATTATCAAGGTTTTTAGAATTTTTAAATATATAAAAATGTCAAGGATATTCAAATGGGAAGATGATAAGAGAAGAAATTATGTTAGTTTCAGAAAAATCAAAACAATGACCATAAGTCTAGCAGTTGAAAGCAATAGAAGATTTGGAAGTTTCTTCATTATGAACTTCCTGAAGATGTTCATTTATTCTATATTTCAAATGCTTCCTAGTTTGACCAATATAACATAAATTGCACGAGGAACAAGGGATTCAATAAATTCCAGATTGGTTTTCAGAAGGAATGGCACTTTTAGGTGATGATAATTTTAATTTTGTTGACGGGTTTGTGGATATCTTAAAACCAAACACCGAAAGAATTTTAGAATTTTTAGAAAGTGATAAATAATAAGCTAACATTACTAGGATGAGATCGTGATCGTTCAATTTCAAAACAGAAGGTTTAGGATTTTTTAATTTATTTAGAGCTTTATCGATGATAGATGGATTATAGCAATATCAGCCGCTAGATTCCCAATATGTCCTCACATGATATGGATTCTTGATATAATTGCGAATATCATTTTAGGACCGAACGCCATCGAAGAAGCCATGGGAATGGTTTTGTGTAAAACTCCTACATTGATAGGCTGACGCATCCGCCATTTTTCATCCAACAAGACCGGCTGACGATTTATTATGGGTGAATTTTCGGCAATAAATTGCACGAATCACTCCAGAAAAGGGCACTGCCTGTTTACATTTTCTTCTAATCCAGAAAGAAGGAAAAAGTGGATTATAAATTGCAAATGTGACTCTTGGATACCTGGACCAGAGCACAACTTTGTAGCTTCAGTTTTCCCTTATTTTCAAACTATTTCATTTTATTTTCAAAGTTGTTTGACAAATTTAATAGGAATAAAAAGTAGGTGATATGAAATGCACCCTACCGCCCTTCAAGTGATTAAACGTATGTATTTGTAATATTTTAAGTAATGTTTAATTTTCCGAAAATCTGTTTCGTGAGAGGCCAGGCTCAATCCCATGTCGCGTTCGTCGACCTAGCTGTTCGGAGTTTTTCTTGATTTTCTCCAAAACGTTCGTAATATTGTCTAGGACCCCTGAGAAAGTCCCCGAGTGCACTTCTCCTCAAGCCCAGGACCCTAGTGAAGTCAATCAGCCTTATTTCCAAAACACCAAAACACCGAAAATCTGTTTAATATTAAAAATTTATTTTCTGTAATAGAATTTTAATTCAGTATTTTATAACATAAATTTAACATTATTTTAATGCGAGTCGCAACTCAGAAGCTGCGAGTTCGAATCTCTTTTACATGTGGTAATATTGTATTTATTTATAATGTTATTGTGAATAGTGTAATATCAGTATAACTTCTTTGTTAAATAGAGTTTTATTTATGTGTTTGTCCTTATAGGGGTTAAATTCTACCCTCTTTATGAGGGGGAAGAGGGGTGGAACTCTACCCTCTTTACTACCCTTCTGTTTAAAATGATTAAGATATTTTCACATAAGTTCACAGTCAACCCTAGAATTTTATGTATCATCACAGTAAAAAATATTTCTATTAAAATTTTATAATATGTTTTTGCTGAGTATTATATTTATTCTTTTTTTTAATTTCTTAATATCACTTACAGAGAATGACTTACTTACTTTTTGTGTTACCAATAGACTTTTATATAAAGGTGGTTACCAAAAGAACAAAAGTGGTGACCATTTTTTATGACACTAGTCACCATTGACTACCATTTATAATTGCTAGTCTAGAGCATTAGTTGGCAGGTATTAGATAATTGCTAGTAGAATGAAAAAAGATTGTTATTTATTGTGTTTTAGTTTACATTTACTGTCGGTCAGCACCTGTATCTGAAATGTTTATTATTTTCTTTGTATGCATACTTCAACATTGATATAATTCATAATTATATCAACATATTTTTATAAGCTTTTACTTGTGAGAAACTGTGTGGACTTATGGATGGTGGTGAAACTGTGCATGACACTTTACGATTTGAATTTTCAGATGTACTTCAGCCTCTCTCATCAATTTCCACAAATTTCTGCCATTTTGATAGGCAAAATTTTAATTTTTAAAGATGAAACTGAGCTTTAATAATTTAATTCGAAGATGGCACTTCTAATGTATTTTTTTTTTAAATATTCACTAGTTAAAAATATTTAAACCCCTATTAAAATGGAATCGAATCATCTTACATAGAATTGAAGCAGACTTGATAATAAATTGCATAATTATTATGGAATTTTATGGGATTATTAAGTAATGTTTTTACGTCGATTAATTTGCAAAAAAGTTATTAGTTTTATACTGTTAAGCAAAATTTATATTTATATTTATATCGCAATTATAAAATTATATTGATTTTAACCAGTCCAAATGTATGTATATTTAAATACATATGATAAAATTGTATTTATTACTATAACATGCTTACCAACATACTAATTAACATTCCGTAGTAGTTTTATATGATAATTTATGTATTAATTTTTAGTAAGTTAATGGTGCAAACATAATACTGAAAATTCCGATTGAAAAATATTGGTGGAAGAATAAGGAAACAATGTGGTCTGTGACCACACTGTATTAGTTTTCATTGAAAATTATAAGACAAAACTGAAAATTAAATAAATGATAAGCATAATAAGCATAAATAAGTAAAAAATTAGATAAGTGATATAGAGGAATTGCTTGGGACTAGTATAAATACGTTTGCACTCCTTGCCATTTCTTCCGGTGACTTTTAGGGAGGACTAATTTTCACCTTAATTGCTACCCCTAGTTTTACACAATAATCTCTAACCCAGGGGTCGTATTCTCTGCCCTTTTTTCAGGATACTCTCATGAAGGAGAAAATTTAAAGTTAATTGATACCTTTTGTATAAAATAATCTCTACCCTGTATAATCACTGCCCATTACTATAAATATACCAGAAGTATTTTTGCATGAAATTAGTGGTGCCAAAAAACGCGAAAATATCTTATCTCTGAGAGTATCCTGAAAAAAGAGTGGAGAGTACGATCCCTGCAAACGTATTGAATCACGACACATTGCTATAAAAATACACTAAAAATATCTGCATAAAATTTCTTTTGGCATAATAGCAGCATAGCCTCCTAAACTAGATGTCTGTCGAGTGGCTCAGAGACTTGGCAACAGTTCAAGCGGAAGACAGCGCCACCTGGTACAGATTGCGCGACTTTTTTTATTCACCTGTCACCAATAATTTTAAGAAGCCATACATGATATATATAATCGACGTTTCGACGATTCTATTCGCCTGTTATGTATATTAAATCCCACATTAAATTTGGTAGCTGTTGAATAAAAAAGTCACGCAATCTGTACGAGATGGCGCTGTCTACCGCTTGAACTGTTGCCAAGTTTCCGAGCCACGCGACAGGCATCTAGTTTAGGAGGCTATGATAGCAGAGATGCTACCATTTTAATTTATTTCGGAGCATTTCTAGCCTTGCCTTTATTTTATACCCATTTTTCTTAAAACAATTTTTTTCTTATTTTATCATTTTGACATATTGGAGAAAAATATTTTATAAATATAGTGGTGCGAATTTAAAACGGGTTTTAAAATGCTCCAGAATAAATTAAAATGTTGACAATGAGGAATTTGCACACATGGGGGATTTGAACAAAATCCTATTTTTCTGGTAGTTTTAGGCTGATAAATTTCTGAAAGTTTATTAAAAATGCAAAAAGAAGTTCTCATTAACTAAAAAAATAACTTTAAAATTAACCAAAAATCACGTGCCTTGAAAACGCTGCCTGACGTCACACTTTATGATGCTTCAATGTTTACATTTTGTTAGCCTGGTTAGTAAGCAGCAATTCATTTTAACTTTCGTGATTATCAATCGTTTATGTGATTTCTGAGCATTTCTTTTTCATCTTATAATCATTTAATATCATTATCACCATTTTTCATCATCATTTTTTTCAATTGTTTTCTTTTCATGGCGGTTATCCATTGTTTTTGTTTAATAGGATCCTATGGAACGCTAAAGATTAACTTTTGAGAAGCATTAACCGTTGTATTAGTGCAAAATGGTACAATACAATATTTATACTACGATTTTTTAATATCCGTCATTATTATAACGTACAAAACCTATTTCACTGATTCAAGAAGCAAAGCAAAGCACGAAATGGAATGTAAACAACGATTACTCTCGTGACGATACGATAAGTGACGTCACGATATATTATACTGCGTTTTCTCGATAGAGTAAATAGTGCGATGTTAAAATTGTTATAGATTTCAAATAAAAAAAAATGTATGTATTTATTTTCTTACCTTTTCATTTTCTATTATATAAGAATAGAATCAGAAAACGTGCAAATTGTCTATTATGCATAATAGTAAAAAATATGTCATCTATAAAAGTGACCTGTAAGAACAGTTTTGAATATGAACCCTCAAATACCTTGGTTTCATTTCCCCGACACACAAAATTTCGAGGGTTAGGACAACCACAGGTGAAAAATCAAATGGCTTAAAAACTACAAGAAATCTAAAGTTATATTCAAAATTTATATACAAAACTTAGTTTCTATACCAAAAACTGAAAGTTTTCTTGATATATACAGCAACCGCAAAGCTAAGAATTTTGAGAGGAATATTCTTTCGGAGAAGGAACTAGCACTATTTTCAAAACTTCTAGGCAGTCACTGTTATATGTTCTTTTGGTTTCTAAAGGACAAATATAAGCAACAAAGGTTCAAAGAAACAGATATGATGTCTGTTAGATCCGAAGTTGTTTATCAATTGAGTTAAAACGTGATTACATATACCTACCTCACTTCAATCTATATGAAAAATTATTTACGATTTCAACAAAGAAAGAAATAGAGAAATTTATTTTAGAAGAAATTTTGGATTATGTAAACCTTCCTTGTGTTAAATCTCATATATTACACCAGTTCTTACAAAATAATAATCAAAATCTCATCAAAGTAATTCATGCAATCAAAACTTTATTTTTCAAATTCCTTTTAAGAAATGATAATGAGTTTCCGATATTTAAGAGAAATTGGAAATATTGATTAGTTTTGAAAAGATTTTTAAAAAAAGAACTCACTAGTCATCCTTTTGAGAGAAAAGTTAATGTTAGATATTAAAATGAAATTAAGTATTCGGCGAATTACAGCTTTATCAGAGAGTTGTGTCATATAACCGATCAGAATTGTTAAAGTAATTATTTTCTTGCAAAGATTTATAGAGTACGTTTTAATATTATTGTACAGTATTTAAACCATAAATGCCAAAATTTTAACTTATTCTGGAGCATTTTAAACCCCGCCTTTATTCCATACCACTTATATATTCAGAGTATTTTTTTTTTTTCATTTCTTATCGAAGTTATATATTGAAGAAAATTTTTCTATGAATAAAGTGGTGCGAATTAGAGGTGGGGCTAAAAATTCTCAGGAAAAGAGTTCTCAACTTTTATAATTTATTTACGAACATTTTTAGCCCCGCCTTTTTTTTCATACCGGAAATTTTGAAAAATGATTTTCTTCTTATTTAATCGTTGTCACGTATTAAAGAAAAATAATCTACAAAATTTCTGGTACGGAAAAGAAGGCGTGACTAAAAAATGCTCGTGAATAAATTATGAAATATAGGAACGCTGCTCCGGATTAAATTTAAATGCTGGCATCTTTGTTTAAACCTGTAAAGCCGTTAGTAAATTAAAGTAACAGTCTTCCTTCCATAGTAATATTTTGAAAGTAATAATACTGAATAAATTATATAAAAGTATTATAATGTTTATTAATATTTATACATAAACGAGTTAAATAACAATTTCTCTCTCATAATATGGAATTTGTGAACAATTTATTTGCACATTAATTTAGTTATTTTAATATATTTTTTAAATTACTGATGTAGATTTTGGAAAATACGGCACTATACTCTAAGCAAAAATTATTCTTTTTGTATTTTACTGTTTATGGGTAGAAAATGAGAGTTTGTAATTAAATGTCTCTTTCAAAGTAAATTCACAATAAAAGTATATATGTCTATCTAAAATGTTTCGTATTTGCATGGTAGTTCTTTTTTCAATGAGCTTAGAAAAAAAAAAAAAATATATATATATATATATATATTACAAAACTTTGAAATCAGTCCCTTTTTCAATTCTTTAAGATTATATTTAAAATGACTTCCAAATAACTTCGAAATTTTACTGAAAACTCAATGAAAAATGAGGTTTAAATAGCCCCAAGTCACAAAACGGTTTCTTAAAATTCCCTTATCTTATTCATACAGTTTTAACATGAATGAAGAAGGAACTGTAGAATATAAAATAAACTTCACATATTCAAAGAATTGATATATATATATATATATATATATATATATATAGTTTATTTAATATATAAGGTAATATCTTATACCGTGCAGCAACGAGATAGTGTTTAATTCCAAAAAGAATTTTACTTATTTTTTATTTTAAATGAAAATTATCAAAATATTCACTTTTTTTATGTACTTGAGAAGGAAATATTGTATTTTTGAAACTTTTCGACGTTAGATTTTTAACGGATTTATTCATTTTGAGACTGTCTGAACACGATTTGAGATTATTTAGAAAATATCTGTGTGTTATCAAAAAATTTTAGGCGCTGAATCTACGAAAAGAATGCTCTGAATATTGCAAAATTATATATTTTCTGGAATTCAAAAATAGTACTGTCTAGATTTCAAAATGCCCAACAAGTGACGCTACTATAGTGTAACGTCCCTCCCCTTTATGGAAAAATTACAATTCAACCAAGTTTATGCGTGAACTTACTATAATACTTATATTACTATGTATATTTTCATAACGAACATGAAGTATAATTGTTATTTTTCGATGATATATTTTTATTTTTAATTTTAAATTTCACGAAATATAATAACAAAATAAAAACAAATAAAAACAATATATGAAAACAAAACCGGAATTTCATTAACTTACCTAGTGGTATCCGTGAGATAAAATATACACTCACGTCTGTGAAAATTGCAACATCATGAAAGAATTACCAGAAATTAGTGAAATTTAACACACAAACGACTGGTAATGGTACAAATAAACGATTAAATTTTCAAAGGAAAAAATGGTGTTAACACGTTTGCTACCGCATATTTTTGTCTTTTTGGCAATAAATTCCCACTGTGGGCGTTATTCTCCTAAGCTACAATATTTCAGAACAAAATTTTTTGTATTCACATTTATAATACAAATAGATATACATTATAATTATACACTTTGTAATCAAAGTATCTGTATCCATAGTATATTGATTGCACAAATATGAATATTGGGAATAAATAAAGAAATAAATAAATAACATACAAATTGCAAAGGAAACGCCTACTTGCGGAGTTACATATTTTCACATGACGTGAATCTATGTCAGCGGTCACGAAAGTGTTAAGTGTCAGAAATTTTTATTTTGTGTAGCGACTACGCACTGGAATAAATACTGCTATATGAAGTGGAATAGAGCTAAAGAGATTTTGAATGTTTGCCTGGGGAAGAACATTCCGTATTGCTTGTGTGCACATACCCAAAATGTATCTGTAGAAGCTGTTGTACGAGGATCACTAATGAAACGCTGAACAAAGAAATCTCACACTTGGGAATATCTGGCAAATAAGCAGGCCAATGAAGAAGCAGTATGTTTTCTACTGAGAATATGCCTTGAAGATTCCTTGCAACATGTGAGGGGGGTGTCTTTATCTTGTTGAAAGATAGCTCTAGGAAAAACTTGATGAAAAAACCCTATTATTCCTTTATTATAATCTTAATAATTTAAGGATTCTAACTTAATTTTAAGAAAAATGTATGGACAAACAAAAGAAATACAGACGTATGATCATTTTGAAATTATATCAGAAACTAATATAAGTTCTGCATTTATATTAGAAATTAAATACAGTCATCTTACATTTAAGATAGCAGATCTAATCATATCACTCTGAATTTTGTAAAAAATGTAATAACAATAAAAACGGAAGTTATTTAATGAGTTAAAAAAAATTTTTATATATATTGTCTAATAATTACCCATATCATTTAAAAGCTTGTAAAATTTAAAACTTTTTTTTTATAGATAATGCATACATTTCTCTCTCTCTCTCTCTCTCTCTCTCTCTCTATATATATATATATGCATATATATACAGGGTTTCTCATAAGTCTGCAGATATTTTAAAATTTCATAAAAATTTAAGGAATTGATAGAATTAAACGTGGTTTGCAAAAAAATTATTTTGATAAAGGAAGATTTTTTTCTGGTAAAAAAAAAAACAAAAAAAAAAAAGTTCATTTTTTTCATCGACACAGGGCGCTGCAAGTACATGTAACAAAAAATATAAAATCAGATTCCTATAAATTGCACAGTTTTACGTTTAACACAGCTTATTTCTTAATTTGCCCCTTATTTGTTCATACATGCAGTTTTAACAGCGATGCTGACTTGATGGACACAGTGTTAATAGTGAAGATGTTTTCCCTCAGCTCAGAGTCACCGAATGAAACTGGATTTAACAGTGTTGTAACTCGCTTGAAAACTGTAATTTGTGGTGATAGTGGATACATAAAGTAGGTTTTTTATGCCTGTGAACATTTTCATACAAATAAATGTATTTTTTAAATGAAATATGTGATTTTCTTTCGTACAGTTTACGTAAGCAAATTAACTGCGTTACGTACCCTCTGACTACGAAAATTTTAACTATTTTTTTTTCTCTTTACAAAAGAAAAAAAAAAAAAACCTCTCTTCACTAGAATAACTTTTTCGCGTTCAATTCTATCAATTCTTTCAATTGCTATGAATTTTTAAAATGTCTACAAACTTATGGACATCCGGTATATATATATAAACGCTTAAAATAATATAACCTTCAAAAATTATTTTAAAGGTTAATTTCAATAACTTCCCTTCTATTGATTAAGCATTTCCATATAAAGGAAAATTTTATTAAAATATCGGAGAAAGATATAATCATTTCAAAAGATATTGACTCCAAATAATTTAATTGCCATACCAGATCTTCCCTCGAGTACTGTAGATTAAAAGCGTCGAGGTACAAGTAATTGTAATTTCATTATCATCTTATGCAGTCAGATTTTTCGTTTATGAAAAAAGAAGCTGTAGAAGTTTAAAAGAAACTTCCTTATTAATTTGAAAGTTTCCCAAAGTCTCAGCGATTAAGAACTGTATTCAAAGTTCCATTTAAATATTTTATATTATGTTGTAAAAAAATATTTATTTCTTTGGAATTAAATAACAATTTATCTAAAAAAATAATAATAATAATAAGAAGAAATAAATAAATAAATTAAATAGAAAATAAATGTATCTATTGAATTAAAAACCTAATGTTTATATATTTACAGCGTGGCCATAATTAAACTGACAGTGCTCACAGTGGTCTGTAAAGCGTTCCAATTGCAAGAATGACATAAAAGCAAAACGGGGGACGAAGGATTTCACAAAAATAAATAAATAAATAAATACAAATTTACTACAAGGGAGATACATGGCGTTGTTTTACTAAATAAAGCTATTTTTTTTTTTTTTATCATTTATAATTTAAAATGGATTGCATGCTTTTTTAATGTACTGCGTTTGTCCCATTTTCTATTTTGAAACTGGAGCCATCCAGCTAATTTGTTCGCGAAAAAAGCTTAACTTCGAAAATCAGCGCCACATGTTCCCCTAGAGAAAAATTTTGGAATTTATTATTATTATTATTTTTTTTCTTGAATCCTTCGTTCCTCGACTTGTTTAATCTTCCTACACCGTTTGGGGTATTCTTGCAATTACCTCGCACTACAGAACGCTATGACTAAACAGTCAATTTATTTATGGCCACCCTATATATATATAAATAATTTTGCTGAGAAAGTGAAAAAAAGTTGTAAGAGTTTAAGATTAGTGGGCGTGATTAACAAAAAGAAAAAATGTTAATAAATACAACAACAACGAATTAAATCATCGAAAAAACATTTGTAAAAATAAACACTTCATGTGAAAAACACCCTTCCGCTTCCTTTTCAGTGGGTGGGAGCAGCAAAACAGACAATTATTAAGAAAAATTCAAAGACCTAGCAGGTTTCGGAAACATGGCGGAACCAGCATACTCCCAAAAAAGCGAATAACAATGGAATTCTAAAACAGAAATAAATTAATATTACTTAAATAGTTGAAACTGTAGCAATTTTGTTTCATAAAATTAAGTCAAAAAAAAAAAAAAAAAAAAAAAAAAATTAATCCAAAAAATCTTATATTTGATATGCGTGATAAAAATAACTCAATAAAGGACATTCTAGTCAGCCATGTTCCCACCCAAATATATATATATATATACAATTGTAAAAAGAAATACATTATCTTGATGTTTCCCCTTGAAAGCTTTCTGCCTTTCTCAATTACCTACATATATCAGCCAACATTTATGCTTTTGGCTACAGTCATGGGCATTACAGTCAAAATTCTTAAAATGATGCGCAATAATTAACTGTGATACACTGTCATATTTTGAAACCTTGCGACATTTAAAACATTTATTGTTACATTTTGCAAATGTTTTTGAGGCAAACATTTACTAATGGCAAAGTGATTAGCCGTTCATTTTCTACTCCTCGACCGACCCGTTATTTCGATCTTAATCCGTGTGATATTTGGTTATAGGGCCATTTAAAGAGTTTGGTTTATCATGGAAATGTTGTAACTTTCGCTGACTAGCGTTGCATGCGCGGCATATCACTAGCTATTATTTGCGGTTAGCTGTTAAACCATAGCCTCCAAAACTAGATGCCTGTCGCGGGGCTCAGAAATTCCGCAATAGTTCAAGTGCTAGACAGCGCCACCTGGTACAGACTGCGTGACTTTTTTATTCAACAGCCACCAAAAATTTTTAAAAGTGGGATTTGATATACATAAAAGGCAAATAGAATGGAAGAAACGTCGATTATATATATCATATATCACTTCTTAAAATTATTGGTGAGAGTTGAATAAGAAAGTCGCGCAATCTGGACTAGGTGGCGCTGTCTACCGCTTGAAATGTTGCCAAGTTTCCGAGAAACGCGACAGGCATCTAGTTTAGGAGGCTATGGTTAATCACACTGTTTCAGAGATGTCAGCATTTTAATTTATTCCATAGCACTCTTAGTACCCAAAACAAGATAAACAACAACGTACTGAAGACGGTACGCTCAGCTTAAGCGGTACATGCTAAGTTCATGCGCTGAAGACAGTACGCTAAATGCTACCGAAACAGCAGTATGCTTCCCCACTATTTATATTTGGCGTTCTAGACGGTATTTTTCGCCTTATTTTTATAATCCCACGCCAAGCCTTCCATTAATACTCTTAGTACACGCCTCTTTTCACACCTTAATTTTATTATTATTATTATTATTATTATTATTATTATTTAATCATCGTAACTATTTAACAAATTAAAATTTTCTATAACTAAACTGGTGTAAAAAAAAAAAAAAAAATGTGCGGAGTAACAAATGCTACGGAATAAATTAAAATGTTGTTCATCGATCGCAGATTTTACAACTTAACGTTGAACTGTGGGTTTTACTCCGGTAAGCAGCCTCTAAAAATTGAAAAAGGACTGTAATAATAAAGGTGTTTGTATGAAAATTTGTTGCTTGTGAGTATTTTAATGCATGGCCCTCTAGCGGAATTTTACATTATATTTTATTATTTCATTTATTTATTTTTGCAGAATCTTTAAGCGCATTCCTTGAATTGTCTATTAATTTTTTTTTTTTTTTTTAATCAATACACATTTTAGTTACAGCTAGAGGGATCGCTGAATAGACCAAGTTTAATTATGAACGCCCTGTATATTAGTGAATCTGATACAAAATGTCATGTCAATAAATAACCTTATACGTGATTTTCATAATTTTCCTGTATTTGGTGATGATTTTATCTAATTAATATTATGTTTCGCGAAATGTAATAACATGAAAAATAAAAGATAGGCTTTATTAATTCATATGCTCTCTTTGAAATTTTACTTTATTTAAGATGTTTGAAAGCTTAAAAAATTCAAATTAAAAATACAAAATACAATTTATGCAAGCAATACACTTTTTAAGCATATATTTGAGCCTAATACAAGGTTTGTATATATGATGAAAATTAAATATATTTATCTATTTTTTGTAGAATTTTATGCTACCATATTAACTTTCGTAAAAGAAAATTAAAAAAAAAAAGAAAAAAAAAAAAGACAAGTTTCATTAGTTTCATTAATTAATGAATTAATATTGCTGAAATACATCTCATTTCTTTAGAAAAATACGTAACTTAAGTAAATTCAAAATATAAGTTTTTATAAGCCATGCATCTCTTAAATAATTTTAACGGTAAATTTGAAAAATTTCACTTTTAATAATAATATCTATACTTAAAATAAAACTTTATTTAAAATATTTTCATTGAAAGAAAAAAACAATTTCATTTCTATCGAAATTGTTTGAAAACAATTCCAATGCAACAACAAAAGTCCCGCAGGTAGAATATACCTTTAAAATGTCACATATAAAATATCTTTCCTGTAATCGCATTACATTTTTATTCAATTAGATTCATTGTAAATAAATAAATAAATAAATAAATAATAAAAAAGAGAACTGTAAAAGTTTAGAATAACTTTCCTTGTTAAGTAAATTTAAAATATATTCCCAAAAGCATCACTTAATAAAAGTTGTCTTTAGAGTTTATTAGAAAAAAAAATAAAAATATATATATATATATATACATATATATTGTGTTGCAACAGAAAACTCTTTTCTTTCTCAAATTTTATAACAAAGTTTCTTTTAAGAAAATTGTTTTAAAAAATTTTATTCTTAGATATTTGTTATTATTTTTTAATTTACATATTTTTTATATGACATATTCTTATAAGAATAAATTTTCCTTCCGTTAAAATAAATCTTTTTTTCTGTTTTAATCTCTTTTGAAAAAATATTTTTGATTGATGATTGTCCATGACTGCGAGGAGGATACTATAATTTTATTTTTGTCCACCATTATTTTTATAATAAAAACCGTCGTTTTATAACAGAATCAAAAAAGTTTAATTACATTAGTAGACAGATATTTTATAAAATTGATTGTGTTAAATAAGTAAATTGTAGTATCCCCCTGTCAACTTGTATTACAATATTTTGTTTTCATTCTTTTTTCCGTAAAAAAAAAAAAAAAAAAAAAAAAAAAAAAAACTTGTCATGAAAATGGTTTTTTAAAGCCATAAATTTAATTAGAAAAGTAATTCATCCCCTCTTTCTTACTGTCACAGTACGCTTTTAATAATTAAAAATACTGGTATGATACTGACAGTAAGATAAATGTAAAAGACTTCTACTAAATCTAGAAATATTTTTATTTTTATGTTGGTTAAAATCGAAAACAAGAATTCTCATAAAACCAATACGGAAAATTGAACTAACTCTCTTAGAACTTTCAGTGATATTAATGGAAAATCGCATGTACGATTAATCCAGAATAAATTACCGTAATTTCTGGTAGATACTAGAGATGGGATAAATAGTTACTTTTCAATAATAGGTTACTTCGTTCCATACTTCCTTTGGTAATAGGTTTTTGCAACATATTATTTTTATAACCTATTACTTTTTAATTTACATATGGCTAATGTATTTCTAATCCTTTCTGGATGATATACAATATATACATGTGTCCTACATAGTGGATGCCGTTCATGTTTTTAAGTCCCAATGCTTTCGAATAGTAATCTTCACTTTATTTAACACTAGAATTTCTTCAATTAGAAAAAAAAAAAAAAAAAAAAAAAAACGCTGATATGAAATAGTGGTAGAGTCAAAATTTTACACAAACGTTTGTCCCAATCGAGTAAGCTTAAGGTTCATTAAATCAATTCCTTTAAACACGAAAACAGAATATTTCAAATAATGTTAAGAAGCACGTACATGAGAGCCGTTCTCTGAAAAAAAAAAAATTCTCATATTATAAGCCATATATGTAATTAAAAAACAATTAAATAATATTAGCAAATTTTTATGAAACATCTTTAAGGCATCCCAAATTTTAAACTGCCGAGTGACTGTTTCTTTTGATTTTCCGAAGAACTTGAACTTTCCAGATTGACAAGAAAATTAGTGTGTTTCACTCATACTTAGCAAACAGTCACTTTGAATATGTTTCTAAAATTAGAAACACTTGTTAAAAAATATAGATTTTGCTTACAAAAATTACATAAAATGATGTATTTTTTCAGACACTTAATTTTAACATAAGAGCATAATTAACTATTCTTAACACCTTTACTCATTTTAAATCTAAAAAAATAGTTTCAAGAAAAAATCAGATTAAAAAAAAAAAAAAAGTGAAGAAAAGCTGAACAGTAAAAATAAATAAATATTCAATTTTCTTCTGAAATTATTCTTAATAAAACCACAATAAATGCTGTATGCCATTACGCATTTTCAATTCCATCTGCTATAAGCAATTAAAATATAAACAAACACTCCTTCCTTTCAATTATCAAACATCTGTTTCCCAATACGCAAGCGAATCCAAACCTAGCAAGTGTAATGTCATTCCTCACCTTCATGACTAAATAGTAATCAACATCTAATAATCACCCCTTACCTATTTCTGCTAGCTGCATAAATTAACACTATTTCGTTAAACCGTAATATCAAAGTTTTTTATTCAAACGATTTTATTATCCCATGAAAAATAATCAACACCAAATAAAATCATTTCTAAATTAATATGAGCACGAAGCTATTTGTCCTAAACGTTAAAATTATCTTGCTTATTAAAATTATTTTGATTAATATATTTCACAAGGAATATTCCGTAATACATTCTAAAAAATATTATCATTTCAAAATTATCGTTAAAAAAATAATACATCTGCTGCTATATTATTTTTTTAACGATAATTTTATGAACTTGGAAATGGAAAGATATTATTGATTCAGAATATCACAGAGTAACAGATTGCATGAAATCGTTTGCATTGCTTACTGAGATTTCAGACCTATTTTTTTTTTCAGACGTGAAGTAACGAATTGATTCGAACATCTGCGCGAAAAGTCTGATGCGAATCTTTAGCCGGCGTTCATAATTTTATTTTTGTATTGTAAATAAAATAAAATAAAATAAAAAAGTAATTATATAAAAGTAATTATATAAAAGAAGTAATTCAAGCTTTTTACTTGTATAATGGTATATTATATCAGTTTTATTTCTTGTCTATTTCGCGTGCAGAGATAAAGTTGAAAATATTATTGTTTTAATAGGATATTTTTTGTAATATATTACAGTGCTAATAGGCTACAATGCAATAATAATATTATTTGTTATGTTACGTGAAATAACGCCCATCTCTAGTAGATACCCCGCAGGTTAAATAATCCAGTTTTGCACCAGAAATTTCAATTGATAAATAAATTTATATTTGTACGAGCTCTTCCTTCGAAAAAGTACAGATTTCTCTATTAAATGAAATTTCTGGTGGAGAGATGACACATCTTACCTGCGGGTTATCTACCAGAAATTACGGTAATTGCGATTTCTGAAAATTTCGAAATTACATCTTGGTATCACAAATCGAAATTAGGTCTTCATTTACAATGTTAATTTCTACACTGGTAATTCGTTTTTCACTTTGGAATAATGTATCCATTCGAATTTTTAAATTTGGAAAGCATTGAAAAATTCATTGCTCCATTATTTTCCACTATTGTTACAAACTAATCAATTGAGTTTAAAATATTTCCATTTGGTCCTTATGTACTTGTATCTACAGAGCTGCCAACCAAATCCGGTAAATTGTTAGTACCGCCCCTTTTTCTACACCACTTAATTTTTAGAGTAATTCTCTTCAAATATATTTACGATGAATGAAGAAAACAAATACTCTAAAAATTAAGTGGTGTAGAAAAAGGGGCGTTTTTCTATGGGCGTTAACAATTTGCCGGATTAGGTTGGCAGCTCTGTATCTATATTTTACTAAAAATAATAAAAATATGAAGTAAATACGCTAGCTTAGTCCACAATATTTTGTCTTCAAATAAAATCTTTGTTATATCATTTAACAATAAGTCATACCTAGAGGGTTCTGCCCTCTACACGCTTGGGTCACCCATTCCAGCGGTAGCTTACAGCATACTTGCCAACATACTAATTAATATTCCGTACTATTGTTAGCTCCGCCTTCTTTTTCCCACCGGTATTTTTGTAGAGTTTTTTTCCTCTTTTTTGATCGTAATTGCATTTGGAGAATATTACTCTAAAAATTTATTGATGTGAGAAAAAGGGCGGGACTAACAGCACTACGGAATATTAATTAGGATTATGGCAAGTATGTTACAGTCTGCAGCCAAACTATTGAAGCACACATTTACATTTTTTTCTCAATAAAACAGTATTAGGTGTACATCTTCTAATACGATTTATGGCTCTTTTCGGTAATATTAATCATCGAAAATATATATAACATATTCCATTTAAAAATACTGGTGTCAATTCTGATTTCAAGGTTTAAAAACTTGGCAGCTGTGCTAACGCATTAATAATTTTGCTGCCGACTCTATCTCTCTTTACAATATTTAAACGATTTTTTTTAAATAAATAATTGAAATATTTAAATAAATGTATTTCAGTTGGCAACTATTTTCAACAAATGAAAACTATTGCTAAATACCGCTATTTACAACCGTTAATAAAATGTAAATGAAAATTAAGTATTTGTGGCTGGTTATACTGATTAAAAACACTGTTAATTTAAAATAAACTAAATAATCATCTAGATTAGTTTGCGGAAGATAAAGTAAAAAATAAATAAATAAATAAATAATAAAAGACATAAGATATTTGATTATTGAATTTAATATTTAAACAATAAATAAATCAAAATCAAAATTCTAAAGCTATTACGACGTCAGCTCCATCAGTAATTTTTAATTATATAGGTTCAACTTTTCATTTTCTTCTTAATTCCATTGTAACAAAATGTCTCTTTTTATGTTAAAAAAATAATTAAAGTAAAAATTTGCACTCATTTCATTTTAAGTGGCGTCTTCTTCAATTAAGGTAAAGCTAGAAGAGTTTGTGCACAATTCAACAAAACGTCATAAAAATTCTAAATATTATTTTTTTGCAAAACTATTGGTGTATGATTTTGAACTGATCCTTCTTCTATTCATGTTCATTGCTATTTTGTTGTTCTCTTAACATTTAAAACGACAGCTGCAATAAAACCAAGAGATATACCACTCCCAGTGCAAAAATATTTGTTTACAAATACCTTAAAACAATGTCATTTAAGTGAATTATTGTTATTGATAATGCAATTCTAGTTATAATTAAGCGCAGTCTCTCCTATCTATGTGCGCAATCACTCCTACCCTATAAAGAGAGACTGCGCAAAATAACTCTCTTGGTTGCATTACTACTGTTGTTTTAAATTACAACAGAGCAACAAAATAGCAATGAAAATGCATGGAAGAAGGATCAATTCAATGTTACGCACCAAAAGTTTAACAAAAAATTAATATTTGGATTTTTTTACATAATTTTGTTGAATTGTGCCCAAACTCTCTTAGCTTTACCTTATATGGAAGCCTCCTTTTTTCTGACGTGCATAGTAGTCAGTTCTACTTAATCTGAACTGTAATACACGGATACCTGTAATTTTTTTTTTTTTTTTACTATTTTCTCAAAAGGTGACATTCTTTACAAGATTTTTTTTCTTTATTTTATATTTATTAAAATTAATAAACAGAAATAAATATTTCAAATATATTTATTATGTTTTATAACGTCAATGATGTTGAAGGCTAAAGTGTGGTAGCATATCTTATTTCAAGAATTAAGTATAGATAAATCTATTCTGTTACTTTATTAGATTATCTGTTATTATTGGTTTTATATTTAACAATCATTAATTTAGAAAACCTTTTATTGTACTTATTTGCATTATATATATATAATTCTATAAGGTTCTGCTGCTTCGATCGGGGCGTGAAATGATATAAATTGCTATGATTAGCAGTATCGTTTTACGAAATCGATGCAGCTTTCACAGCTTTATGAAGTATTCGCCCCTTGATAAATATACTTCTAATTATAAGCATTTATATCCAATTAATTTGGTGGTTAATTATTTGTTTTCTATGTCATAAGTTTAATGGTCCTTTTTTATTATCATTCAGGTCGGCGTAAGTATTTTAAGTTATTTTTGCAACTCATTGGTTCTTAATCTATATCGCAACTTTTTGTGTCAGTCTTTCTTCTATGTTAAATTCAGTTCTATATTTTTGTGTGCTGTTATTTTTTTAGTTCTATTAATTGCGAAATTTTAAGATTTAATTTTATTACGTCATCTACTATATATATATATATATATAATATCTTTTGCGCCTTTCACATACTGGAATTTAGAATTTATTGCATATTAATTTTAAGTAAAAATTTACTTTCGTCGAAATAAAACGGTTTAAAGTATACGGTAAACTGGACCTAAGGCGAAGAAATAGTGCACCTGAATAAATATGAAATAGGGATTAAGCTGAATTATAATTGAATTGTTTAACTCTCTCGAAATTATTTCACTTTCGATCCAGAATATACTTACTCTGTTCAAGAAGGTATAACTTGAAATTACTATATAATGGAAAAGTTAAAATCCGTAAAGCAGAATAGCGTAAAGAATTAAACTTACTTTCCTGCAGCTCAATTTATTATTTCTTAAAGGAATTTATATTAAAATAATATTCTTTAAATCTAAATATTGTTTAACACGTTTTCGGTCTGGACGTGATTTAGATTTTCGAGTTTCATTTTTTATGTAGGTTCTGAAAAATTATATTAACTATATTGTTTTCGAATATTTGCAATATCCATAAGAAAATATATTTAACCATTCATTTTTACCAGAAATCATGAAATATTTCTTTTTCTATATCTTTACAAGGAAAATATAAGAATAGTGATATTTATATATATATTCGTTTTACAAGTAACGAAAATCCATATTTCAGAATACGTTGGATAAAATTTTCGTAACAACTTGTGTAAAAAACGTGTTAAATAAATACCTATCACACGCTGTCGTAGTAAAAAGTTGTGAAAAATGATTTCTATTTATGAGTTTCTCATTTATTATAACGAAAATCTCTGTTTTCAAGGCTAGATAGCGTTGGAGTCGGATTTGCAACTTAGGCGCGTTTGTCGGCACAGATACTTGGACTTTTCATGGATTTTTTCTGAAACTCGCGTGGATATTTTCTAGGATCTCTTAAGAAAACCTCCTCAGATGTAATTTTGTTAATGTCTAAACCCCATAAGTAATTGGTCATAACACACACATACTCTTTGCTTATTATGATTTATCACCGAAAGGATACAATAAAGAAGATTTCAACGGAAAAAATTACTCTAAATTACATAGAAGTTCTTTAATGACAATTTGAAAAAGAGTTAAAGATTGAAGGTCATTTGCACAGTCGTACACAGAAAAACAAGGTATTGGAATTTATTTAGTTATTAATTGGCACAGAAAAAAGCTGCATTTAACTGAAAATTATATGTACTTAAAAAAAAAAAAAAAAAAAAAAAAAAAAAAATGAATTTTTGTATTAGAGGTTTTCTACTTGTTAAAAATTGTGCCGATTCTGATTTTTTCTAGTGATGGTCCCAGTTAACTGGCGCTTTAGCTTGCGTAATTCTTGATACAATATATGACTTCTTTCATACCAATCCGCTAATGTGCGGGATCCCTAAACATCGGGAATTTTACTTAGCTTCATTGTTTAAAGTTTAGAATAATACTGGTTAATACGGGAAATTAAATGTCACCAATTTGTTTATTTTTATAGCTCCATAATATGATAGAATACCACAAATATAGTGCGTGTTTGTGTCTGTCATTGCATAAACTCAAATATTCCGTTTGGTAGGTTACTTTCGATTATACAACATGAAAGAAATCTGACCTTAAAATTTGATAGTCAACTCATCCACACAGACGTGTTTTTAAGGATAAAATAATAGAAGAATCTAATATATATAGTTCAACAAGTAACTTATTAAATGCGAACAGATTCTTGGATTTATATTTTGTCTCCAAGGAACAACGACGATGCGGAAATGATAGCTCTATATAAAAACACCTTAATTGGCAATAGGATACTTGGATAGAAAATATACGCTTCAGACCTCGAAAATTACACATGCTTGCCAACCATCTCATTATGAAGCGTAGTACTTTTAGTCACCGCCTTTTTTTCTACACTAGTAATTTTTTAGAGTAATTTCATTCTTATTTAATCGTAACACTATTTGGTTGGTTGGTTGTAGGATTTAAGGCCGATTGACTCCTGATGTGTCCTAGGCCAAGACTAACACTATTTGGAGAGAATTGCTCTAAATATAAAGTGGTGTGGGAAAAGGGGCGTATTTTCAAGGGGCGTTAACAAGTCTACGCTTATTAATGAGATGGTTGGCAGTCCTGTACATTACCATACATGCCTAGAGTACGTAAAAATTCAGATCGGGCTTGTATTGTTTTGTCCTTACACGCCCGACCATGCATATAAATATTAAATTAAATATATCTTTCAAAAATTAAATGTTTTGGATTACTTTGAAAAATCACTTTCAAATAACATTACTTTGAAAAATTCCTTATGCTCCTGCTATAAGATGGAAATAATAATCGTCTCACTTCGAATTTTTGCTTTAAACAGAGAGATACACTACAACTTTTTGTCCGAGATAAATCTAAACTAGATCAGACGTTTGCACTGCAGCATGGATACAATCTCCGAGAGCTAGTGTCAGATCTAATTTAGCCTTGCCTGAGATCTTCAGATCATCGCTCATTGGTCGCTGAATGACGTTCAAACCTATGGATGAAAATTAACTACCAATTTTAGAAAACAGTGATTGCAAGAGTAATTCTTCTGAACTAACAAGCTACGTGGATGTAAACAAATGTGCAACTTTAGCATATATCAGTTTGTTGCGTTTTGATTATTTAAAATGGGAATTGTTGTTTTGCATTAACCATTTGACTAAAATGGGTATACGGCAATTTTGTTTTAAGTGACCACGATCTGGATTTTTCTTGTGACAGTGGGAGGATATCTGAGCAGATATTGAGAAGCACAAGGGATAACCAATAAATAAATAAAATTAATACAAATGTTGGGGCATGTAACCTTTTAGACTAACATGCCCGAAAGGCTATGTAAAAATTTTGAGATTTTTCAAGCCTTCGTTCGGTTTAAGCTTGAAAGCAAGACATTACGCGTTGAACTATACATGGAGATTCTTAAAATTTCTAACGAAACTTGTTTAATCTGTTTCGTGTCAGATTCAGTAAATGTTTTAAAATCCATCAGCATGTTCAGTAGAGCGCCTCAGATGGATCAATTCGACCGGCCGATGACGTCACTGATCCTGGATCGGTCAGACTAAGGCTCTTATATATACGAGCTGGCGCATCAGGCATTTTGTTGCCTTAGGGTTGCCACATGTAACCAGCGCGTTTCTCTTATAAACAAACGACAAATATTTTTTTTTTTTTATCGTCTTACGTTACTTTAGAGTAACTTTTTTATTATATTTCATAATTTTAGCTAAGTAAACTACGATATAGAAGTTTGTTTAGCGATAAACTGCTATGATCATTCAAGAAGTGAATATAAAGTGTTCACAGACCTTCTATTACTGTGTATTTGAGTTTTGGCGACATTTTGTAAAATAAACAGAAACCGCCCTAACAACACATCTTACCCCAGTACATCCATAGGATATCCTCAGAATAAAATGACATCCTGAGAATGTACTGTGAAAAACGTGTGTTTTTAGGAATATTATTGTTGCTTATTGCTCTTATCTTGACCGGATTAGCTTCAGATCAAGATTTCTTAAAATCATTAGGGAAGCGATAAGGACGCCAAGCGGGAATGCTGTCCTCTTCGGAGGCAAAAAATTGGCGGTGATGTGCCGGCCTATTATTTTATTTAGGGGCTCTAGGTCAGACCTGCTAACCTAATCCGTCAAATTGTTAGTACCGCCCCTTTTTCTACACCAATTAATTTTTAGAGTAATTCTCTTCAAATGCATTTACAATGAATTAAGAAACAAAATACTCTAAAAATTAAGTGGTGTAGAAAAAGGGGCGGTACTAATAATTTGCCGGATTAGGTTGGCAGGTCTGCATTTTGGCAAAAGAAACTCTGTAAAAAGATAAAAACACATAATAATCTCTTTTTTTTTTTTTCAGATTTATTGTACGATTTATTTAATTATTATTTACGATTTACTTAACTAATTTTGTTCTCATGTCAATTTCTCATTAAAACAGACTCTATACGATATTAGGATAAAAAGAATTAAAAAATCAATAAAAAATGATTGAAAATTTAGAAAAGAAATTTAAGGAATATAAATAATTTACGATTTACTTAACTAATTTTGTTCTCATGTCAATTTCTCATTAAAACAGACTCTATACGATATTAGGATCAAAAGAATTAAAAAATCAATAAAAAATCATTGAAAATTTAAAAAAGAAATTTAAAGAATATAAATAACTAAACGTTTTAATCAAATGTCATAGTTAGCAAAAAACTCTCATCAGTTTTTTCGGATCGAAAAAGTATAACTATTTGCATCAGAAGGTAAGTGTAGACACGAGTGCAGCATAAAAGCGGCAACGCACTGCTTGCTCTTGCTGTTTTTTCACCTGGTCACAATTCATGCTTTTATTTCACGTTCAAACTAGTGTTGTGATTTTTTTTCTACATATACTGTTTCTTTACATTACACATTTTTTTTTTTTTTTCATAATAGTTTTTCGGAGTTTTTTCCGATTACTTTATCGCGTCCTAAATACAGAGCCTGATTAAGGCGGAAGCACACATTATTTATACTTACACGGTTATTTTTTAACAAATACTTTCCTCCTATAATAAAGACAAAATTCTCATTAAAAATTATTTTAAAAGAATTCTGGTGTCTAATAACGGTGAGTAAATTGGATTGTTTCACACCGTTCATTTTTTTATAAAACATATTTCCTCGTCAAAGCGTGGAATTTCTATGACATGAAGTAAAAAATAATTGTAAAAATATTCCGGTGAGAGCGGAGATAATGCGTGCTTCCCCCTTAATCAGGCTCTGCCTATAGAGCGTAATAATAATGTTATTATTATTATTTAATTAGAAGCTAAGAAAACATTATTAAATACATAAATTGTGGAAAAGACGCATTTCACTAAATAAAATTTATATCTTAAATAGTTTTTTGCATAGTTAATTATAAAAATTATGCGTCAATCAATTATCAGCATTTAACAAGAAAGAAAAAAAGTTGATAGCTGCGCTTTTGTGTAAAAGCTTTTCATTATTTTCCTTTTCTTTAGTCACAATTTAAACGTAAGTTCCTACTCGTGAGTTAAACAAGTTAAACTACTCACTCCCCTTTCAAAGCATTTAGAAGATCCGAAAGGAATACAAATGCATTGTTCATTCAGTATGTCAAGAGAGAAATGGCTGCATGTTAGAAAGTGTTTTAGAGTAACATGACCGCGAGACATGTGTGACAACTGAATAAACCTCGATTAAAGAGACACTTCATTCATAATTCAGTTCAAACTTAAAGTATAGAAATTTTGTATGAGAGTACATATGCTTATATATATATGTTAAAAAAAAAAAAAAAAAGAAGGTAAAAGAGAAATAAATACAAACTATATTAATTTTTAGTTAAATATTAAGTGAAAACGACAGATTTGAAAATGATATTTAAAAATAGATTTGTGATGTCCTGTTATGCAAAATCAAAAATGTTAACTTAGAGAAAAGGCAAAATTATGTACTCCACTCTCAATTCTCTTGAATTATGTAAGGCAGGTCCCGAAATTTCAACTTAGATTACACTCGCTGAAAAAAAAAAAGTTACCCGCCACAAAATATGATTAACTTACTCTATTTTTTACGTATAAGGTGACCAGAATTTTTTATTGGAAAAAGAGGGGAAATTACGCAATGTCTTTTGTTTTATAATAAAATAAAAGACATTCAATTTTGAAAAAGTGGACATTTAGAGGACACAAATTTGAATGAAAATGAATATAAAAATCAAATCAAAAGCTACTTTAACAAGTGGTGAAACATTTTTATCAGTACACCTTAATCTTATTTAATAATATACGGATACGAGAGGAAAAATCCCTAAATTTTATAGGTGTCACTAAATAATATATATATATATATTTTAATATATTAATTTTTTGCTATAGACAAAAACATTTTTGTGTTACTTTCATGCAGTTACATGAAAAAAGTTGGTTGACATTTTTTTTTTATTATTATTAAAATCATAATAATAAAAAAAAAAAAAAAAATGGCAGATGAAAAAATAAAATTAATATTTGGCATATAAAACGATTTGTTTTAACGAACAGTCATTCTTTATCAACATTTTATAAAAGTTCTCACAAGTATAACCTAAATTAGTCATAGTAGTTATTCAGTTTTTAAAGTAGGTATATAAAGGGAATTTTTTTCACATTTCTACATTTTGTTCGTTGCAGAAAATAGTTACTTTGTGGGATCGTTTTTGCCAGGAGGACATAAAATCAATTCAACTAACTTTTGTATATTTTTGTGAGGTGATGGTAGTGTTATCATTAAGGCCAATTGTCTGCACTAGGGCCCTAGGCCTGAGTTGAAGAGTCCTCCGTGGGGTCTTTCTAAGAGGTTCTAGCCCATATTTACGCTAGTTTCGGAGAAAACCACGGAAAACTTCTAACGGCTAAGCCAACGAGCGCGACCAGGTATCGAACCCAGAACCTCACGTATACCAGCTTCGAGGACTGAAACTCTCGGTCACTGGTGGGCCTATTTTTATAAGGCAAATTTGCAAAATAATGATTTCATAACAATTTCAATAGTGATTCCGTGTTCTGGATCAAAGAACCGTACAAATATAGGGTAATAATAAATACTTTTATTTTTTTGTGATTCGAAGAATCTGAATAGATATAAACCATAATATGCTTTGGCAAGTTTACTAGAAAGTTGTTCTTTTGCGAACCAAACGCAAAAAAAAGTTAGTGTGCACCGTTCGATACAGCCAACAGCCGATTGAGCTTCCCAGTTTTGCAATTTTTTTTTAAAATTAAGGACAAAATCCTTTTCATTTGAAAAAGAGGACAGACGACGAAAAACGTAAAACAGAGGACATTTTAGTCCTGTAATTTTTTTCCGTTCAAGAGCGCAAAGCGTTGAAAAAGAGGATGTCCTCTTAAAAAGAGAATGTCTGGTTACCTTACCTAAAATTAGCATAATTTTACGTTTTTAAATCAATATCTATCTATCTATCTATCTATCTATCTATCTATCTCCCTCTCTCTCTCTCTCTCTCTCTCTCTCTCTCTCTCTCTCTATATATATATATATATATATATATATATATATATATATATATATACATATATATATATAATATATATGTATATTTTTTTTTTTGTAGCACCGTATACTGTAAGAATTCTATCTACATTTAGACCGAAATTTTACTCGCCACAGTAAAATTTTCACTCGCCAATGGCGAGCTGGCGAATGGAAATTTCGCGTCCTGATGTAAGGAATAGTTAAATAATAAACAGGGGGTTCATTATTTATGTTTGAAAACTCAAGGAATAATTCGCATTACAAAAACATACATTCTCTTTCATTTTTAATATTAAATCAAGTCACAATTCACAGATTCAGTTAATAATGTAAAGTAAGGTAAATGATGTAAATCTGGACAACCCACAATAATGTTATTAATTTCAGTGAAATCCAAAAGATTGCACTTGAATCTAATCCCTTATAGGGACCCTATATATAGAGAGACTGGACATTGACCGAAAGTCAGCCATCTTAGTGCCAATTCGGAGCGATCCCCGTAGAACGTAATGCTTTTCTCTTCGCAATATACAACATAAATGAAAAGAAATTGTGCTAAATTTGTGCAGAAAGTAATGCAGAATATAAATATGTATTTTTTTTCGTCTTAGAAAAAAAGAATTTGAAGAAAAACGAACTTTGTTTTAACCTTCGACATGGTTATTTTTTCAACTCCGATCGGAAAACAGAGGAATTTTTTGTTGTATATTTCTATATTAAGCAAAATACGTTGATTGTGAAAGCAATTCTACCTTAGTGAAAGTATTTCTACCTTATTTTTTCTGAGGACATACATTCTATATATAAAAAGTTAGAAAATTTTTAACAAAAATATGGTAATCTTAGTTTTTGTCAAGTAATTCAAGAATAAATATAAATTTACGGCAGAACAGCAGAAATTATTTTTTATTATTTTATAAAAATATTTACGTAATATTTTTACAAGCTAAAAATACATATTTTATTTATTTCAATTACGCAACTTAGTTAAATATTAAAGATAAAAATTTTATTAATAATAATTTGTAAATATCTTAACTAATAGCTTTAGAAAAAAAAAAAAAAAAAAAATTGTTTATTTTATTTACATTTGCTTATTTCATTGATTTTTTTTTTTTTTTTTTTTTTTTTTTTATATTATGTAAATAAAAGTAATTACTTATTTTAAGATTATTTATAAATTTATTATGGCAATTATTATTTAAAAGAAATTTATATTTCATATGTTAGCAAATAACACCTTATTTTCTTAATTTTTAATAATTTATTTTAAGAAATCTGATACATTTTGCGTACTAGCAAAAAACAAAAAAATATTTTTATATAGTTCTTTTAAATATGTATTTTAAAATATATCAGAAAAATATATTGAGATCTAACGTATTAACAACAGTATTAACAACGTATTTCACAACAGAACTTAAAAACTAATAGCTAGCAAATAGATAATGTAATTACCTCATATGTTACGAAATAAATACGTAAAACAGCATGCAATAAGAGAATTGAAAGTATTTAAAGCATGATATAAAATGAATAATTATGCATTTTTATCTTTTAAAAGTATTCCAAAATTAAAGCAATTTATCTCCCAACAAAGTCAAAATGTAATAAATAAGTTATTTTTCGATTATGACGTAAAATAATCAGAATTTCTTCTCGGCGTAATGATAAGCATTGAAGGAACTGGCACTAAAAAGGAGAATTTCGTCAAAAAGCCGGCGCGCCAATGTCCAGTCTCTCTCTATCGAGGGTCCCTAATCCCTTAAAGTCAGAAGAACATAGTTTAGTACTGCGTTACCCGCAAACCTTGATCACACGCATGTGGGGGCAGTCATTGTTTATTTGTTGTTAGTTGTGTTGGCATATTAGAAATTTGTCTCATCTGGTAATTTTGTTACTTTTCTTACTAAAACAAAATATTTGTATTTACTGTTATACATAACATTTTAGCTGGTTTAATGGTCTTTTCAACTGTACAAAGGAATTTCTACAGCAGAGTTTGCCGATAAAATTATGAATGCTTTTATAAAACTCGTTATTGTTGGCAATATAATGGGCATATTACCTGCACGTATCAAAACTTAAACCACAAGACCACTATCTTTTTATCTTTGATGGGATCAGGTCCCATCTTGATTTCTTAATTGTGGATGAGGGTGAAAAAAATGACATTTTTCAACCTTGTTTATCTTCTAATACAACCCATGATCTGCAGCCTTTGGATAAATGCTGTTTTGGGTCATTTGATCAATTTTGGGACCAAGAAGGTTTTTTGTTGAACAAATCACCCAGTAAAACATTACAAAAGCTCGATTTAGAAGAATATTTTCTCTACTTTGGGACGATTCTATGATCCCTTCCAACGTTAAAAGGGTCTTCAAAGGGACAGAATCTATCCTGTCAGTGTAATCATCGAGGAAGCATTTGCTCCAAGTTCTGTTTCTGAAAACCCTCTTTCAACAAAGAATAATGCCAAAAGTGGAAAACAAATTTCTACCCCAGGGTCATTTTCTGAAAAACAGGTTGACCATACTCCTTATCCCTCAAATACTCCTGGCTCTTTTTCAGACTCTAACTGTGATTCATCATCGTCTGTTTATGATTCATCATTTCAAGAATTGGTACTGCCATCACTACAAGAAAATCGTAGAATAACTCGTGTTATAAAACCTTCAATGGAATACCATGCTGTAATTTTGAAAAAGAAAAAAAAAAAAACTCTCCCAGAGCTTTTTGAAGTATTACTGAAGACACTCGAACACCACAACAGCTATTCACCCCCCCCCCCCCCACACACACACACACCGCCTTACAAAAAAAAAAAACTCAGTCTGCGAAAAATTGCGGAAAAGATTCCTGAACAAAGAATAGTGATAAAGAGAGTTGATTTAGGCGGTACTTGCAACAAGGAAAGGTTGTGGATATATGATTAGGTATTGTGTGTCATAATTATGTGCCGAGGAATGGGTCTGACTTCTCAAGGAAGATAAGAAAGTTTTTGCATGTAAAATAAAAATAAATTAAAAACATTTTTTTTTACCGTAAAAGTTTAAAATTGCTTAAAAAAATTGCTTCAAATTGCTTAACATTATTTTCTAAATCTTTTTCTTTCTTACAGTTTCGTTAATTTTTGTAAAGTTTAAAGAATCAGATTTGGTTTTGTAACTTCATTATATTTCACCTATGAGCACATATGCTACAGCAACTAGACTTAAAAAAAGAAAAAAAAAAAGAGAAAAAAAAGAATACCTGCAGGTTTTAACCTAGATTATTGTTTAAAAAAAAAAAAAAAAAAAAAAATCCAGTACTAAAAGGAGTCCGTTCTTTTAGATCTTTTTTTTTATTGATTACTACCATCTTTAAAAAATTTCTATCCTTAAGGTGGCAATATTATATTACCTACACTTACCTTATTTTTCTAAAAGAAAAAATTAAATTTCCTACTGTGAATAATGAATTTACGAATTTCAATAGTTTTTAAATCAGTAATAGTTCTAAAACAATGCAACTGACACAATACTAAACGCATTATCATTAACCAATAAATGCCAGTTACCTAAATAAATGTTTTCTTGCAGCGAATACTGTCTATTTATTTTATTTTATTTACTTATTTATTATTATTATTATTTACGTTTATAGTAATGTTATCTAATTTCACAAAGAATAAATCAGTTTGTTAAAAAAATAGCATGGAATTACTTTTTATTAATATAGTCTTTATTCTTACAGTTTAAAAGTAAAAAAAAAAAAAAAAAAATAGGTTGGTTGGACCTTCCGAAACAGGAAAGAGATTTACCGAAAAGATCTGTGATTTTGAATAAGTAAAAAAAAAAAAAAAAAAAAAAAAAAAATCTTTGTTTAATAATATATTTATGGTACTTTGCTTAATATATTTTTATGAGCTTTATAAATAATGGCCGACATATAGGCTTGATGTCATATATATATATATATATATTAATTTAAGGGAACATGGAACCCTTAGAACTTCAAAAAATATACCTAATAAGTTTCTTATGTATTTTGGAATATAATTTAAATTCTGTGGTGAGCTATTTAATAATTTATGTGTTAATAATAAATGTGCTTTTCTTCACCTAGCTTGCAGGATATCTCTGAAACTATTTAATATTTTTTCTTGAAATTTTTACAGATTATGTAAAATATCAGATCCTTTAGTGTAAACCTAAATTTGTTCAAATTTAGGTTTAAAAAAAAGTTTAAGGATCGTTTATTTTTGAAAATAATCTTAAGTATCACCTGTATGAAAAATTGGTGGGATACAAATTTAGGTTCAGTTTGAAGGATCTGATATGTTACATAATCTGAGAAAATTTCAAGAAAAAATATTAAATAGTTTCAGAGATATCCTGCGAGCAAGGGAAAAAAACCCACATATATTATTAACACATAAATTATTAAATAATGCATCACAGAATTTAAATTATATTTCAAATTACATAACGGCCGCGGTAACCCAGTCGGTAGAGCGCCGGACTCGTAATTGGAAGATTGCGGGTTCGGTACTCGAGCCGGCCAAAGACCGTCGTGTACACTAATTGTGGCTGGTGCACGTAAAATATGTCGTGGCCGCAATGTCCTCCATGTTCCCATCAAAAATTATACCTCTTGGGGTCACCGAAGCGGGAGAGCCATCCCTACCGTGAGGATCAAAATTGTGATGGCATGTCTCCGGAACACCTCTGGGGGTGTGTCCCAGACCGTCGTCAATTGCCCATCTGCGCAGCACTAGTGCGACGTAAAAACCCAACCAACCAACCAAAATGCATAATAAACTTATAGGTAACAATTAGACATGTTCAATGAAGCTTAGTTAACAACATTTTATTTAAAAAAAGACTATAATTAAATCGATGTTTTTTGAAGTTCTAAGGGTCGTATGTCCCCTTAAGGGATCAGATACCTCTGAAAAGAGAAAATGGGAGAAAAAAAGTGATCATAACTGTATTTGCAATAACTCGAAAATAATTACTTTTAAAATTTGTAAATTTTAATTAGCGTTGCCAGATTTTGCAACCTTTTTATTTAATATCCCCCACTAAATTTTAAATGTAACGGTTGGCTAATCACTTCGAAGAATAATCATTTATTATGTATATCAAATATTAATGGAAACCAATGGACAACCCCTACCTACCTGGACTAGGTAAAGTTTAACGAATTTGATACCATCCAATGGGACGAAAAATGCCATATCAACACACGGCATTCAACTACATTTCGAGCTGCTTGAGCATCCCATAGAAATGAGCTGTGTTCGGAAGATCTTGGTTAAGATTTCTAACTGTAAACTTCTATCTTATATGTGGGACTCCGTCAATGCGATTTACCTTTTCAGAGTTTTTCTTGGACACGTTGCTCAAACAGCATAACAGCATTCTAAGAATGGTCTAAAAGGAGAACACAGAGCCACGCCAGGTTGTTGGAATTGTTAATTAACCCGTTAACGTTCAGCGTCCTCATTTGAGGACAGCTAATAATAGCTCGTATATCTTTTGTGGTTTCTTGGAATGATTTCCGCTTTTTATAGACAGTTTATATCATCCCTATAGATGATTCCACAGAGTTTTATGTATCCGATATCAATTATTACTTCATATTTTGGATAGTTTACTTCATATTTTATGATTTTTTATTTATCGCGCGTATATTTGCTTTTGCGGAGACATACCAACTTAAGTGAAGTTAAATAATAATATATATTGTAATACTTTACTTTCGAGGTTTTTGTCTACATAGGACACTAATCTGTTATCTCAAAACTTTTGTGTCTGAAAATTGTTTCACTGGAAGACAAAACGTACTCAAATGATGATAGACTTTACTTTTCAAACTAACAGAAGAGTTGTTTGAATTGAATATATTTTATTCTCAGTAGTCCACATTAGTTTAGATCCGAAATATTCATCCAAATATATTTAGCAAAATTATTTCGGCGTTAAGAGGTGCACAGCTGAGAGGGAAAAAAATCAATCTGAGAGGAGGGAAATGGACAAAGGATGTCGAAGATAGTATCTCTGTGATAGTTTGCCAGAATTTAATGAAAGTTTGAGAGCTTTTGCATGATGCATTAACACATAAAATGACGAAAAATTAAACTTTCAAGATTCAAATTTCTGTAATATCATGAGCACAATTGTACTTAACATAGTAATATATCTTTTAATAATTACCATAATAATTTGTTTTTTCAACAGAGTGGAACTTGCCAGCAAAATAATTTTTTGTTATTTTAATTATAGTGTATTTTTCTATGCATAAAAATAAAAAAGGTTCATGTGATGCATTATTTGCATGTAATCTGCGCGCAAGGCTTATACCAACAAAAAATTAGATCTGACATTCTAAAGAAACAAATTTCAAATTAAAAATGTATAATGTATAATTTTTCTGACAGTCATAATGAAGATACCTATAATAGAAAGAATATAAAACCTATTTCACCATTTGTTAAAAATTACAAGTTTTAAAAGCAGTTATTTTTCAAGTTATTGCACAAAGAATTATGATTAGTTTTTTGCTGATATTTTCACCGTACAAATGTTCCAGATCCCTTAAAGAGACAGAGCTTTACGGTACCTCTATCTGCGCTTGCAAGAATATTTTCAAAAAGTGCAGATAATTAAGAATGAAAAAAAGACAATAATTATTTAATGAAACTGAAGAATATGGAAATATCGCCAGAATAGGAAGAATATGGAAATATGGAACTTTCACCATAGTATTTGACAATTAGTATATTTAAATTATGCAACGGTCATAAGACTATTTGATGTTTTTTGCAGATAACTTAAATTAATAACAATAAAAGTAAAAGTATTTAGAAAAAGATGTTTGGAAGACGTTTACAGTAAAATCGATTATATAACTGAAGGAATGCAATTTCATTTTACAATTCTTTCAAACCGATATATTTTTTTTTTTTTTCCGGTAACACTGCGAGATACAATTTTGAGTAAATATTGAGGTTCGAAGATATTTATCACTATAGAAAATACAAAGCTTGCATCATATGAAGCATTTGATAAAAGCATTTATGATTAAAAGATTAATTTGATAAAAGAGATTTATTAAACCAAATGTTACGCAGTTTATATCGGAAGATCACAGATCTGACTGTAAATTAAAATTTTATTTGTATTTAACATGTGAAAAATAGAGCAGAAATCCTAAAAAATAATTAGCTTTTCTTTCTAATTGTAATGAAGAACTTATATATTGAAAGATTAAATATAAATGTCAAATGCGAAATAGAAAGTAATCAGCCATAAATGAGTTCATATGGGTTCGGTTTGATTTTGGTTTGTCGCTTTAGAAAAGTTTGATAAATATTAAAATTCATTACACGGGAACTTACTGTTTAACTTGCATTCGAAAACGCTACCAACATGTATGCCTGAAAAGGTATTCGCACCCAGCATTTGAAAAGTGAACTTCAGGAAGAACAGTAACCACCTCACTTTAGAATGTAAAAATCGAGGCTAAAAAGTTCACACTGTTAACAGTGTGTGGGATAAAAAAAAAAAAAAAGGACTAACATGGGAGGGAAAAAAAGGTCAAAATTGACTAGAAAAAGTCATCGAAGCTCGAGAGGTATTAGGCTCGGTGACGCGAGGCTATCGTCGAGGTTTTGCTACGTCTCGCCTTTTATGTGAATTTCGTCATTCGATGGGCTGCATGATATGGAAATTAAAAGAGGCTTTATGGATTTGAAACTTAGAGAACGAAAAACAATTATGTTTCATTAAAATTTAGAATGAATTTTTTAAAAGATTTTAATATGTGATTTCAACATCTAAAATACAATTTCATATTGTAAAGAACAGAGGGTTTATTGAAAATTCATTAGAGTGGTATTATACTTTATCATGCTTTATTAAATGACGTAAAGAGAAATAATATCGAAAACAAAAATAAAATTTTATTAGTTTTTGTTTAAAAAGTCGGATTTGATTAATTTATATTGAAGTAAGATAATTAATAATAATAAAAACAACTTTTGTATTTTTTAGTAGAAATACTTTTCATGTAGTACATATTTAATAAATTTTAAAGTGTTAATTTAAATAATTTCTCTTATTAGTTTAGTATATATTCACGTAAATAAAAACTTTATTTAAAATAACGTCAGTGAAAAAAAAAAGAAAAAATTCCTTCCTAAAAAAAATGGATTTTAAACAATTTGAACGCAGTATTAGATCTCCCTCAGTAACGACACTTAAAAAGTGTCAAGACACAAAATATTCTTTTTGTAATTACATTGTTTATCTGTTCAGTCTGAATTGTTATAAAAGAAAAAGGGAAACGTAAAAATTTTAAATAAGCTACTTTGTTAAAGAAATTAAAAATATATTCCCAAAAATCCGAGTTATTCGAAGTTAAAGTTTATTTCAAAGTTTTTATTTTATGTTGCAATAGAAAACTTCCTTCACTTTAAATTGTAAGAAGAAAAAAGAAACAAATTATAAAATACTTTTTACTGATAGCTGTTTATATTAATTTTATTTTTATATTCAAAAAATGAAAATATTTTCTTACAATATTTTTTTAACTCGGTTTTTGATATTATTATTATTTTATTTTATTTTATTTTTTAATTTTTAAATATTTTTGTTCTATGACTCTGTTTCTGTTTGATATTAATAATGATGGAATGATAATGATTATGATATTAAAATAGATTACATTTTATAAAATCAGATATTTTGATATAGCTTAAATTAAACAGGATATAAAAAAAAGATCTGATGGAGACATGAAATTTGTATCTAAAAAGTACCGATAGTTATTTGTAAGTTGCTGCGCAACAACGCCAGGCCGCACACAGCTATACATGCCAATTTTAAGCAAAAGGAGCAGGAAAATCATACTACAATTATCGTATTCACCCAGTTTAATCCCCCCCCTTTTTTTTTTCTTTCTTTCTTTCTTTCTTTCTTTTTTTTTTTTTCTTTAACAAGGAAAAAAAATAGTCACAGAAAAAACTTTGGGACAATTTATAATGGGTACTACTGCTGATCTTAATGTTTGTTTTTTCTAATGTAGTGGAAAGACTGGAAGACTAGGTAAAAGCTGATGGTTCTATTTTGAAGGGAAATCTCAGGGCTTTAAGATACATGAAAATATGTTAATGAATGTAGTTCAGTGGCGGCTCGTGAACCGAAAATAGGTTAAGAGCTCAAAAATAGTATTTAAGTATTTTTAATGCATAATTTTTATTAAGCATGATTGTATGTAAAATTGACTAAAAATACTTATTTAAAAGTAAATTTATATTCTATAAATGAATACAGTGTAAAATACAGTGTGCTTCTTCACCTATTTTCGGTGCACGAGCAGCCACTGATATAGTTCTTTTTTTTTAAATTACTAATTCATTGACACTACATTTTAAACACACGTTGTATGTTGCTAAAACAAGCAATAATTATTTTAAACTCCCTATAATTAAGGATGACACTTAATGGGGGCGAAAATCATGTAGGTATGAGTGCTGTAACAACGCAACAATTCACTCGTTCACATTAGAACATTTTTGCCTGATAAAATGTCGTGATTGATTAAATCGATCTGAAGCAATTATTTGGTATTTGTGCATTTTATACTTTTTATTTACAAATATTTCTTCTATGTGACATATACACATTTTCCTATTTCCCAACACTGTCCTTGTTGAGTTATTTTTTCTATTCTTCTCTGAAAAACCGTATGTTTCGAGTATTACTTTCATTATTTCTTTTTATATTTTATATTTGCGAAATCAATAATTAAATTTTGTCATTAAAAGTATATTTAATTATTTATAACTCCAATGATAATTTGTAATTGAGAAGGATAACATATAGTACAGTACTAAAATTTAGTACTACATAAAACTATTCTATAATTCTATTAGCTTACTTAGTATTTATTATTTACTCTTTTATTTACCCAACTATTATGCCCAAAAATTCATATTATTCTTATTTTAAATTTATCTTTATTATTTTCAACCATTTTACGATTTTCACGTTTTACCCACTATTAAAATGGAATTTATTGCAAATTGATTTTAAATAAATGTTTAATGTTGTAGAAATAAAATAACTTAAAGTATACGGTAAATTGACTTCAGGCGACGAAATGGTAAACCTGAATAAATAAGAAATGAAGATTAAGCTGAATTATACTTCAAATGTTTAACTTTCTCAAAAGTATTTTATTTATGATTCAGAATATATTCACTCTGTTTCAGAATGCATTTCCTTTAAGAATACTTTGATAAAAATAGAGTATTTAATGTTTAATGATGTAAAGAATTACTTCTTTTTATTTTTATTTTTCCAACTCATCAGAATTTATATATTCTTTCAGTAAATCTAAAAGCAGCGCAATTTATCTCGGACTGGTAGTTGTTTATGTTTACAATTTTTTTTTTTTTTTTTTTTTTTTTTTTTTTTTTCAAAATATGTTTTGAGGAACCGAATTATTTATATTTTCTTAGAATACATCATGAGAAAATGTTTACTTCCAAATCTGAAAAAGGGAAGTATGAATATATTATTAATTTTCTCCATTTGCGTACAAGTAATATAATTTCGACGTTTGTGGATATATATATATAATAAAAGTTTGTTTGTGTTTGTGGAAAGAAAAAAAAAAAATATTGTAAATCTAGAAAAGAAAGATAGTAAAGAAAATGTAAAATAAACCTGTATTTATGTTGCTTTTTTTATTTTTTTTTAATCGGATAAAAAGCAAAGTATTCCTGTTCTTTATTACTTTTGTTTAAAAATTATATGGCAGATCTGCTTCTCAAATCTAAATTGATTGATTTTCATGATATCCCAATTGAGAAAATTCGCTATAAATAATTAAAAACTTTGGAAATAAAAAAACATAAAAAACAAAAATTGACAATAATTGTCTCAAATTACAAAAATATCATGACCGTACATCAAGCGGAATATATAGGTACGAGTGCAGCATAAGTGCAGCAACATACTGCCGACTCGGGTTCGCCTGATAACATGTCGAGTCATTATTTCAGTTCAAAAACATTGTGGCCAGATTATGCTACTTATGTTGTTTACAAAATTTCATTTTATTTTTTTAATAGCAGTTTTTAAACAGTTAGTAGTCGCTATAGACAGCACCACCTATTACAGATTGCGCACTTTTTATTTAACTAACACCAATAATTTTAAGAAGTGATGTGATCGACGTTTCTTCGATTTTTATTCGCGTTTTATGTATATCAAATGCCACTTCTGAAAATATTTGGTGGCTATTGAATAAAAAAATCTTTTAAAACTGAAGGATGGGCGGCAAATCGACCAACTAGCGACTACTAACGGGTGAATGTTATTTTCCTCTTTTTAATTTGTTTTACATAATATCACAATATTATGTAAGTATTATGTAAGTCACAATATTATGCCAGTCCCATTTAATTTCATTCTTCTGGTCAGGTTTATAGTTTGGACTTTTTTAATCAATAGCCACCACGAAATTGTAAATGTAACAGTTGCCTAATAAGATCAAAGTTTATCAAGCCAGAAGAATTCGGTTGTAGGAACAATCTTTCGGCCACTCACCAAGTTTACCGTCTTGTCGAGCATATTACCACCAACAAAAATCAGAAGAAAATTACAGCTGCCGTCTTCCTCGATATTGAAAAAGCGTTTGGCGAGGTCTGGGTTACCAGTCTTATTTTCAAATTAATTGATAATAACTTCCCTCCCCCCCGTTAAACTTATTTTCTCCTATTTACAAGATTGTAATTTTCATGTTAAAGTTAAACTTTCTCATAATTATTTTGCTCCTTATGGTCTTCCTCAAGGTTCCAAAATTTCTCAAAATTTCTCAAAATTGTATTAATTAACTGCTTTGCTCCCTTATCCCCATACTCTTTTGGCTATTTATGCAGATGGCACCTGCATCTTTGCGGCACACAGGAATAGTCCAGTCAATAAATACATTGTACCTTGCAAAAGGTGGGGTAGAAGATTTTATTTTTTTAATTTGTACATATTAGTACCAATATGCAAAAAACGAGTTATCCAACATGGGCGGCCCCGGGAGAACTTTTGTCGGCTGAAAAACCTCGAAAATTTACTAGTTTTTTGTCATTTTTCGAATTATCTCAGAAATGGCTGAATTTAGCGATATTTTTCTATTGTAATGTTTAAAGAGGATTAAATTTCCTACAATTTCCTTCATTACACCTTTTTTGTAGTACTAATAGCAAGCGCGTAACAGCTTCTTGAAAATAAACAGTTTTCTCAACTTCGTAAAAAAAGCGCATTACTACTTCTAAATAATATGTAGTAATAATTAGAATTATAGAAGCTTTATTTACAGAAAGCTTAACAGCTTTTAATGGTATAGATCTGATATCTGTAGTCCTTGGGATTTTTGGATTTGGTGATCTAAAACGTAATACGGAAATACACACACCAGATGTATTTTTTTACAATATATATATTGTAAGAAATGCTGTTTTATATTCTTGATTGTTCTCTTAACATATAGCCTGTTAAAATAATCGTGATTTTTGAAAGGAATTAAATATGTTCGCCAGATAAATTGGAGATCATTTCTTTTTCTTTCTTTTTCTTTTTTTTTCACTAAGGACGACAGATAACAAATCTGCTCCCTTCTAATTTTTACTTTCCTCTTTTTACAACCCCCCCCCTATGGCCACGCACTGACAATTATGGCCTAACAACAGTAGTCATCATCAGACTCCAATAACTGCCGATGTATAGTATTCTATCACTGCAACACATAATACACACTCAAACACATACAAAGAAAAATAAAAAATATTTGTACATAAATGTAAATAAATAAATACTAGGATGCTAATAAGCAAAAACTCAATGCATTTATACATAAATATTTTAATTCAACTATTTATTAAATTATAAAACATTAATGATATTTAGATACAATACATAATGTTGTAATAAACATTAATTACTGCTATATTAATGTTGATGATAATAACAATATACAATCTTAATTTTAAATGAACTTCCTAAATAGGCAACTTGTTTGAAGAACAATAGCAAATAATTACAAAAGTAAATTGTATAAATTTAACTTTATATATAAATTATAAGGTGATTCCTTTAGCCTTGAAACAAATAAAGAAACGTACATTAATGTATAATATATATATTCATTTTCTTCGTGGTTGTTTTGAAAGCCCGGGTTCTTAAATTTCAATAGTGATCAGAAGTAGAAGGAAGGTGTGTCGTCCTCAAATTGTTCCTCTCCGTCTTGTAGTAATTATATAAGCTCTTAGGATAGCTTATCATCTTCTTCAGCCTCGTCCAATGATGAAATTAGTACGACATTTTCCTGTTGAGGATCAGAGTCCTTGTTACTATACCAGTTTCACTGAGTATTTTATAGCCAACATTTTGAAAGCAAACTGCTTTCTTGTTGGCAGTTTCGGCTATTAAAACATCTTCACCATATTTTTTGCAAAGGCATGATGTAACCGTTCTGATGCCAGGACGAAAATCACCCTCTATTTTATTCATCAAATACTTTATGAGACTGGCACGCCTCCGAGTCGTTTTCAGGGTAGGAGTAAATTGATTCCATTGCCTCATCAGTGTTACTTGCAGGGTAGTATCCTCGTTTCATCTCACTTTATTTAGGCCTCTAGTGCAGTTTTTGATGACAAAATCTGTGATACCCAGTATTTATAGCAACTAAACATTTTACATTTCCAATGCATTCAAGTACTTTTTTTCTTCTCTCATCCCCACGATTTTCGGCACCATTTACAATTGTTTCTTTCACACCCAGTTTCATAGCATGGTGGATAAAATTTCTTTCATGCTCAGGAAGTCGTTCCTGTTTTTTAAAGAAATCTTCAAGTATCCCCTCTCCACACAAGAAACACTGATCTTTAAAACTAAAACCTTCAGTTCTTGATGGAAGACATGGAGCCGCACTGTTTGGACCGGCTCCATCACCAGTTGTATGACGCCGTACATATGCTGCAATCATTCGCTCATTGATGTATCGTTTGTGACAGGCATTGTTAATTCTTACATGTTTTTAATTCTTACATGTCAAAAAACACTAATGTTCTTCATTTTGACGTTTTGCTTTGCACTTTTACAGAATTTTTGCATACCTTTCTCCTTCAGAATCTTTACTTCACCTTTATTCAAACTGATTTTGAAAATGAAACAAACAGTCTGGTTATTGCAAAAAAAAACGCTCACGGGTTAAAACAGTACGTTCGCACGTTTGAACTGACTCGAATAACATAGGTAGATGTTCAGCCGAGGCAGCTACAGGATGAGAAGAGGCGGGAGGAAAGGGAGAGCTTTTTAATTGAAAGAGGGGGGGGGGTGAAGGAAGGTTTCTTTTTTAAATACCTTCTTTGCTACGAAGCAGATGTCATTTCCTAAGGTCAGACAGTTGAATATGTCCTTTCCTTTCTTTCCGTTTTCTAATAAACGTTCATGCGCCGACCCATTTCTTTGAGTTGTATTTTATTAGCTTGAGAAAAAATGCCGACATTCAAGAGGCTGTAACACGCTTGCTATTAGTGCTACAAAAAAGTTGTAATGAAGAAAATTGTAGGAAATTTAATCTTCTTTAAACTTTATAATAGAAAAATATTGCTAAATTCAGCCATTTCTGAGATATTTCGAAAAATGACAAAAAACTAGTAAATTTTCGAGGTTTTTCAGCCGACAAAAGTTCTCCCGGGGCCGCCCATGTTGGATAACTCGTTTTTTGCATATTAGTACTAATATGTACAAATTAAAAAAATAAAATCTTCTACCCCACCTTTTGCTAGGTAAGCCCTTTTTTACATACCTATTGACTGGACTAGAATAGGAGGGGCACGACGTGATTCCGCCGAAGCATAGGACAACTCCGCCGAAAATTTTATCAGCTGTTTCTCCCAATCGGACAACTCCGCCGCATTCCTTTCCGCCGTTTTCTCTCGACAGGACAATTCCGCCGAACGAGGGGGAAAGACATTACCTTTTGGCGAAGTAAAAGTTGGCGACATTTTCAATGCTAAAACTTCAGGCATTCTAATTTTTTTTTAAATAAATACACAAAGAATGGTAATAATCTATATATTAATATGTAATTAATATACAAACATGAAATTTGTCGTACATTTTTAACATATTAATTATAGGGGTAGAGGATTTAAAGTGGTATTGTTATAGAAAGTTGTGGTTAATGAGAATTTAACGTAAAAGAAAATCTCTTATTAGAATGTCAAAATGGCATTCAAAAATATCTTTATTTTTATGCACTTTTTGATCTTATACACGTAATCTTTTGTACTAAAAATTTTTATAGAAGAAAATTGCTCAATTTGTCAATTTCTTAAAATTCAGTAAAACCCATAGACACAGTAATTTGTATGGATGTAGCTTCCCTATATTTCTCAACTACAGATTTTTCATTTTAAAAGGCAACAACCTTTAGTGTTAGAAATGCTTATTGACTGAGCGAATGAAAAGTCGTAATTTAATACTATTAAACATAGAAACAAATTAAAATAATAATAATAATAATAAGTAAAGATTTAATTTATGAAAATTCTAATTATTTTTTCTAATTTTTTTATGATGTAATAATAATAATTATTATTATTATTATTGTGATTTGTGTCAATTATAATTTGAAAATATATTTAATATATATATATATATATATATATATATATATTTATTTAATAAAGAAGCATCACAAAACTGGCGTTGTAAAAATTATTACTTACAAACTTTGAATAAACACCATAAAATGCAATAAATGCACTCGCGGTTTTGCTCGAGTTTATTGCATTTTATGGTGTTTATTCAAAGTTTGTAAGTAATAATATATATATATATATATAACGTAGTAAATTCCAATTAACTGAAACTTGATGACTTATTTATTACTTATATGCTATTCATTTTGAGTGCATATTGGACGAAAAATAACACTGCTGTAGAAACTTAACTACAAATGATTATTTTTCGACGGACCTTTTTTTTTTTCTTAATATTATTTAATAGAAACTAAATAAAATATACACATATATACAATAAAAACATACTTAAATGAACTTTGGATTTCGACATAAATTTGAGTAATTATCCACATTTTTTGATGGTTATATTTCTAGTAAGGTAGTTTGTAATAGTAATTATATAACGCATCAAGTCAAGTCATGGTGCTATCAGCACTCGCATCGTTCTCTTTCAGCGAGCACATTTTTTCTCATCCTCTGACAGGTGATCCGCGACGGGGTGGCGCACATGCGTCAACATCCCGCCCGGCCTTGCTATGTTCTCATGCAAGAACTTACAATATTTTTTTTGCAAAAACTTTAAATTTACAATTTCACATAACATAAATAGATAAAATAATAACAAATAAATGAATGTAACATAATATCAATATTTCGCACAACACATAGAATTAGAAAAAAGATTAACTGATTATAATAAACAGAAATTTTCATAATTAACTAACAATTTTAGAGTAATATATAATACAGTAAATTAATATAATAAATGTTCATATTCATTTTTACTCCTCGATAGGCAGCACACACAATCTGGAGATGGATCTTTTGTAAATCCCTTTGGTAGTTTTTATATCTACCAATCTAACTTTATTATCCTGACCAGGATATAGCTTTATTACACGCCCTAAAAACCACTTGCATGGTGGAAGATTTTCTTCCCTGACTAAAACCATGTCTCCGATTTTTAAATTTTCTTTATCAATTATCCATTTTCTGCGCTGTTGTAAGTTATTCAAGTAAGAAAGACTCCATCTTTTCCAGATTGCCTGAACTGACTTCGTAATATTTTGCCAAGCACTTAGGCGATTTTTCTCAACATTAGTTAAAGAAGGTTCAACAACAGCCGTTATTGGCCTTCCAATAAGAAAATGGGCTGGAGTTAAAACCTCTAAATCTTCAATACTTGAAGTTAGCGGAGTCAGTGGTCTCGAGTTCAAGATCGCTTCCACTTGAGTAACAAGTGTAAGCATTTCTTCAAATGTAAATTTTGAATTACCCGCTATGCGTTTAAAATGGTATTTAAACGCTTTGATATTTGCTTCCCATAGACCACCCCAATTTGGACTCCTTGGAGGAATAAAAACCCATTCTATTTTTTCCTCTGCAAAAAAATTGAATAAGGATTCTTCCTTATCTCTTACCAGTTTATACAAGGCATTTAGTTCCCTGTTGGCGCCTACCATATTGGTCCCATTATCCGAAAATATTTTATGACACTTGCCCCTTCTCGAAATAAATCTTTTTAACGCAGCTATCAGAGCTTGTGAAGTTAAATCACTAATAAGTTCAAGGTGTATAGCCTTTGTTACTAGACAAATGAAAATACAAACATAAATTTTGATTTCTGGACCTTTCCTTCCATATTTATTTTTGATTAAAAAGGGTCCAGACAAATCTACTCCAGTTGAATTAAATGTTTTATCTGGCGTTATTCTTTGTTTTGGAAAGTTTCCCATTTTTTGTACACATACTTTCGGATTTGCTTTAAAACAGACTAAACATCTGTGCACAATTTTTTTACAAAGATTTCTCCCATGAATGGGCCGATATTTTTGCCTAACCTGAAACAGAAGATGTTGGGGACCAATATGAAAATATTTTTCATGATAATATTTTACAATTAATTCAGTTAATTTATTTTTTGAAGGAAGTACATAAGGATGCTTAATCGAATAAGATAACTGCGAATTTTGCAGTCTCCCCCTACCCTTATTAAACCATTGTTGTCCAAAAATGGGGATAAATTAAAGATTTTACTTTTATGTGATACATTACCAACACCTTTCAAAGCAGCTATTTCAGTAGAAAATTCTTCCTCATGCAGCTGTTTCAACAAGAAGTTTTCTGCCTTTGTCAGCTCTTCAGACGTCAGCGGCCCTTTCTTCTTTTCTAAAGGATTTCTTAGATTGTGAAGAAACCTGAAAAGAAAACTACATATACGTAATATTTTTAAAAATCTATTACTACGATTAATCAGATAGTTCAAAATGGTAAAGTCCTTTTTCAAAATTAGAGTCACTGCATTTTTAGATTTTAATTCAGGAGTGTAGTCTTCCTAATTTGGTTCTGAAAAGTCAATAACAGATTGTTTGTTTTCGTCAGACATTAAAGAGGGTGGTCCATGCCACCATTGTTCACTATAAAGTAGTTTTTCTGCCGTGAGGCCTCTGCTCAGGTGGTCTGAAGGATTTTCTTTTCCAGCACAGTGAAACCACGTATCAGGATCTGTCAAATTCGTGATTTCTTGTATTCTGTTTGCAACAAATTGTTTCCATCTTTTTGTTGATCCTTTAATCCAAAATAAGACAATTTTTGAATCAGTATGATGAAACACAGAATAGCATGTTTTCTGTCCTATGATTTCTTGAACTTTATGACTCAATCGTGCTGCCAACAAGGCACCGAGGAGTTCCAGTCGAGGTAACGTAATGCTTTTTAATGGAGCTACTCTACTTTTTGAAGTGATGAGATTTACAAGAACTTTATCTCGTTTTTTAACTTTCATGTATACTGAAGCCCCATAGGCATGTTTGGAGGCATCACAAAAAACATGTAATTGTATTTCATCTTCACTAGAAGAATCTAGAACAAGTCTTGGGACTCTAAGCTCTCTAAGAAGTGGTAACTCCTTACACCAAGCCAGCCGCTTTTCTAATATGTCTGGAGGCAAATTTTCATCCCACGTGACCTTTCTGTTCCAAATTTCCTGCATTAGACATTTCATTCTGATAGTAAATGGTGTAAGCAACCCCATCGGGTCGAAGATTTTCCCGATGGTTTGTAAAATGGTTCTTTTTTGTATTTTCTTCTGTGTCAACTACTTCAAGAATTCCTTTAAGATCTAGGGTAAAACAGTCATCTTTTGTTTGCCAACATATGCCTAATATTTTCGTGTTGTCGCTCCCTAAGTTAATGGCGGTTTCAGTTGGGTAAGTATCGAACCCTTCGTCGGCCCACTGTTTCATCAATGATGAGTCGTTGCTGATCCATTTCCTCATAACCATTCCGGCTTCCTTCATAATCTTCTTTGCAGAGCGGGAAACTTCCAGTGCCTCTTCTGAAGTATCTTGACCAGTAATCCAGTCATCTACGTACATGCATGAATTCAGGTGATGTACGGTTGTTGGATAATCTTCTCTATATTTTTCTATGTGATGCTTCACTGTAGCTGCCAATAAAAAAGGGCTAGAATTCACCCCAAAAAGTACTCTGTTAAATCGATAAATTTGAAGATTCGGTTTTAAGTCAGTACGAGGATTACTATTGGACCATAAAAATCTTACTACGTCCTTGTGTTTATCTGCTAAACAAATCTGAAGAAATGCTTGACGAATATCCGAAGATATAGCTATCTTGTTAATTCTAAAATTGATCAGCACATCTAATAAATTTGGGTTTAAATTTGGACCCGGCCAAAGACAATCATTAAGAGATAGTTCATTTAATTGATGTGACCCTGCATCAAATACTATACGTGTAGAAGTTGTGACCCGACCTTCTTTTTTCACAGCTTGGTGTGGTAAGTAATATATTGGTTTATCAACACTTATGTTAGGCTTTTCGACTTTTTCAATTATTCCTTGTTTTATGTAGTCCTGAATTATCTCTTGATATTGATCATACAGATCATTATTTTTGTGAAACTTTCTCCATAAGTAAAAAAATCGCTGTTTTGCAACTGGAAAATTATTTGATAATTCTTTCCAATCTTTACGAAAGGGTAATTCTACTACATATCGGTCATTTTTATAATTAACTGTTTGTTTGAATATTGTCATAGCCTGATCCTCTTCTTTAAAACAGGGATCATCTTTAATTCCGAGGGATTCTAGTTCAAAAAATTGTTTTATTGTATCATCAATGGAACAATCATTCTTGAGAAGAAGGCACGAATTTTCATTATTGGCTTTCATTTCACGCAAACGACCCGCAGCTACCCAACCAAATTCAGTTTCTCTAAATAATAATTCATCGTTTACCCTGTATACATTGTCTTTCATTATTCTAAAGAATATATCTGCATTTAATAAAGCGTGAATTTCCTTAGTTTTATGAAAGGAATCATCTGCTAATTTTAAAAATTCAGGAATTTTTAACTTCGAAATGTCTAAATTAACATTTGGTGTTAACCCTGTAATTTTATCACTAACTAAGAATTCAATGCTTGAAAACTACCACTTTCATTTGAAATTATTGTACGTAATTTTCCTTTTAAGTTTTGTTTCATTGAATTTAAACCCGAAATATAAATTTGTATTCTTTCTAATTTAATTCCCAATATATCACTCATCTTTCTGGAAATTATGTTTTGATCAGCAGCTGAATCAAAAATGGCATTACACTCGATTAATGTCCCATCATACTTCCGTAAAAATACTTTTCCAGTGGATAATAAAATTCTCTTTCCATTTTTATTTGAATGATTACTCAATACAGTATTTTGAAGCAAAGAATCACTTTCGCTTTCCGTAGATATACTTTTATTTTTATCATTTGTTTCCGAAATAGTTATTTCCGGTTTACTTTCAATGACTGGCGACAATTTTTGTCCCCCCTTCTATGATGTCTGCCAACAAATACTTTTTGAATGTCGATTTTTGCAGGGGCAGACATATGTAGATTTGCACTCATTTTTTTTATGATTTTTTCTTAGGCATAATTCACAGAGTTTATGAAATTTAACAAGTTCAAATCTTTTTTGCGGGCTTAATTCTAAGAATTTTTCACATTTGTATATAGGATGTGAAGTTTTTGAACATATTACGCAATTTTTGTTTTGAAAGCTTTCATTAAGCAAAACAGTTTTGGTTTTAGAAGGAAAAGGGAATTGTTTTTTTATTTTCGTTTCAGAACAATTTCGATTCACAGACAAAAGAACATTTTCTCTTTGTTCCAGAAATTTGATAAATTCTTCAAAGATGGGAACATTTTTTTGATTTATGGGATAACTCAAAATTCTTCCTAGATTCTCTGTCTAACTTTGCTACGAGAATATTTATAATGAAAACATCTGATAATTTATTTTGTTCATATTTAAGAACTTTCAAGGAACGCAAATTTTTCTGAATACAATCAATCATATTTCTTATTTCTTTAGGATTTTCCGTTTGAATTTTCTCAAATTTTAGAATATTTTGTACATGAATATCAACAATTAATCGCTCGTTATCATAGCGATTTTCTAATGCATTATATAAGGATTCAAACGTATCAAAATTACTAACTAAATTTTTAGCATCATATTTGAGACAAGATCTAAGATAATATAATTTCTGCGACTGATTAATATGAACATTATTGGTTATTAAATCATCAAATTCTTCTTTAAAAGAACTGAATTCCTCATATTTTCCTGAAAATTCAGGTAATACTAAAGGAGGAATTTGAGTTTTTATTTCAAAGGCATCTTGAGATGCATTTTCAGTCGCATTTATTTTTTTATGAGAATCAAATTTCTTATAAGAATTAATAAGAGTATTAATTCTTACCTCTTATTTTTCCAGACGTTCTTCACATGAGTCAAGATCATCATCTATGGTTGCTTGTTCAGCATCTTTCAAGTCTTGAATTTCGTAGTATTTTTGTCGTAATTCATCGATTTTTGTTTGTAGTAGTTCGACGTACTTTAATTTCACTTTCAATTCTACTACATCTATATCGTAATTTTCGGCATTCGTGCCTTCTACATAGTTTTCAATTCTAGCTATCTTTCCTTTTAAGAAAGATTTTAATTTATTATTTTTATCCATAAGTCGCTGATTACAAGCTCCTTTCTCGACGGAGCCACTATTTTGTAGAAACTTAACTACAAATGATTATTTTTCGACGGACCTTTTTTTTTTTTTCTTAATATTATTTAATAGAAACTAAATAAAATATGTACATATATACAATAAAAACATACTTAAATGAACTTTGGATTTCGACATAAATTTGAGTAATTATCCACATTTTTTGATGGTTATATTTCTAGTAAGGTAGTTTGTAATAGTAATTATATAACGCATCAAGTCAAGTCATGGTGCTATCAGCACTCGTATCGTTCTCTTTCAGCGAGCACATTTTTTCTCATCCTCTGACAGGTGATCCGCGACGGGGTGGCGCGCATGCGTCAACAACTGCTATGCTGCAATTTAACTCCATTTACGGAAAGGCCATTTCAGCTTTTAGGTTATATACCGGCAACAAACTTGCTATATAAAATATGTATCATGAAAGAGTGTGCTGATATGAAATATGTATCCTGAAAGATTATGCTGATTTTATTCGGGTGTATATCGGCCGATAAGTGGTACTACTATTACTTTCTACGATTTTCCAAATGGGTATGCCTCAGCATCTCTTGGGAAAAACTGCATCAAATTTCATGTATAAATTGTTCGTACTAAAAAAAAAAAAAAATAAAATAAATAAATAAATAAATAACAGCAGCGCCATTTTTTTTGTACAGTGTGCCTGTAAATGTCAATCAGCATATTTTTTTAGAATTTGCACATCTTAAACCAAGTTTGGAGTGCCTTTAAAACAACATAGAATCTTGGATATAGTGTTCATATAAATAGGATAAAATTTCAGTATAGCAGCGGCATTTGTCGACTGATATGCAATTAAATTAAATCAGCAGATTTTTACATGATTATGCATCTCACATGCACAGTTTTGGTGCACTTTTACACTGTAGAAGCTGAGATATAACCTTCCTTGGAGAAAACTGCTACATGACAGAGACACCTGTTGAGCAATATATCTCTAAGGTTAATTAACATCAATTTTAGTTACAGGTATTACCAGATATTAAATTTGAGAAGCATTTTATAATAATCAATTTATCATTTACATTACTAAAAGTCGTCCATTTAAAAGAGTTATTTTCGGACATTTCTGTTCCATAATTTTTATTTTCAATCGATCCAGAATATCATAATAAAAACCTTTTTACATTAATACGTGGACCCGTTTTCTGGAAAAATATTTTTCATGGTAATTTTTTTTTCCCAGAGTGATTTTTTTTTTTTTTTTTTTTTTTTTTTTTATAGTGTCCCAACAAAATCAGCTATGTTACTAAAAACTATCTTCTGAATGTTCCTCCAATATCAACTAGTATGTTGTAGCCACCATGAAACTTTCTTCTATACTTTTTCTATACAAATTCACATATTACAAATTATTTAATAAAATTATTATTTATTAAAACTACTTGCCCCGATGTATGCAGATGGAGATGATTTTCATAGCAAAGAATTATTACTGTTGTTTATCACTGCTGAATAAAAAAAATAAAGAAAATAAGTAAAGAAAATTTAATGTAATTTAATATAAGTTAAGTAATATATATTTGAATATTACGTTAAGTAAAGGAAATTTAAATTCTTATTTTCCTTTAATAATTTTGTAAATGTAATTCAAACAATTTGACTAAAATGAAATTTTTTTCTTAAGGTAATTGAGCTACACGATAATTAAAAATAAATTTATTATTACGATTAAATAATTATTAAATAAAAGAATGTATAATAATAATGAAAAATAAAATTAAATGCATGTTTATGAGTATAATTTTTAATTCATATTTTGGAATCTACTTTACTTTTACTTAACTTTCCAAAGCGAGGGGGAAGGGCTGTTATAATGCTCGATGTGCCGCCAAAGTTTGATGCGTCGCCAAAAATGGAAATACTGCAACAGACCCCCTCTTCTCGTCTCAGGAAAATGGCGCGGCGGAGTTGTCCTATGCGGGAAAAGGGGGGTTAAAATTCTCGGCGGAATCGTCCTATGCGGGGAATAAGGGATTAAAATCTCGGCGGAATTGTCCTGTTCCGAATAGGAGATACGCTATTAGTGCAACCTCCAAGCATCTTAAAATTTTAACCAATTGGTTCCAGAAATGGCGAATTGCCATTAATTATTCTAAATCGGAAGCCATTTTTTTTCGGCTGTGAGCTATTCCAACAGGGACAAATATCAAATTAGATTCAATAACCGCTTAATTCCATGGTCCAGCCACTGTAGGTATTTAGGCATTATTCTTAATTAGCGACTTACATTCCAAAAACAAATCTTAAATTCGTGTACTAAGTTCCAAAGAGCCATATGTCAATTATACCCCCTAATTGCTCGGAACAGTGATTTATCCATTAGTAATAAAATGCTCCTTTATTCTACCCATCTTCGTCCTCTTTTAACTTACGGATCGCCCGTGTGGTCATTTGCATCCAAATCAAATATCTATCTGCCTATTAAAAGCCAAAGTGCATCCATGAGGCAAATTTACAACTTACCTTATTACGTTCATAATTACCAAATGTATCGAAAAATCAATTTTCACCGTCCTCAAAATTTTATACAACACCTTAATATTAACTTTCATGATCAATTAGAATTTATCCAGAACCAAGCTTTAAACACCCTTGATGCGTATGACCACACAAATCCTTGTAATAGACGACGTCCAAACGTCGGTATTATCTTAACCTCTCTTTTCTGGTTTTTTGTTGTTTTCTCGTCTCCTTGTTTAAAAAAAAAAAGAAAAAAAAATCTGTAAAAGTTGAAAAATTTACCAAAAGTATTTGTTTACTTGTTCATAATGCTATACTTAAACTTTCTTTTATCCTTGTTAAGGTAATCGTAGTACTGTACTTAAACTTCATTTATTTATTTTTTTTTTTTTGTTGTTGTTAACTTTCTTATTTTTTATGTTAATTTATAGTTTTATTTTCATTTATTTTAGTTCTTCTTCACAATGAGCTCAGAATTATGTTTCTTGTTTGTCAGTCCCGGCCTGTCCCCCTTATATGTTTTTTTTTTTTTTTTTTTTTTGTAAGCCAGCACGATATTAATTCAACCCTGATATCTACTTCTGGTCGCTGAGGTGTGGGGTCACCATTGGACCCCGGGAACTTGGCACTCATACACCACTCGAAGTTTATCTCTCTCTGGTCCATTACCTAATCAAATATCACTCCTTAATATTATTGTTAATTTTGAATAATAGAGTCACTAAATTTGGCAAGAATGTTTAGAGCCTTGGGACCGGCAAAGGATTAATCTGTGTTTAAATAAACAAAAGAGCAATGGAAAAAAAAAAAAAAAAAAACATTTTTGAACACAATTACTAAATAATATTTCTAGTTTGAATTGTTTTTAATTTGTTGTTTATGAAAATTATCGTGTTAATCAGATGATTTAAGTAGAAAAAAATTGGCAACAAAACATTGCTGGTGTGTAAAGTGTTTCATTATTGTCCTTTCCTTTAGGCACAATTAAATCGTATTTTTCTGCTAGTTAATTAAATAGATTTGTCTAATCCACTTTGAAAGCTTTTAGAAAATCTGAATGGAACATTGATAACAAAGATACATTGTTCCATTCAGTATGTGAAGAGGGAAATGGCTACATGTCAGCCAGCATTTTAGCATGACATGCCAGCAAAACAAAAGTGACAACTGAATAAAGCTGTATTAAGGAGGCATTTCATTCATATGTAAAATTTCGAACTTAAAGCATACAAATTTTGTATTAGAAAATAATAATAATAATAATATTTTGTTAAATATTAACTGATAAAGGACAAGATTTTACAAGATTGTGTAATTGTTGCTTTGTCATCTCTGTGAATACTTGAAAATAATGTGCGATATAGCTCACTAATATACAGGGTGTTTCAACATTTACGCTGAAAAATTTAAGGGATTATAAATACGCATTACAGAAACTTTTATTTCTTTTCCTTTAATTTATATTCTGGAACGAAACAAAGTTTAAATTTCCAATTGTCGACATTAATATCACACGCTACATGCTTTTTTGTAAAAATAAAACAGACATAATCTAGACTTACGCTTCGAAAAATTTGGAGTTTGGAAGCCCCTGTTGCCATGCCACGCATATTCCTCTACATAACAAAATGAGTACATAACGGTATGAGGAAAACAGGAGCTGAATTGTCTGCCAGTAGGGAAATAACAAAAATAATGAAGTTAAACAACAATACAAATAGAAAATATAAAATAATATCAGATAATTCCGTACGAAATGGCCGTTTTGGAACATAGGTTTTATTAATTACTTAAATATACAATATTTGAAACCATTTAAAGAGGTATACCCCATCTACATCAATACACTTGTCCCATCGCCTACAAAGACTGTTTATGCCACTTTCAAAGAACACTTTGATCTTAGAGTCAATGAATTTATTGAATGCTATTTTGAAAGCTTCCTGACTGGCAAGGCGTTTGCTTACTAAAAAAACATCCAAACTTTAAAGAAGTAGTAGTCGGTAGGCGACAAGTCTGGTGAGTATGGTGTGTGAGCCATAGCCTCAAATTTCAAATTTTTCAATTTCTGCAAGGTCGCAGACGAAACATGAGATCTTGCATTATTCTGAAAAAGGATTATAGCAGTTCTGTTTACCAGTGACGACAACAGTTTTTCATCTAAAATATCAAGTTGTTGACAATAATACTCTGTATTAATGACTTGATCAACTAATAGGAAACTGTAATGGATTACTCCTCCCTGATCCCACCGAAATGTTGCTATTTATTCTTTGGGTGCATGCTTAGGCATTTCATCTACATTCAGCCATTGTGCAGAACTTTTCCGGTTATCATTGAGTATCAGCTTTCAATCAAATGTGATTAGACAATTCCTATTCTTTTCGTTCTAATACTCAAGGATGTGAAGTTTTCGAAACGTTGCAGTTTATGCCTTTTTGTCAACTCATGTGGAACCCTCGACGGAAACTATCGCTATACCTTCTATAAAATTGGCAGCAAGTTTTCGAACAATTATGAGAGCGTTGGCTTCGACTTGTCTTCAAATCATCATCACTGAAGTCTCCCACGGTGTTAATTGGCAAGGTCATATCTCCTGAACAGAATTTCTGAAACTAGCATCTCCCTAGAGTTTTCTTTATCAGTATCCTTCCCAAACACAGCCTTGATGCTTCGAGTTGCTTGGGTGGCAGAATGACCATTGTGAATGACCAATGCTTTAGAAGAGTAATCTTCAATTTATTTAACACTAGAATTTCTTCGATAAAAAAAAAAAAAAGAAGCTATAGTTGAATATGAAATATTGGCAGAGTCAAGGTTTTGCACAATCGTGTAATCACAAGGTTCTGTAAAATCGATTCATTTAAACACGAAGCAGAATATTTTAGATAATATCAAGAAACACGTACACGAGTGCCGTTTCCTGAAAAAAATAATTCTCATAATATAAGCCATATATGTAATTAATAAATAATTAAATAATAATAACAAATTTTTAAAAAAATCTTTAAAGCATCCCAAATATTAAAGTACCGAGTAATTGTCCCTTTTGATTTTCCGGAGAGCTTGAATATGCCAGATTGACAAAAATATTAATATTTTTCAATCATACCTAGCAAACAGTCACTTTGAATAAATTTTCTAAAATTAAAAACACTTGTTTTAAAATATAAATTTTTCTTACAATAATTGTATAAAATGATTTATTTTTTCAGACACTTAATTTTAACATACGACGATAATTAACTATTTTTAATATTTTTACTCATTTTAAATCATTAAAAATAGTTTCTAGAAAAAATGAGATTAAAAAAAAAAAAAAAAAAAAAAAAAGAAAGAAAGAAAAATAAAGAAAAATTAAAAATAAAAAATAAAAAATATTCAATTTTCTTATCAAATTATTATCATTTTTCTTATCAATTTCTTATCATTCTTTTTCTCATTCATAATTGTCAAAAGCACAGTGGGATAACGTCTTTGAAGATGCTTTTTTAAATTCGAACTGTTGTTCGAAAATTTAAATTTCGTCCACAAAGTTCGTATGTTGCAATTTTTCCAACTGGATCTTTAACGGTCATATGCGACCATAAATAACTAGTTTTTATTCTTTTACTCATCATAAAAAAAGGCTCTGTAAAAAAATGAGATAAAGAAACTAAGAAAATAAAAAGCGAAATTCAAATACCTTCCTCTTATAATACTTGTCATCACAAAAAAACGCAGAAAAATATATAACATTCCCAAGCACATTCACATAGTCACATGCCACTACGTAATTCCAATCCCAGTTGCTCATTCATTTCAAATATAAACATGAATATCCTTACCAGGAAGATCTGCGCGTTGTTAATTAAAAATCATCCTGACCCATAAACATAAACACTCCTGTCCTTTTCCCCCTCCCTACGCATTCCTGTCAAACAAGCGAAACTACATAAACCATTACCCAAACGATTTTATTCATCCATGAAAAATAATCAACACCAAATAAACATTTCTAAGCTAATATCGATGGTTTTAATATCACATTAATATTATTTGTGTTTGACATTAAAATTGACTTGGTTATTAAAATTATGTAGATTAATATCTCTATTCGGTTAATACATTTGAGATTAATTAATACATTCAAGAAAATACTAGAGCTCAGCTGTATGAGTATGGTAATCGAAATTACTATTTCAGCATATTACGTGACTGGAGTATTATTTTTTTTAACCTGTTCAATGCTGGAGAGAAATTACTGAAGGATAACATCACTCAATAGATTATTTCACCAAATTATATATTTTTCACGCTGGGTAAATATTCCGGCTATCTATCGGTGTTCTGTCGACAAATCTCCAGGCGTTCCTTGCCTGTTTCTCGTGAAAAGGTAAAGTTGACAGAATTATTTATTTAATAGGATATTTTTAGTAATATATTACACTGCAAATAGGTTAAAATGCAATAATAATAATATTTATTTTATTACGTGAAATAACGCACATCTCTACAAGTAAGGGGTTAATAGGTTCGTTATAGACATATGTAGCTATTGTATTCAAAGTAAGTTAATAATTGATTCTAAAGCCAAATGAAAATTAATATTAAGAGGGGATAATTCCTAATCCCGCGGACAGCCGTGGCCAATGTTATTCTATGGGAAAATATGTTGCGACAATTACACATTACCTAATGTATAATTTTTAATTGTGTTTTCGCAGTCAGAAAATTCATAACCGTTAAATGAGTACTCATTTTTGAAAAATTCAATTTTTTTTTTAATTTTTACATTTTAATTTTGAGTTCAAAAATGCGATTTTTCAGAAAATGCATTTTTCTCATTTTCTAGTCACAAAATGAAATACTGAAATTTAAAAAAATCAATTTTTGGAAAACAAGTACTAATTTAACGCTTATGAATTTTCTGAATGTGAAAACAGAATGTGAAAAATATACATTAGGTAATGAGTAATTATGTAATCAAATTTTCCCATAGAATAACATGGGCCAAGGCTGCCGGCGAGATTAGGTATTGTCCGCTCTTAAGGTGTTATATAAACTTGTTTAACATCAGAATGAAACTTATTTTTAATAAATGTGAATATCTCGAATATACCACGCGAAGACGAACTGAAAGTATTTTTTTACATCAGAAATATCTCATTACATAAAATTTCTGGTTCAAATAAAGTATTTAAATTTAATTCATTCATATTCTCAAAGCAATCCCAATTTTAATATAAAATATACAAAATATTGCAATGGATTAGTTTCAGGACCTATCTTGCTTTGTATGAAATGGTGAACTATTACAACTAGTATGTTGTGGCCACCACAAGACTTTCTTCTATATTTTCCTATACAAATTCAGTAAGTGCAAATAATTTATTAAAACTATTATTTACTAGCAGGCTACGCCCGCTTCGCTGGTCACTATTTTTAAATGAATCACAATAATTAATGAATTCTCAAAATTGCATTAATTTGTATCATGTGATAAAAAAAGAGAAAAAAAAATTCTGATCGGGAAAAATGTCGCACCGGGTCCCCACTGCTCTCGGCAGCGTAGACCCGTGTGCTGCGCGCACGTATTCCTTCACTATCCTTATGACTTCTCAAAATTAAATGTTATTACTCATAAACTTTCATTCTCAAGAAAAGGAATTTAAAAATATATCATTTAGCATCGGGTAAAAACTCACACCGGGACGCCACTGCCTTCGGCAGCGCAGACCCATGCGCGCTGCGCGCGCACGCTTGAGGATATACGTGCGCAGTACACGCATATTCCTTCTCAACTCAAACTTTTATTATTAAGAAAATAAAATAAAATAAAAAATCTTTTATTATCGGGTAAAAACTCGCACCGGGTCCCAAACCCATGCGCGCTGCGCGCCTATTCCTTCCCCACCGTTCCAGCCCCTCCTAATTAACTTGCATATACCAATTTTGAATGGTCTTACTCAATTAGCTGAGATGCAAAAGAAAACCTGATCAGGACACTTTAAATTGTAAATCAGGTGAAATCTCAAATTCCACTTTCGATAATATAAAAGAACTTTAAAATATCTTTCGAATGATGTATTAGAAATAATTTAATCATAATTAGAATATGAAATATTGAAATTTAAAAATATGACAGCGCCATTTGGCGGTAGAAATTTCTGTAATCTATTGTTCCATTCCAGTTACTTATTCTTACTCAATTAGCTGAGATGCAAACGAAAACCTGATCAGGACACTTTAAATTGTAAATCAGGTAAAATCTCGAATTCCACTTTCGATAATGTAAAAAAACTTTAAAATATCTTTCGAATGATGTATTAGAAATAATTTAATCATAATTAGAATATTAGATCAATATTACAGCGCCATCTGGCGGTAGAAATTTCTGTAATCTATTGTTCCATTCCAGTTACTTATTCTTACTCAATTAGCTGAGATGCAAAAGAAAACCTGATCAGGACACTTTAAATTGTAAATCAGGTGAAATCTCGAATTCCACTTTCGATAATGTAAAAGAACTTTAAAATATCTTTCGAATGATGTATTAGAAATAATTTAATCATAATTAGAATATGAAATATTGAAATTTAAAAATATTACAGCGCCATCTGGCGGTAGAAATTTCTGTAATCTATTGTTCCATTCCAGATTAACAAAGCTTTCAAATGATGTATTACTCATGAAATTATTTTAATTAGTAGATGAGATACAAAAGAAAACCTAATCAGGACACCTCAAAACGTGTAAATCGGGCGAAATCTCGAATTCCATTTTTCGATAATGTAAAAATACTTTAAAATGTGTATCAACTAAAATAAGCTTTCAAATGATGTATTACTTATGACCTTTTTTTAATTAATAACTGAGATACAAAAAAAAAAAAAAAAAAAAAAAAAAAAAAACTGATTCAGGACACCTCAAAACGTGTAAATCTGGTGAAAACTTTCGATAATTTAAAAGAACTTTAAAATATCTTTCGAATGATGTATTACAAATAATTTAATCATAATTAGAAAATGAAATATTGAAATTTTAAAATTTTACAGCGCCATCTGGCGGTACAAATTTCTGTATTCCACTGTTCGATTCCAAATCAAAAAAGCTTTCTAATGATGTATTACTTATGAAATTATTTTAATTAGTAGCTGAGATACAAAAGAAAACTGATTCAGGACACCTCAAAACGTGTAAATCTGGTGAAAACTTTCGATAATTTAAAAGAACTTTAAAATATCTTTCGAATGATGTATTAAAAATAATTTAATCATAATTAGAAATTGAAATTTTAAAATTTTAATCTATTACAGCGCCATCTGGCGGTACAAATTTCTGTATTCCACTGTTCGATTCCAAATCAAAAAAGCTTTCTAATGATGTACTACTTACGAAATTATTTTAATTAGTTGCTGAGATACAAAAGAAAACTAATTCAGGAGACCTCAAAACATGTAAATCTGGTGAAAACAGTCGATAATATAAAAGAACTTTAAAATATCTTTCGAATGATGCATTAAAAATAATTTAATCATAATTAGAAATTGAAATATTGAAATTTGAAAATATTATAGCGCCATCTGGCGGTAGAAATTTCTGTAATCCACTGTTCGATTCCAAATCAAAAAAAGCTTTCTAATGATGTATTACTTATAAAATTATTTTAATTAGTAGCTGAGATACAAAAGAAAACCTAATCAGGACCCCTCAAAACGTGTAAATCGGGTGAAATCTCGAATTCCATTTTCGATAATGTAAAAGTACTTTAAAATGTGTATCAAGTCAACAAAGCTTTCAAATGATGTATTACTTATACTTATGAATTTTTTTTAATTAATAACTGAGATATAAAAGAAAACTGATTCAGGACACCTCAAAACGTGTAAATCTGGTGAAAACTTTCGATAATTTAAAAGAACTTTAAAATATCTTTCAAATGATGTATTAAAAATAATTTAATCATAATTAGAAATTGAAATTTTGAAATTTTAAAATATTACAGCGCCATCTGGCGGTACAAATTTCTGTATTCCACTGTTCGATTCCAAATCTAAAAAAGTTTTCTAATGATGCATTACTCATGAAATTATTTTAGTTAGTAGCTGAGATACAAAAGAAAACTAATTCAGGAGACCTCAAAGCGTGTAAATCTGGTGAAAACTTTCGATAATTTAAAAGAACTTTAAAATATCTTTCGAATGATGTATCAAAAATAATTTAATTGGACTTTGAAATATCGAAATTTTAAAATATCTGGCGGTAGAAATTTCTGTAATCTACTGTTCAATTCCAAATCAACAAAGCTTTCAAATAATGTGTTACTTATGAAATTATTTTAATTAGTAGCTGTGATACAAAAGAAAACCTAATCAGGACATTCTAAAACATGTAAATCACGTGAAATCTCTAATTCCATTATCTACGGTAGTTTTATTAATGGAAGTAAAAAGAAAAATAAATATTTTTTATTTCGCCAAAACCTATATGTATACCACGGTAGTCGGTTAATGGAAGTAAAAAGAAAAAGAAAAAGTATTTTTTAGTTCCTTCAAATGTATTTTGTTGCTATGGAAACTCCTATCGTCTATTGAAAGATAGATTACGTGTTAGAATAAAATTTAATTAGCAATTAAAATGTAACGGCTTTGTTTATTAAGGAAATTTGATGAAATTTTAACTGCAGGTTGGTTTTGTGCTGAATAGGTTGTATAATAAGTGTTGTGTACGAAAAAGAAAATTTGAAGCACTTTGAAATTTGCAATTTTTAACCCCAGTTAAAGATCATGTGACATTAATGACTTGCACATGTTTTTTTTCCATTAGAGACAGCCGTTAAAATCGTCTGCTGAATGCTGATAAAATGCCTCTTTTTAAGCAATAAGGATTTTTGGTCATTTTCGCGATCGATATGGGTCAGCATTTTAATTAATATCTCCGAAACTAATTAAGATTTTTAAATTCTGTTTCGAGGAAAACATCGGAAAGGCTCCAGAGCATCCGTATGTCAATTCTTGTACTTCTGCGTTCAATAGGGGCTGAACGTATAAAAGAACAGACAGACAGACAGACAGACAGAAAGACAGACAGACAGACAGACAGACAAACCTTTCCATTTATTATTATAGATTACAATTATCTAACATGATGAATGCAAATGATTTTCATCTTACAGAAAACTAACGCTAAATATCCAAGGAAAAACAGTTTTATTGTCTATAAATAACATCTTAAAAAATGCTTTGGTATAATGGTTATTTCACATATCAAATTTCGTACAGTTACATGGCATACAAATTCAGATATACCCTAGTAGCACACTTGTCCACAGAACACTCTGGAGAGGTCCATAGGATTTCCCTTTTATCCACGGGACATCCTGGGGATGCTTTTCGAAGAAAATTTGCTGCTGGGGTAGCCTTCCCTTTATCAAGGAAATTTCCAGTATAACAGCGCCGTCTACTAGATTATAAGCATTTAACTTGAATCAGCATAATGGATCATAATGACCTTCTCACACATCAAGTTTTGTTTGATTATATGTAATAGAACTAGTGATACAGCATTTCCTTAAACTGCAGAAATAGCTGTGTAGCAGCGTCACCTGTTGAGCAGTTGACACCAAAAGTTGATAGGAACTAATTTATTTCAAGGTGCTTCTACATATAAATGTATATGCAATTCTGTGTTGTAGTTCCTGAGATATAACCTTACCTTAAATTGCAGAAATCGCTGTATAACAGCGCCCTCTGTTGGCCGATGGTCATTTAAATTGAATCAGCATAATATAATGACCTTCTTACTTATCAAGTTTTGTTTGATTATATTCAATAGAATATGAGATATAGCCTCCCCTTAAATTGTGGAGGTGCTGTATAGCAGCGCCACCTGCTGAGCGGTTAAAGCCAGAAGTTAATGGGCATCATAGTAGTCATCATCATGGGTTTTAGGTAAAGGTGCATCTTCATATAAATTTATATGCAATTCTGAGCATTAGTTCCGGAGAGGCAGTTGCAACAAAATTTTTGTCACACACTCACACAGACAGTCAGGCATTTTCTAAAAATGATAAAATCGTGTTCTAGAACTCTCAAAACGTGTAAGTCTGTCGAAAACTGGAAGTCGAAATTTTTTACGAATTCATTACTTTTTCTATTGAATATAGAAGAAAGTAGAAAATGATAAACTATTGAATTATTATTTTTCATAATATGGAAAACTATGGAGTTACTGGAATGTTCAGTGCTGAACGTGTTCAGGCATTTAATTAATGTATTGCAATTGAATTCTGAAACGCCAACTGCCTAAATCAATATTGTCTGTTAGTGAATTCAAACTATTTCTAACATTTATCGTAATGTTATTTTATATGACTGCAGAGATGAGCTTTATTTCAAGTATTACGATAAATAATACTATTACTGCATCAGAAACTTATACCCCAATAACACACGACCGTATTAAATTAATATATTTTTCACAAGATTCTATTAAATAAATTACGTTGTCAATTTTGTCTTTAATCAGCAGAAAAAGTGCTACTTCCGATAATGTACCACTAAAATAGAAATATATAATTCGATTTTTTTCTTTCTCCCTTTCTCGCTCTCTGATTTTTTTTAGAGTAAAAGAGATTATTCTACCCGCGAAGTTAATTAAAATTAATATGCTATGTAAATTCAACAGCATCATTGTATTCACATTAGTCAAATAGGCTTTTTAAATAACAGCTTCGCTTACCCTACTTCTTTCTAATGGTTTCTTGGGTGTATCATGATTGGTAAACCAATCACCTTTATTGAAATAATAGTCTTAAGTATTAATCTAGGTAGAAGAATTTTAACATTAAAGAAACATAAAAATACCCATGTTTAATGATGACTATATGAATTTAAACAACACGATGGCGTTTACGAGGGCTTTGGATAATAGTCGTTTTCTGTGACCTGGGTGAAATATATCAGAGTGAAATTCGCAGCAAAGTAGTTGTTTATGTTTAAAATTGCTGATAGTAGGTTCAGGAAAGTTGAAAATGAAAAAAATACAAAATTACACGTGGCGCCTATGAGACTGTTAGAAGACATTTTATAAATATATTTATTTTTGGTTTTCGCATCAAACATACTTAGAAAAAAAATACTGCGAGTTTCATATTTCAGTTATAAACTTCATCTGATTTTAGTTAGGGCTATTTTTGATGATTTAACACCAGTAAAACGGTTTAACACCAGTGTTGCCAGATCTGGGGAATTTTTTATTCAACAGTCGCCAATAATTTTTAATTGTAACACTTGACTAATCACTTCGAAGATTAATAGTCTATTATATATATCAAATATTGCTTCTCAAAATTATTGGTTACTATTGAATAAAAAATCCGCCAGATCTGGCAACACTATTTAACAGTAGTTATTTATAGTCGTATGTCCCCATGGAAAATTCGAAAAAATTGTTTTATGCTATCTTTATAGACAGAATTTAAAAATATTTTACATTATTCAATAAACATATCTATTGCCATTTCACAATGCATTGGCTAAATACGACTGTGAAAAAAAAAAAAAAAATTCTTGTCAATTTGGCATGTTCAAGATGACTCGAAAATAAAGAGAGACAACTATTCAGCCACGGCTTGGGAGGTGGGATATTTTAAGCTTATTTAATAAAATGTTTTGAAAATTAGTAAATCAAATAATTTTTATAGACTGCGTATTCATGGTTTCAAAAAATAATACTTTTCTTTGCTTGATATCATGTGAATTGTTCTGTTTTTGCATTTAAACAGAAATAATTTAATCATAATAGAATATTTCGCTTACTCACTCCAAAAGAGCGTACTTGTATAGCATTTAAAGTTTTAGTACCACTATTTCGTAAACATGTTTTTTATCATTATTGCAGAACGTTTACTAGCAGAAGAATTGTTAATCTCGTGCCAGCTAACCAGATTGAGCAAAAATGTAAGCACTTAAACATGGCTGAAAATTGATTTTTCCGTCAAGTGGAATTGCGTTTAGTTGTTTGCTTTTTCAAGCAGTAAGGAACCATGTTGCAGATGCTCACAGATGAATGAGTCGAGTATACGGTGAAAATATTCTGAATGATGATTTTGTGCGTGAATGCTGCGGAAGATTTAAAGACGTGTGGAACGATTTTTATTATAAATACTAGCATTCAACGCATTCGCAGCATTCGACCATGTTCAATGATTTATCCGAATAGTTAGACAGAAACTTGAGTTTACTATCCATAGACGGACTTGGAGGCCAAAGGTTTGAATGAGGACAAATTTCAAGGAACTTTCAGATTTATGTTACGTACGTAATGTTTACGTAATGTGTGACAATGTAGAGGAAATCGAAAATATCAGCAAGTTATATGACAATAATTGAATCTTTAAGTGACTGAAGGTTTGAATGATGACAAATTTCAAGGCAGCTTTCAGTTTTACGTTACGTACTTAACGAAAATGTAGCGGAAATAGAAAAACTCAGCAAGTTGTATGACAATAATTATCATTGCCTAATTAAGGGAGAAGCACACATTATTTATACTTACACCGTTATTTTTTAACAAATACTTTCCTCCTATAATAAACAGAAAATTCTCATTAAAAATTATTTTAAACGAATTCTGGTGTCTAGTAACGGTGAGTAAATTGGATTGTTTTACACCGTTCATTTTTTATAAAAAATATTTCCTCGTCAAAGCGTGGCATTTCTATGACATGAAGTAAAAAATAATTGTAAAAATATTCCGGTGAGAGCGGAGATAATGTGTGCTTCCCCCTTAATCAGGCTCTGATAATTATGATTTTTAAAGTGATTGAAGGTTTGAATGATGAAAAATTTCAAGGTAACTTTCAGATTTACGTTACGTACTTAACGACAATGTAGAGGAAATCGAAAAACTCAGCAAGTTTTATGACAATAATTGGATCTTTAAAGTGATTATGTGGAAAAAAAATAACGAATTTGTACATAACATTTCTTAATAAGTTCATTTTGTTCTCACCTCATTTTTAGGTTTGAATGGAAGTAGAAAGTAAAACTTTCTTTATATTTATTTCCGATCACTTTTGTGACCGCCGTCAAATGAGCATATCACAGTTTAGAAATGTGTAGCCCCTAGGTCATGTGACATGATTATGCGCTGGCATGCATGGTATAATTGCACCATTAAGATATCAATAATATTTCCAATTGTTGTTATTAGTACATATTTCATATGTTAAAGGACGCAGGTCTTCGAGAATAATATTGGCAAAATTTGATTTCATAATTTTAGCTGATACATGTGTATTTTCTGGTGCGCTAAAACCGAAAATGAAGACACTTTTTTTTTTTTTATCACGTAATTATTTTTGCCAATACCTGGCGTCTGCCAACACAGTTCCTTACTTTTTGTTAGTCTCTATCATAGCCTCCTTAACTAGATGCCTGTCGCGTAGCTCGTAAACTTGGCAACCATTGGGGTAGACAACGCCACCTGGTACAGATTGCACGACTCTTTTATTCAACAGCCACCAAAAATTTTTAAAAGTAAGATATGACATACGTAAAAGGCGAGTAGAATGGAAGAAACGTCGATTATATATATCATACATCACTTCTTAAAATTATTGGTGACAGTTGAACGAAAACGTTGCACAATCTGTACCAGGTGGCGCTGTCTACCGCTTCAACTGTTGCCAAGTTTACGAGCCACGCGACAGGCATCTAGTTTAGGAGGCTATGTCTCTATAGTATGCTTCCATTGTTAATTCTAATTAATCATGAATACAAAATACAATAGTTACCATATAATTAAACTGTTAAAAGTGTCACGAGAGAAATTGTGTCTGTAGACACCCTGTATTGAAAAAATCTTTATGTGCTATAGAAAACTGACCTCAGTTTCTTCAGCACACTAGAAGTCTTAAATCTAAGCCAGATTTATCAAATAAAATTTTAAATATAGACCTGTTTAATTTTTCCAAAATATTGATATTACACATTCTTTTTCAATAAATGTATTATCTGTAAATATTATTCATTAATTAACTTTTGTGTGTGTCACATATGTTAATGTATTCTAAACAAGAATGTAAAGATAACATCTCTGTTTTACATATATATATGTATATATATGTGTGTGTGTGTGTGTAATGCATAAATGTAATACGTACGTCTTTCATAAAAGTTTATAGTGTAAACATAAAGTCATGCAAATGCTAAAACTCTTTTAATCCCTACAGAAACAGCTCATTTGTTGACATAAAGGAATTATTATTAGGTAAATATTTACAATAAATCCAGACACCTGCAAACAGATCTAAACCAGCTCTTTACATAAAGAGATTAATCTAAACTGCGACAATATCACCAAATTTAACTAGAATTATAATTAATCCCGTTACTCCATTTAACATACCAAAATAGATATATAGTGAAATGTCAGGGATTGTATTTAACATTGCAAATGTGGTAATGGAACTTTAAAGCCTAAAAGTCAACATGCATCAGAAAGTGGTAGTTTAATACTGATTTACACATTTATTTAATTCTTTGTAATTTATTTTCATTTACAGCTAACATTAAAAGTAGCTTAATTATTAATATATAAACTCCTAATTAATATATCAGTTTAAAGAAATGTAAATAGTATTTATTTATTAAAATTTACCATAAAAATATTACAGAATAACATTATATGACATTTAAAAATACCACTATTTCGTTAAAAAAAAAAAAAAAAAAAAAAAAAAGTTCTATGTTTAACAAAAAATTGTTTAGTTATTACTTCCTTTAAAGTTTTTACGTGGAACTTAATAAATATGGTAATAATTAATGCCTGTTTTTTAAAAATATAAGCTAGACACTTAAAAAGAGGTTACTGAAATAGCAAAATTTTAGGAAATTTCATGATCATTCATTTATTACAGAAAATGGAAAAATTAATATATACACACACACACACACATATATATATATATATATATATACATATATATATATATATATATATATATATATATATATATATATATATATATGAAACCGAGCAAGTTATTGATAAGTATGTCATTTTGAAGAAAATTATTTTGAATGAAATTTAGATATATAATATATTCTTTACACGTCGGTCACTTGCCGATAACTATTTTTTTTCATACATTTTGCTGAAATATATATCTATGTAGGTTACGCAATTTTGTTTACAATGAAAAAAAAAAAAAAGGTTTTGTTGAAGGTGTATAAAAAATCCCAATTTTTAGCTAATGAAAAGAACCTTGATGATATAAACTATTACATTACTATATTTAAATATCTTGTACAACCTCCTATACGAAAAGCTTAAATTAAAAACTTCTAAACATAAATTATTAACTATATATATATATATATATATATAAAAATTATGTTAAATTTATTTCCGCCATTATGAAATACGTTATTAACTCAAGCATAGTTTTTTTTTTTTTTTTTTTTTTTTTTTTTTTTTTTCTAAAGCATGGTCGCTTTAAAATTGTGTTCTTTCATTTGCTTTTTTTTTTTTTTTTTGAATGCATTCTCTGTCTTTTTTAAGACTTTTCTTTAAAAAAAATTTTTATTTCCTTTTCACACAACAAAAGTAATAGAAAGAAAGTGTAAGTTTTAAAACGTATTATATATAAAAATGTTCTCTTGCCTCAGATATATTTATTTTAATTTTATTTATGTAATCAAATATTTTTTATTCTATAACTGTTATCTTATTTTCGCTTTTATTTTTATTACCATGTTTTTATTAACTTCGATTCTTGTTTGTTTGTGGGTTTGTTTGTCAGGGACAAATCTTGCAATAGATTTTTAACTAACTTCCCGACTAGCTAGATATTTGAAACTTTCAGGCCAGCTCACAACACGGTGACAATACAATTTTCTAATAATTTTAGTCAACTATTTAAAGTTCCGCTGCCTTCGGCAGCGCTTATATGATTCGACAGAAAATTTATTTAACTAACTTCCCGACTAGCTAGACATTTGAAACAATCAGAATAGTTCAGAACACGGTGAAAATGCATTTTCTTAATACCATTAGCCAACTGTTCCGGGTTCCTGCTGACTTCGGCAGCGTTATCAGTACAAAGCTTGCAATCGATTTTTCACTAACTCGATTTTTCACTAACTAGCTAGACATTTGAAACTTTCAGGACAGCTCACAACACGGTGACAATACATTTTTCTAATAATTTTAGTCAACTATTTCAGGTCCCGCTGCCTTCGGCAGCGCTTATATAATTCGACAGAACATTTATTTAACTAACTTCCCGACTAGCTAGACATTTGAAATTTTCAGAATAGTTCAGAACACGGCGAAACTGCATTTTTTTCATACCTTTAGCCAACTGCTTCGGGTTCCTGCTGCCTTCGGCAGCGTTATCAGTACTAAGCTTGCAATCGATTTTTCACTAACTTTCCGACTATCTGGACATTTGAAACTTTCAGGACAGTGCATAACACGGTGACAATGCATTTTTCTAATAATTTTAGTCAACTATTTCAGGTCCCACTGCCTTCGGCAGCGCTTATATTATTCGACAGAAAATTTATTTAACTAACTTCCCGACTAGCTAGACATTTGAAACTTTCAGAATAGTTCAGAACACGGTGAAAATGCATTTTTAAAAATACCTTTAGCCAACTGTTTCGGGTTCCTGCTGCCTTCGCCAGCGTTACAAGTACAAAGCTTGCAATCGATTTTTCACTAACTTCCCGACTAGTTAGATATTTGAAACTTTCAGGATAGCTCAGAACACGGTGGCAATACACTTTTTTTAATACTTTTAGTCAACTGTTTCGGGTCCCTACTGCCTTCGGCAGCGTTCATATGATTCAACAGAAAATTTATTTAACTAACTTCCCAAGTAGCTAGACATTTGAAACTTTCGGAATAGTTCAGAATACGGTGAAAATGCTTTTTAAAAATATTTTTATCCAATTGCTTCGGGACCTTGCTGCCTTCGGCAGCGTTTCCAGTACAAAGCTTGCAATCAACTTTTAACTAACGTCCCGGCTAGAGTAGATAGCCATTTGAAACTTTTATAATAGCTCAAAAGGCGATACTTTTTTCCAATTCCTGGGGTTCCGGCTGCCTTCAGTAGCGTTTATATGATTCAACAGAAAATTTAAAAACATGGTTTATAAAAAAATTTTTAATCTTATAATTATTTTTTTTTTTTTATTCTATTATTATTATTTTTTTTATGACGAGTTTTTTGGGTTAGAAGGAAAAAAAGATTAAGAAATTTTTAACTCTTATATTTTTTAAACACAGACCATAATAAAAAGTTTCGTACAATAAAATTTAATACAAAATATAATTAACTGTAAAATACGAAATTAGTATTTGAAAGCTTCAAGTAAAATATTAAAAGCGAAATTAAATAAATAAATAAATAAATAACAAATCATAATTTAACGGTCAGTCATTTTCTGAAGGTGTAAACGAATTCTAAAAACATATATTATAAAATTAATAATTTTAACGAATAACTTCGAATAACTTTCACGCTCACTGAGCCTTAAGAACTCGTCATAACAATAAAATTAACATTTTTTTTTTTTTTTTTTTTTGTATTAACTTCTGTATGTGGTCCTAGAAATTCTATTTAAAAACATAAATTACGTAATAGCTAAAAAAAAAAAAAAAAAAAAAAAAAACAATAATCGAAACCCAAAACTAAACCTAACCGTCTGTAATATGAGCTTTTGTGAAATTTCGTTAAATAGTACAATTTATACTTCTTGTTCCAAAATCGAAATTTATAAATATATATATATATATATATATTAAGGAAAACGAACAAAGTAGGTAAAATTAAAATCAAATTACATTAATAAAATTCTAGAAGTAAATCAAAGTTTGTTCATACTTTTTGTACAAAAATTCAAGTATTAATAGAAAAAATCGATTTTTTAAAATATTTTATGAAATAACTGAGATTTTAATTGCATTTATTAGGATTTCTATATTTTATTTTATTATTATTATTATTATTTTGAAATAAACATATTTTAATGAATATTCGGCCCATTAAGCCATGCGATGTTATTATTATTATTATTTATGTACTCAAAAGTACTCGAACAAATCAACGTTAATTTTACACGTCCGCTAAAAAACTGTAGAAATACATATCTGAAAATATTTCATTGACTGTAACTCGTAATTTTTTTAAATAATAATTTAAAATTTCATACAAAAGTATCACATTTCATAGAAAAGAAAAAAAAAAACTTTACAGAATAACAGAGTTTGGGATACTTAATACAATAATTAATAGTAATAAAACTTGGATGGAAAAAAAGAAAAGAAAATTACGGGAGATACGAAAGGAATTATTAGTAACCTTAATGAGGATTTCGTAACAAAATAATAAAAGATGATTTTTTTTCCGGTTTAACTGGATGTAAAACGACATGTAGCAAAAGTTTTTTCATAGAAAAAAAAAAAAAATACTTAACAGTATTTTAAGTTACACTGTTCTTTGTAAATCATGACGTTCATAAGAATTTAAAAACAAAACTTTCTTAAAAGGAAATAATTTAATAAAATATTAAATATATATTCATAGTTCTTGTTGTATAAACTCAAAACATATATTTGAAAATACAACTTGTCATAAAATTGGTCAACATTTTACGAAAAATGTCAAGGAATTTTACAAATAATAATAATAATAATAAAATAATCTAGGGTATTTGGTTTGTTGAAAATAATATTATAGGAATTTTGCTATATCGGATTTGTTGAAGTTAACAAGGCTAAGCAACTAATTTCCGTTAGTAAAGTAAATAAGTACTATTGGTCACTGTAATAAATTTTCCATTAAAGTCTCCACCAATACGTACTCTACTATAAGTTAAATACATAAAGTTAGCAGTAGTAATTCTTTCTTAATTTTCCATTTTCCATTTTCCTGAACTAAACATAATTTCACGGCGGTCACTAAACTAATGAAGTACTGTAATGACTGTAAACAAATTACGCTTTTTTTACAGCAAAAACATGCGTAAAGGGAGATTCTTCTACAGATGTAAATTATTTCTGCTGTAAATTATTCTATATAACAGCGGAGTATACTGGCACTCATTTCACTGCTCTGAAAAAAAAATCGAGATCTTATACCATTCTTGCTGATTTTTATGTAAAATGATCTCTTTTGCCCGAAATATGACTCTCATTTTGCCCAGTCACCCACCGTTTTCTAGATATACCACCCCCTCCATCAATTTCTTTCCCTGTTCGAGAGTCTTATGACCATGAATTTGATTTGAAGAATGAAAAATAATTAATTTAACACCTAAAAACAAAAAATATATATATAATTTAAAAATAACAATATTAACAGATTAAAAAAATATAAGATATGTAATGCATAACTTCAGTGACAAATCTCCCCCCCCCCCCAAAAAAAAAAAAAAAAAAAAAAAATCCCTTGTCGCAAATGTTCATGTTTTAGAATTTTCCAACTCTGTAGGACCTCAGAAGATATTTAACGGTTAAAATAATCCTTCTCTCTCCGAAAATCAAATTTATAGCGATAAAATAACCGAAAAATGTAAAAATAGAGGCCATTCCAAAACGTACGCGGATGATAGGTTAAAATGGGTGTCATATTCAGATTCAGGAGATCATTTTACATAAGAATATGCTGAAATGGTGTCAGAGGCAATTTTTATGCCGAGCAGTGTTTTCACCAGCACATTCTGCTACAAAAATTAGCGTAATTTTTTACAGTGCATACAAATTTAAGTTTTATGCGTTTTGTTAATCAAGCTAGCCAAAATCTGTGAAGCACAATTTTTGAACAATTATACTGCGGTAATTGCAGTTTAAACGCATAATAGTTGCCGAATTTTACGCTTTTTGGCTACTTGAAATTTTTTAAAGAAATATATTATATATTTTTGTAACAGTTTTCACTGATTAACAGGGGTTAACAGGGAGGAAGGGCCGCTCTCCACTCCAGGAGTGGTGTCGAGCGATTCTAGCTATGCTAGTCCCCTCCTCCGGAACGTTTATTTAAAAAATTAAAAAAATAAAAATAAAAAACATACAAGGACCGCTGGAGACAGGTCTCCCACGCGACAAGCAGCGGCGGTAAATAAGTCACATATCAATTTAATACTGAACTCATCACGACAAAGGGCACCAATGCAGAGCAAAGATTGGTTAAAGTAGTGCCGAGCATAACCCTTCGCGACAAGGGGCACTTGGTCAGGATGCTGTTGAACTGCAGGAAAAGATTTACTGAAATTGCTTATGGTAAAATTGTGATATGTGCATTATGTAAATATAATGTCAGTCACGCACGGGAATATTAATCATTACCATAATCACTGGCACTTAAAAGTTCCTACGGTGTCGAAATCATCGCTTACCTAAAACTGTTGAAAACTTGAAGATTGTCTTCATGATCAAAAGGTTCGGAATGAAGAACTAAGCGAATTCCGCAAAAACTCCTATATGATGATATTGCAGAGGAGAGAGAACGAGGGAAGGTCAATCTAACAGCTGTATTTTCATGAAAGCATACCGATATATATATATATATATATATATATATATATATATATATATACATGTATTGACATAAATTCATATTGGTATTAAAAAAGATGAATGAATTCTTAGTTTCTGAAAATTAGCAAGCCATGCTGACTTGAGACAACATTGTAAGGTTAAGCTAGCTTTACCATATGTACTCTCCTTCTAGCTTACTAAAACTAAGAAAAGACCATGCTATGAGCAAAATAAAAATATCAAATGAAATAAAACGACCATATGAATAATAAATTTGTCTGAATTACAAAACTAAACTTCATATAAGTTTTTATAAAAACTGAAATAATAATCATCCTTATCACTGAAATAATAATCACTGAAATAATAATATCCCTATAAAATGCATTTAAATGAATTAAAGACAACATATTTCTATACTAAACAATATATATAGATATATATATATACAGTCGGTAACAAAAGTATCCGAACACTAGCAAAAATTACTATATAAAAAAAGTAGAGTTAATACTTTTTTGTTAAATAAGTCCTTGTTGAATCATGTTCTTAGACTGACTAAGAACATGATTCGACAAGGTATCCCGTTATATTTTTTCCCGTTTTATAACATGTGATATTCTTTTTTATGTTGAAGCATACAGAATGTAAATTCAAGACTTTAATGGTGCTGTTTTTTTATACAATGAAATATAAGGAAATATAAGTTCCATACCTGTTTTCAATATGATATTTGTTGCACAAAAACATATATTTTTTGTTAATATTAGCATAGATGACAAAATTTTAATTTATTCCGGAGTGTTTTCAGCTTCCCCTTTATTCCATACCGCTTATTTTTAAAAAGTAATTTCTTCTGATTTTACAGACGTTATGCATACTTGCCAACCATCTCATTAATAACCGTACAATTGCTAACGCCTCCTGAAAAAACGCATCTTTTCTCCCACTATCAGGGATGGAACACGGGCGCAAAATTTATACCACTATCAATGTAAGAAAATTTTCTACCTCTTAAATCATCGATATTATAGGTAGGGAAATTTCTTAAGCAGATTCCGGTATGAATTCTGCGCCCGTGTTTCATCCCTCCACTATTATATTTTTTGAGCTACACTCTCCAAATGTTGTTGCGATTAAATAAGAATAAAATTACTCTAAAAAATTATTGGTGTGAAAAAAAGGCGGGTATTAAAAATTGTACGATTCATAATGATGATTGGCAAGTATGGTTATGTATTAGACAAATTTTTTCTATAGATAAAGTGCGAAATAAAGACGGAGCTAAAAACACTCCGGAATAAATTAAAATGTTGGCATCTACATAGCTGCCAAGTTTTTTTTTTTTTATTTTTTATTCCGGAATGTTGTTTGTCCTGCCCTTTTTTCACACCGTAATCCTTTTAGAGAAATTTCCTTCATACTTAATGATAATTATATATTGAAGAAATTTTTTTTTTTTTTTTTTTTTTTACAAATTTTACGGTGTGAAAAAAGGGCGGGGATAACAATATTCCGGATTAAATTAAAAAACTTGGCAGCTATTCATCTATGATATTAATCTCTTGATACTTTTAAAATATTTTTTGAAAAACTCTTTAAATACTTCTCTTCGTATAATACCATATTTCCGATATATCGTCAGTGCAAATTTCAATTACAATGATGATTTTAAAATTTTGCTGATGTTATCGGTGTATTAATTGATGTATTAACCAATTCTACATTACAGACGATGTGTGGTGTAAATATTTCGAAATAATAAAAGTAAACCTTTATCGCTTCTTTTTACTTTCCGAACACTATAGTGAGGAAAGTATTGTAATCATGTCAAAAATCCGAATTCGAGATTTTGATGTTTCTATACGTTTTGAGGTCCCCTGAGTCCGTTTTCACTATTTTTACGATGATGTATGTATGTGTGTGTGTATGTGTGTATGTGTGTATGTGTGTATGTTTGTGAACACGCTAGCGTCTAAAGGCTTTGTTCGATTAACCTGAAAGTTGGTACGTATATTGTAAGTCACCATAGTACGAACCCTATAGATTTTGGTGAATCTAGCACTTATAGTTTTTTTACAGGGACACAAAGAAAAATTCTTTATCATTATGGCCTATGGGACCAAAATCTTAAAAGTGCGATAGCATCTAAACGCCTTATTCAATTGAGCAAAAATTTTATACCCATATTATAGGTCACAGATACTCAATCTGTATAGATTTTGGAGAATCTAGCACTTATAGTTTTTTTACAGGGACACAAAGAAAAATTCTTTATCATTAAGGCCAATGGGGCCAAATTTTTAAAAGTGTGATAGCGTCTAAACGCCTTATTAATCTGAGCAAAAAAATTGTACACATGTTATAGGTCGCATTTGCACCAACTGTATAGATTTTGGTGAATCTAGCACTACAGTTTTTTTACAGGGACACAAAGAAAAATTCTTTATCATTATGGCCTATGAGACCAAATTTTTAAAAGTGCGATAGCATCTAAACGCCTTATTCAATTGAGCTGAAAATTTGTATGAATATTATAAATCACTGTTGCACTAACTATAAGCATTTTGGTGAATCTAGCATCTATAGATTTTTACAGGGACAAAACGAAAAATTCTTTATCATTATGATCTAAGGGCTCAAAGTTCAGTAGCGTTAAATAAAACCTCGTGTGATATATGGAGAAAACAACACTCTATTATGGTTTTCTCTCTTTTGTTTGTTTAGCAATTCCTCTTTCTTTATTTTATCTACAAAACTGTTAGTTACTCAATGTTCGGAAAGTCGAGTGGAGTCACTCCAGATTTTTTAAATTAAACTTTGACTAAAACATTAATTTAAAGTTTAATTTAATATGGAATAGACTAACAATAATAATAATTATTATTATTAATTTTAATTTAGCGAGTTTAAAATATATAAAAACTAGTGTATTAGAAATAGGTGTTTAAATACTTAAAAATTGTTAAAAAGTGTTGTTAAATTTTTTTTAAAACTAGTTAAAATTAGTTGAAACTGTTTAAACATTTAAACCTGTTAAATATTAAAAACAAATTAAAAAGTTAATGTTTACAGTTCATATTTAATATTTAAACCAATAATTATAAACATTTAAGCATGTTATTAAAAATGATTTAAAAAAAAAAAAATCTGAAATTTAAAATTTGGAATTTGAAAAAATGAAAATATCATTCTTTCAATTTATCTTTTTAACGCAAATAAATATTTTATTTATACTTTTTCCGCCGTAAGAATATTTTCTTTTGAGATCTATATTAAAAAAAAAAAAAAAAAAAAAAAAAAAAAATCTATATATATTTGAAAATTCCTGAAGTATGACCTTAAAATTTAATTTTAGCATGACTTTTTCAGAGAGCAATGTATGGATAAGAAATATTTCTTTCAATTTATCATATCATTTCCTCTTCAAAACATGGATTTGAAAACGTTATTCAATGTACCATAGGATATGAAAAATATAATATTTATAATGCAAAATATAGTATTTTGTTTCAGTTATAACAATTTGTTAAGCATTCAATAACTAACTTTTAAAAATATTCATTCGTGAATAAATTGTAATCTAACAATCTTTTTCATCAAATTTGTAAAGGGAAATAGCTTTAAATATATTAAACAAGGAACTCGAAAAAATTGACATATATCTGCCACATATTGAACACACCAAAACTAGTGTATCTGCAGATCAGGAGCCTCAACGTCCTATTTACATCACGCATAATTAAACATTTTAATTTATTCATTATTCTATAATATATACATATTTATTTATTCGATTGACTTGCTACATAAACAGACACGTTCCTGAGAGGGGCTGCTGCTCCCCTGAACCCCCGCTGTATCTCTCTTTCTATACCTATTTTTATATCATACATATGTATTCTTAAAAAATGACATTCCTGCATTATTTCCAAGAAATTCATAAATATTTGTTCTAAATTTCGTGCAAAAATATTACATAGCATATAGGAATTATTTTGTGTAACCCAGTAAATTAAATTGCAATTCTATACCCAGAAAAATATGCTTTTAAAATTCTAATAGAATTTCATTATCTTGAATGGGGTGTCACCATCTTAAAATACACTTTCAAGAAATACCATATATAGACCATAATACTACGAAATTCGTTTATGCATTCAGGAAAAAGGGCCACAGTTATTATATACGCCAATAATAAGAATACACCTAATTAATTCTAACTCATTACTTTTTCAAACTCATTTGACATCATTTGGATGATTACAGTACGTCATCGGAATTCTTTTGTGTTGTTCCATAAATAAATTATTTAGTCTATACATACACTTATTTTAAGAGTAAACATGGTTTTAAGCTTTTTTATAATGTATGTTAATTCCATTGTAATCAATGCAGCATAAACGCATTAAAGTGCGCTTGAATAAAAATTTGTCCATAGGCTCTAATGTCACGAAATTCTTCTGTATGTGTCTGTAGAAGAACCATAAATATTGTATACACCAGTAAAAACAATTTAGCATATTCTACGTTTTTCATGAACAATTGTTCGAAATTTGACATAATTTGGATGATTGATATTGTCAGAACACTTTTGTAAGGTACTGTACATTAATTAGGAAGCCTAATTAATGTACAGTATACTTTCTGCAGAAAAGGTAAGTTGAAGCATCTCACTAATTTACGCTAATTTCATTTTGTTGATTGCAAAGAGATTATGTTAAAACGCATTTAAACGAAATTCACCTCATTTGCCGCAAGGATAAAAATTTTGTCGTGTTTATGTGCACAATTTATACATAAAAAATCATACAGCTATTTCTATACAGAGCCTTTAACGTGTATGCCAATTTGCAAGTCAATTTTTGCGGCTTCTTGCAGTACATACCAATTCTGCCTATACGCCGTAATGATAAAAAATAAATTTTGTTGTGCCCCTGTACACGAACTACAGATGGAATACACACCCAAAACTATACAGCTAATTCCGTTGAGCTCATAAATATGTGTACCAAATTGCAAGTCAATAGCGTGATGTTTGCGGCCGCAATCGCGGTACATAGAAGTTCTGCACTTAGGCCGCAATGATAAGAACAATTTTGGTGTGAACCTATACACGAACTACAAATGGAATACACACCCAAAACTGTACAGCTAATTCCATGCGTACAAAATTGAAAGTTAATAGCAGGGTTTTTGCGGCCGCTATCGCGCGACAGACAGATAGACAGACAAATACACAGACGGAACCCAAAATCTATTTGCGTCTCAACAGGGAGGCCTCCACTGACGTTTCGACAATAAATATTGATTCCTAATTATACAATCTGTTAACATTCATACCTGGTCATATTTATAATTTATTCTGAAGTATTGTTATCCCAGCACATTTTTTCACGCCAGTATATTCTAAGAGCATTTTTCTTCTTATTTAAACACAACTACATATTGAAGAAAATTTCTCTGAAATCTGACTGGTGTAAAAAAAAAAAAAAAAGGTGGGGCTAATAGTAGAAAAAATTATAAATATTACCATGAACAATACTTATGAACAGCACTTATGAAAAATGCTAAAAAAAATATAAAAAATAAAACTCAAATAAAATAACCTAAAAAGCTCAACTAAAATAAAAACTATAACTCAACTAAAATATCATAGGGTTCGTACGGGCCTTATTTTTTCCTTGAGTCTTATACCAGTAATTTTTTAGTTCATATTTCGTTATAAAATAAGTCTTTCTGATTAAGAAGAATTTTATTGTTTCAGAATACTGGCGTGAGACTCAAAGAAAAAATAAGGTCCATACGAACCCTGTAACATAATATTTTAAAATACTATTCCAATGAAAACAAAATAAACGACCAAAAACGGTGTACTGTTAAAAATTTCTGTACATTTTATGTAAATATTAATCGAGAGTCTCTGTAAATTTACAGTAATTCTTAGTTAAAAGTGAATAATAGAGATTCTCAATTTTTATTATGAATTTTTAAATAATTGTATTATTTAAATTTTAAATTAAAATTAAAAATGACTGTTTCTACTTTAGAAAAAGCATTCTACGTCCGAAATATATTCTCACCAATAATTAATTAATATTAGTTATTAAAGTGAATATATATAAAAAAAAAAAATTCATCTCCGTTTATTTTTCTCTGTAATTTTACGTAAGACTTAAGATAATACATTACACAGAGTTTTCTGTTAAAATTTTTAACAGTGTGCATTGTTAAAAATTTAACGAAAAACTACTGGTAATCGTTTATCCTAATTCTTATGTAAAAATTACTGTGTAAAATAAACTGAGGTGTTAAAAAAATATATTTTACCCGTTTTTTTCCTATGCAACTACGATGGTAACTCAAACGAGGTTAAAAGTTATTAATAAATTTTCAAATTATTTATGTAGTCTGTATGGTTAGTTTTTTTCTATTTTTCTATTTTTGTTTTTTCGTTCTCTCTCTCTCTTTTTTATTCTTTTTTTTTTTTTCAAATAATGAGATTTTTGCTTATCTCGAGGAATTATCATGTATCGAAAAATTTAACAACAAAGGTTTTACAAGGTTCATAAAAAAAAAAAAAAAAAAAAAAAAAAAAAAACATTAGTTTTTTGCATGGGCAAATTAAACACCAGATTCATACCGCCCTTTTTCAAGACACTCTCAGGAATAAGAAAAATAATAATAATAATTTTATTGCTACCATTATTTTTACGGAATAGTATCAGACCTGTATAATCATGGCACATTGCTATAAATATATCCAGAAGTATTTCTGCATAAAATTAGTGGTGGCAAAGAAGGTGAAAATTTCTTTGCTTTGAGAGTATCCTGAAAAAGGGCGGAGAGTACGACCCCTGCTTATATCGAACCCGCAAATTTATTGCTACCAGTGCATTTATAAAATGATTTCTACACTGTATAATCATGGCACATTGCTATAAATATATCCAGAAATATTTCTGCATGAAATTAGTGGTGGAAAAACCGGCGTAAATTTCTTATCCCTGAGAGTGTCGTGAGAAAAGGGCGGAGAGTACGACCCGTCCGAGCACGGGATGAAATCAGCTCTTTCTGAACTGTGCTACCAGTTCGATAATTTCCTTTCTTATATTCGTGTTTTTCAAGGCAAAACGTCTTCTACTGGATATTTAAATATATATATATATATATCGGGGCGTGAGATGATATAAATTGCTATGATTAGCAATATCGTTTTACGAAATCATTGCATTTTTCTCTGCTTTATGAAGTATGCGCCCCTTGATATGTATACTTCTAATTTTAAGCATTTATATCCAATTGATTATGTGGTTTATTATCTTTTTTCTCTTTCACAAGTTTAATGGTCCTTTTTTATTATCCTTCAGGTCGGCGTAAGTATTTTAAGTTAATATGGTAACTCATTGGTTCCTTATCTATATCGCAACTTTTTGTGTCATTCTTTCCTCTATGTTAAATTCAGTTCTATATTTTAGTGTGCTGTTATTGTTTTAGTTCTATTAATTGCTAAATTTTAAGAGTAAATTTTATTACGTTATCTATTATTTATATATATATATATATATATATATCTTTAATTGAATCTTCGTAAACGTGTAAATATAAACGTTGTCGACGGCCCGTTTATCTGTTTTGTCTGCAGAAGTCCTACTGTGTGTGTGGGGGGGGGGGAAATCTGTTGCATTCACAGATACTTTTTACAAAAATTTTTTTTCTCCCTCCTTTTTCTTTATTGTACTTTCTCTTTTACTTCTTTTTTATAGATTCACTAATTTTACTAATTTTTTTTGCAACTTTTTTCCATATTTTTTTACTCGAAGCCTTTTATTTCAAATAAGAAAAAATTTTAACAAAATTTCTATTTGTTTTCTGTAATGTCTTATAAATTCAAAGTAAATAAGTAAAAAGTTTTTGTAAAAAAAAACTTACAGTTTACTTTCATTGTTAGTCTCTAGGCAGAAATCATGTAACACAAGCAAAAAAAAAAAAAAAAAAAAAAAAAAAAGAAAAGAAAAGGAAAGGTTGAGGGGTATTATAGAAAACTTATTGAATTCTGCTATTGATATTCCGTATAAAAATATTTCCTATTTAAAAGTTCTTTCTTGTCAGGATGCTGTTAAAAAAAGATACACTGTTCTGAAAACCTTTTTGCGTCGTCTTCATTTTCTCATTTATAACAAGAAATGGGACAAATGCTTTTCTTTCTTTCACTTACGAACGATTCAGATAAAATAACTCACATTTTAGAAATGAGCTTCTATAGACTCCTTTGAAATTACGTTTGCAGTAGTATTACAGAGCAACCTTGCGTATGTAATATTTTTTACATGAAATGAATAGTATGTTTAAAGTAGAAAATAAATAAGTTACAGCCTTGCAATAAAATTAGACAGAAGATAAAATAAACTAATAACATTAAAATAAATTATAAATTGTACGAATGCGAAATATATATTTTAAGGTTGGTTGACCATATGTCCTCGAAAATAGAGGGCATTCGCTTTTTTGAAATCGTTTTTATAAGTTTTGAAAAGCTGTAGCTAGGTCATTATTTATAATAGTTGTTATCTTTCTTGTTTGTACGAATAAAAAAAGTCTCCATAATTGATCAATTGTATTTCTTTTAGCGTTATTTTATTCATAAAGTTCTTTAACATGGTCTCTATATATTTTAAGATACATTAAGGTTAGTTAAAATTGAGAAAAGGTAATGAGTAATGAGCTAATATATGGATTTTTTCCTCCCTAGAAAGATATTATTATTATTATTATTAGTATTAAAGTGATTTTATAAAAATTGGAATTAAAATTTGATAATTTGCATATTTCCTTTTCAATAAATAAAAATAGTTTCAGACATAGACTATTTTTTAAGGTTTAAAATAAAAAATCTCACACTTATTTATTTATTTATTTTTATTTTATATTATTACTTTCTGTAATAAGTAATTATAACACCATTTAGTTCAATATATAAATACATGTCCTCAGAAGAATTTTTTGTATATGTTTATATACATTTTCTTGTATACACATATTCATAAATGCCAAATTTGCGTTATTTCATAGCCTCGTAAATTAGATATCTTCCGCGTGACTCGGAAACTTGGCAAAAGTTCAAGCGGTAGAGAGCGCCACCTTTTACAGATTGAGCGACTTTTTTATTCAACAACCACCAAAATTTTTTAAAGGTGGGATTTGATATACATAAAAAGCGAATAGAATCAAAGAAACGCCGATTATATAATTCATATATCACTTATTAAAATTATTGGTGACAGTTGAATAAAAAAGCCGCGTAATCTGTACCACGTGGCACTGTCTACCGCTTGAACTGTTGCGAAGTTTCTGAGCCACGTGGGAGGCATCTAGTTTAGGAGACTATAGTTATTTTCAACGGAGAACTCATATAAGAAATGTTTTTTAAAAGTTTTCAGTGTACTTTGTTTTAATTATTATCTAAAATGTATATGATAGATTCCCTTATAAAAAATACCGGTGATAAATTTGATTTAAAAATAACAAATTTTAGAAGTTATGCATATTAAAAAATTTCATGAACCAAAAATAAATTAAATTAATAAATAAAAAAAAATGAACAATGAATTAGCTAAAATTCTTTGTTTATACATTTTTCAGGGCTGCATGTCTTAGGATTGTTTCTTACCTCCGTTGTTGGAAAGCTTTATTTTTTTCCCATCTTATTTAATCTAAGAATTTTCGGTAATAGATTTAAAAAAAAAAAGAAAGAAAGAAAGAAACTTTCCTGAAATGGTGGTATGAAAAAATCCAAAGAGTTTGATATTCTGATTGTTCATTTATTAATTTTCAATAAAGTAGACATGAAGTTGATTTTCTAATCACACATATTTAACACGTTAATCGCCACGATAATATCAGAAAAATTTTCACATGGGCCATTGTAACTTTATTAGACAATTTAGTTAAAAATGCGTCAGGCACATATGACTGACATGGCGATTAATGTGTTAATAATTACTCGGCGTATATCATATTCCTTTTAGGGTTATTTCCTAGTTAAAAATGCGTGTTAAAAATGCGTCAGACACATATGACTCACATGGCGATTAACGTGTTAATCCATTAGTAGCCGCTATAAACAGCGCCACCTATTACAGATTGGACACTTTTTATTTAACTGCACCAATAATTTTAAGAAGTGATGTGATATGTGATCGACGTTTCTTCGATTTTATTCGCGTTTTATGTATATCAAATACCACTTCTAAAAATTTTTGTGGCTATTCAATAAAAAAAACTCGCAACACTGAAGGATGGGCGGCAAATCGAGCGACTACTAACGGGTTAATATTAACAAGTTAAAATAAATAGACTTACATAATTAGAAACGTATCCTTCATTACACAGTATGTTTAATCAATAATAGGCCAACATTTCTTGTTCTTTTAAAGACAAATCAACTTCACAAACCATTTTTTTTTTTTTTTTTTTTTTTTTTTTTTTTGTTATTAAGCCTACATACTTATGCAATAAAATGTTGAAGCGAAATGCGTTACTTTTACTACAGGTACACCGTCCTACATGGAATCACCCCTAACGTGATTTTTGACGCATAAACTGTTAACCCTCGTAAGCCCGTTCTGGAGAAATCTATATTTAAGTTTGAGTAAAAATGTAGTAACGAGAAATGAGTGGGAGGAGTCTCGTTAAAACCTGCCAGAATCAGGACTTTCAATTTTTAGATTCTATTTTAGTGAATTTTCATACATTAAATCTCGATTAAATATATCTTAAAGCTGAAACGGGCAACTGTATAATACACCGAAGAACACGTTTGTCTATGCTCTTTCGATTTCTACCTGTTTCGGATTTCATTCATATTTTCAGTAAGGCGTGGTATTATCGATTCAGGCGTGGTTGCCACCGATTATTATCGAAATTTCAGAATTTATAATTCGAAAACGAGCTTACAAGGGCAATTGTTTTATTCGTCAAAAGACATATTTATATATGCTCTTTCGATTAATGCTTGTTTGATTTTTTTTTTTTTTTTTTTTTATGATTACAGTATGGGAGGGTTTCCTGGTAAGAATGTAAATAACCAGGTTCTTTCAAAGAACGGTATTGTATAACATATGTTAAACAATTTATTTAATATAAAGTAAATATGAAAATACTTTTATATGTAAACAATACAAAAATTACACGCTTTACAAAATTTACGTGATGGAGTAAATGTTTAACATTTTTTGTAAGTAAAAAGAGTAAAAGCGGTGAGTAATATTAAAATTAAGCTATAAAATTATTATTATTTTTTTTAATATTTATACAACACAAAATAATCAACGTGCCAATTGTTTTTCATTTACACCGATAGAGTTAGGTTAGCATGAGAAAGTATCAACCACCTCAAGTAAACCTAGATTTTTGATATGAGAAATATCTGAGTAATATTTCTGCGTTGCATTTATTTTTTTAAGTCCTGATGTCATTCTTGCTAATTCTTATGTTAAACGACAACCTGAATCCGAATATGACCACCATTTAGCCCAATCATCCACGTTTCCTCGGAACGTCACCCCCTCCCTCAATTTTTATCACTGTTCGGTAATTTTATGGGCATGAATTTGTTTTGGGAAATGGAAATCGATTATTTTAACACTTACAAACAAAACAAAACAAAAATAGAATGTATAATAAATAATAAAAATAAATAATTAATAAAATATAACAAATGTAATTTATAATTTTAATGGCAAATCCCTCCTCCCTAAATTTTTTCCTTTCTACAAATATTCAGGTTTTAGAATTTTACACCTCCGTAGTCCCTCAGAAGATGCTTTACAATTAAAATAATCCCCTCTCCCTCGAAATCAAATTCATAGCCATAAAATTACCAAACAGTGGTAAAAATAGAGGGACGGCCCCCCAAAAAACGGTTTGTGATGGGGCAAAATGGACGTAATATTCAGGTTTATGCGATCATTTTACATAGAATTTGAAGAAATAGTGTTGTGGGTCATTTTGCCTGCAGAGTAGTATATCTTGTTCATCTAAATAAAGCAGAAGAAAGATAATGTAGAAAGCTAATGTAGGAAAGCTAATATAGTTTCCACAGGGACAATTTACAACAAATTTAAAACAATATTTTTAGATCAAAGGTTATGTTTTGTGAGACAGGGGGCAAAAGTGTAAAAGTAATCTCCTGCTTGAAATGTATTAAACAGAGCGATGCAAATACAGGGTGTCACATAAGACTGTAAACATTTTTAAAATTCATAACTATTGAATGAATTGATAGAATTGAATGCAGTTTGCAATTTTTTTTTTTTTTTTTTTTTTTTTTTGGGGGGGGGGGGGGTAAAAAATATATACACATAGTTCGTTTTTTTTTTTTTTTTTTTTTGTCGACGATAGTTAGACAAATAGTTACATTTTTCATACGGATGTGAAACCAAAACATGCAAATAAAAGTCCTATAAATTACACATTTTTGTGATTAGATTTAGTTTCTTTCTTACACTCATGTCCATAAATTAAGGATAATTCAGATTCACACTGGAATCGAACTTTAATGCAAAAATTTCACCTATAAAAATACCACACACATCTTTAAGAATAATATGCAAATTATAGCAAGCCATCAGATGACGCCGATATGATGTTACAATGACGAAAGTGTAAAAAGGGGGTAGATAAGGAATAGGAGCAAAGAAGGAAAATTGTTCACAAGCGTTCTGTGTGCCGCTCAGTGCCACAACCGGATGGTTATGACACAGAGGATGCATGCAGATAATTTTTTACGTGGTAGAATTATCGGCCGACTAGAATGCGGGCGTACTCAAATATAAGTATCGGGAGAACTTAGAATCGCCCAAAGTGTCATCTCTAGGCTTTGGCAACGATTCCAAAATGATGGAAATGTCAGTCGACGTTACAGTACTGGTCGGCCCCGAGTTACAATGCCGAATGACCACCGGTATTTGGCAGTAACTGCCAAAATAAGCAGATAAAGCACAGCATCAGACCTGTCTCGTCAGCTGTCTGCAGTCACGATTGACAAAGTTTCAAGACAAACCGTGTATAGACGTTTTGGAGATATTGGTCCATATGCTCGCAGACCTGTTAGATGTGTTCCACTCACGGCAATGCACTCTACCAGCGGTTAACTTGGAGTAGAGAACATACAATGTGGACAGCGGCACAGTGGGTCTGTGTGATGTTTTCCGACGTGTCCAGGTTTAACTTGCAGTGTGATTCACACCAGACTTTCGTATGTAGAACGTCAGGTACCCGTTACCACCAAAACAACACCATTCAACGACACCACTACTGTGGGGCAGAAGTGCTCATTTGGGGGGGGGGAAGGATCATATTGGGCACCAGAACAGATCTGCATGTTTAAATCAGAAGAATGATATTCCAAATTCATCGATACATCATTTAGGAACAACATGTACGTTTGTTTAGGGGTGCCATGAGCCCGGAATTTGTGTTTATGGATGACAATGCGCGTCCTCACCGTGCAAACGTTGTACACGGATGCCTACAATCTGAAGCTATCACCCGCATGGAATGGCCAGCATTCTCACCTGACTAGAATCCGATAGAGCATGTGTAGGACATGCTTTTTCGACGAGTTGTAGTCCATCAACCACCTCCTACATGTGTACCGGAACTTCGGAGAGCATTGCTTACTGAATAGAGTAATCTTCCCCAAGATCAGATCAATAATTTTATACTCAGCATTCCTAGGCGTTGTAAGGACTGTATTTCATCACCTGAGAGACATACAATGTATCGACCATCATACCAACCATGTAATGTTAAGTTTTTGTAAGGGAGATATTTTTGTAATTGCTTCATGGAGCAAAAATCGTAGTTTTTATAAATGGTATCCTACATAAACCACCTTTTTTTTTGTTCTTGGTCTTTTGTTTAATAAATGGACTTTATGAATAAGTCATGTTTGTTTTGCTTCTGAACCTTTGTTTGCCTCAGCTAGCATTATCCTTAATTTATGGACATGAGTGTATTTTGTCTCCTACTTGTGTATATTTGAAGTTTTAATTGCGATGCTAACTTGGTATATAAAGCGTTATTGGTTGAGATGTTTTTTTCCTAATAGAAGAACCGCCGACTGAACTTGCAGTTAGTAGTGTTATAACTCGTTTACAAATAGTAATTTGTGGTGACGACGGACACATAGAAAAGGATTTATATGCCTGTAACCGTTTTTATGCGAATAAGTACAGTTTTTCATGAAAATGTGTGATCTGGTCACGCACAGCGTCCTCTATCGACAAATAGTTTAATTATCATTTTTTCTTTACAAATAATAATAATAATAATAATAATAATAATAATAATCCCCCTTCATGAGAAGGATTTTTTTCGCAAATCGCGTTCATTTTTATCAATTCATTCAATAGTTATGAATTTTTAAATTGTCTACAGACTTATGCGACACCCTGTGCAAAAAAAAAAAAAAAAAAAAAAAAAAAAGAACTGATTTCCGAAAGCAGTGATAAAATAATACATTGATGTAAAGATTAATTGCGAAGACGAGCTAAAATATTTTTTAGTCATAAAGTGGAAGAAAGTTCTATTAAAATTAAGAAAATGACTTTGATTATAAAATAAAACATGTAATTTGAATTCCAAAAAATTAGGTTACAACCATCACATTTTTTTTTCTGACAGATGACTATTTCTATTAAAAATTTTTGCTATATTTAAATATTAATTTTGCAGTTAAAAAAGTAGAAAATATTTATTTTCAAATGGTATTGTTAAAAAAAAAAAAAAAAAAAAAAGAAAGAAAGAAAGAAAAATCTCGCTTTTGCAAAACGTTAAAATTTTCTTTTTAGAAAAGTGGACAAGTTTTTCTACGTAATAATCTAATATAGAATACCACATTTTAAAACATGCAATATTTACTAGAAATGGAAAAAGAAAAAGAACTTATTATTTTTTTTCAACAATTTTATTTTCTTCTTTTCTTGAAATATTTCATTAACACTTTTTCGGTAATAATGAGAGTTTAATGAAAGCTTTCAACTAAAGAATAATAATAATAATAATAAAAATAAATAAAATAAATAAAAAACTGTCAAATATATCAAACGCCTACTTACATATATTATAATTAAATTTTTCTTCAAGCCTTTCTTTTAACTTCTTTCTTGTTTGCACATTTTAAAATGGACATTTTTAAAAATTTATGGTTTAAGTAAATTTTAAAATTAATTTTTAAAAAATGATTGATTAAAATTGTAGACTCTTAAATTTAGAGTTGCATTCAAAAAAATTTTTCGTTGAAAAAAAAAGAAAAAAAAAATTATTATGAATTCTTTTAACAAAACTTAAAGTTACTAAATTCAGTTATCTATTAAAATAACAGAATAAAATAAAAAAAATAAATAAATAATAAAATTGAAGCAAACAGAGTTGATCCCCCCCCCTTTTTTTAAACTTTCTCTTACCTATATATATATAGTAGAGAAAGTATTGTTTTTGAGTGATATTTACGAAATCGAGATTTTGTTATATTTACGAGTTTTGAAGTCTTCTGAATCTAAAAATCAAGTTTTTAGCGATTGGTCTGTGTGTGTTTCTGTCTGTGCGTCTCTCTGTGCGTCTCTCTGTGTGTATGTCTGTTATCAGCATATCAAATAATAGCAGAAAGTCCAAACTTGGTATTCTAAACGTGTATCATATAGGAATGCAACACTATGAGATCAAGAAAATGGTTCGTGTACAGGAACACCCAAGTGAATTCAAATACATTATGTCTACGGGGGAAATTGCAGGTAAGTAGAGATTAAAAATCGATAGACTGCACTAAACCAAACCGAATATATACTTTTATATGCGTAAAAACATGTTTCCTGTAGAATATGGTATGAAAATCATTCACTATTCGTTTACAGGGCTACACAAAAAAGCTAGATTATAGTGCGGCAATGCTTGAAAATGGATGGAAGTGAATGTCAGGTTGCGCCGTGTGTTATTAATAAAGAATTATATTTATTTGCACCATGTGGTGTGTACATATCCTTCAGAAGATATACAATGCTGTCAATATTTAAGCTATAACATTCTTTTTTATTATTAGTGGAAGTGCTTTAATATAATATTTTACCATGTCCATGAGAGCTGCTCAGAAATTGAGATTAATTCCTCATAGGCATACGGTAAATATGTAAGTTTTAAAACTGGGAAAGTTTTCTGAATAATTTGAAATGAACTTTTTAATTTAATAACACATTTGAAGTCTACATAAATGTAGGTACAATAATGAAATGGGATATAAAGGGAATTATTTGTGAAACAAAGATATCCCGATGCCTAATTTAAATTGTTTTTAACACAGGTTTATATAATTGATCTCGTTATCTCACCCCTTAATCTCCAATCTGTATTGATAGTATTAATTTTAAGGGTAAGCGAAAGTCATGTGAGTGACACACCAGATTATTTAATATTATATATGAATAGAAATAAATAAAACTTAGATGATATTTTAATGTTTTCTGTTGTTTCACTACTTTAAGTTTCCCAACCCCATAATCAATATATTGTTCCATTTTTACTTAACAAAACAGATATTTTTATTATTTATTTATTTATTTATACACCTTCTTTGTATATAATGAAATAATTAAAATTATATGGTTAATTTAGTTGCAAAATTCAAGAAAATTACTAATATATATATATATATATATATACACACACACACACACACACACACACATATATATATATATATATATATTCCATTTTGTATGCGATTGTATTTCAAATAAAAATTTATATTCGTAATAAAAATGTAAACAAAGATGTAAACAAAGATGCATTTAAAAGTCATATATTCAAATATATTAAAAAAATTTTTTTTTATTGTTTTAAACATATTTTAATCTTCCACGTATAATAGGCTAGTGATAATACATTTTAGTAGACACAGTTAAATCTGGTTAAATATTGTTTAGTCTAATTTTTAAATAAATCTTCAACACATAACATTTCTTAAAACCGAGATATTTTTATTGAATTTCATAGATTTCTTTTTCAATAAAGAATTATGATTTTATGCCATTTATCATCATCTAAACTTTCAACAACTGACAAGTTCGATTTTTAGTGATAGATGGAAAAACAATTTCAAAGTAAAATAGAATAAAAGTTTTACATAATATATTTTCGAAAGAAGTTTAAAACTTTCGGAACTTTACGTATATGTTTTATATGAGCCAATTTCATATGTATGTCTAATTACTAATAACTGTTGACTAATAAAATTACTTGTATCCAAATTTCCCTTACTGAGAATCTTAGTTGTAACGTTGTATATCAAATCGCATGGCTTAAAAACGTTGCTAATTTAATATTTTATTGTTAAATTGATACTATATTAGTGTACCGATATTGTTTTATTCTATTTATGACATTAAAAATGTCATACAATTTTTGTGGAATTTTTAAATATTAATATGAAAAAAAAAATTGAAAATTACAAATTCTTAATGGAAAAACCAGAGTTTCAGAAACATTATTATGTAGAAGAAAAAATATATAACTGAACAAGAAACAAATGAACTACGCTTTTTTTTTTTTTTTTTTTAAAGAAAAAATGAAGATTAATTCATAAGCAAGAAAGTGATTTTATAACAGTTCAAAAAAATTTTTTTTATAATAAATTTATAGTGTCATATTTTGTTAGTTATAAATTATATTTTTGAGAATATGTAAGTAGGCAAATAAATACCTATGTGTTAAATATATATATATATGTGTGTGTGTGTGTGTGTGTGTGTACACATGTAAATAAAGTTGTGTTATTCATGTTGTATGAATTTTTAAGCACCAAAAGCCTATTTTAAAAATGTTTTTCATTTATTTACTGGAGAATGAACAAGCATATGTGTATGGTATTTCGACCGCAAAACTTGTTTATTGCATTATTGAAAACCAATAATAATATTAAAGTTTTTTGATGACATATTTTAGTAAATACTTCCCGTAAAAATAAATTGTATATAATATATATATAAAATTATGTTAAAGTGAAAGAGATAACTGATCTATATTAAGTTAAGGACTGAATTGTTAGAACATTTTGTGCCGAATTTACTCAGCAGCATATTTATATAACAAGTACATAAAATTTTAAAGTATTTTTTTTTTAATTTTTTTTTTTTAATATAAGCAGAATGCAGAAAAGAAAAGAAAGAAAAAAAACTGTGGCACATATCGTTATTATTATTATTTCTTTTTAATGAAAGTACGCGTGTTGATCCACAACAAACCTTTAGATTTAAAATAATACTATTAGATTTTTAAATATATATATATATGTGTGTTTTAAGAAAAAGAGTGCGTGTAGATTCACATCAGATCCCTAGATTTTAAATAATCTAGATTTTTCGATATATATTTATATATATATATTTTTTTTTATCCTCGAAATTTTTTTTTCTTTTTTTTCTTTTTTCTTTTTTTTTTTTTTTTTTTTTGGGTTGAAATTTCAAGTTCATGCCAATAAAATAAAATGTTTCTTATTATTTTTATTTCTTTACAACTTTTTATTATTACCTTCTCTTACCCATAGGGTCGAGAAAGTATTGTTTTACGGTCAAATTTTCGAACGTGAGTTTTTGTTATATTTACATGTTCTGAGGTCCCCTCAATACGAAAATCATGTTTTTAGCGAACGGTCTGTGTGTCTGTCTATGTGTTATCAGCATATCTCAAGAACAATGGTAGCAGAAATTCCAAAGTCGGTATGCTGAATGCAGATCAAATGCATATGCTACACTAAGCTTTTCGTTGAGATGAAGCAAATGGTTCAAGTACTGGGACACTCAAAAGTATTCATATACATTACGTCTATTTGGGAAATTGCAGGTAAATAGAGTTTAACATCTATAGACTGCACTAAACAAAATGAAACGAATATATATTTTTGTAATAGAGATAGTCAACTGGGAAAAAAATTTTGTGTATTGTGGAGCCTCGCGTCTCCTCCTTGGGGGAAGTCCCCCCTCGAGGAGAGTAAATTTTCATGATGGATATCTTTCAAAAGAGCTTACCAATACCTTTAAAACGAATGGTTAAATCATCGATCTGCAATAATTTAAAATAAAGTTATCGATTTTTTTCATTTTTAACATTTTTTTTTTTTAATGTAATATTGGAAATAAATTCAACTTTTTTTTTTTTTTTTTTTTTTTTTTTTTTTTTTTGTATATTTAGTGTTATACTACTTCTCTAACATGGAAATCATCTGAATTATCATGGAAGATAATTTTTTTAAATAATAATTTTAATAAATTATTTTTATTGAGTGAATTTGTATAGGAAAAATATAGAAGAAAGTCGTGTGGTGGCCAAAACACACTAGTTATTTGTTGTTAGTGGATGTCCTTTACTAATAATATTTTACCATATCCAGGAAAGCTGTTCGGGAACTAAATAAATTCCTCATAGAGATATGGTACGAGTAAATAATGTATGTTTTAAGCTAAATATTCATCGCTTGGGTTTTTTTTTTTTTTTTTTTTTTTTTTGTATATTTACACGTTTTGAGGCTTACTGATTACCGTAGTCAAGCTTTTTAACGTTTGATCTTTCTCTGTGTCTCTCAGAGTAACTTAAAAATGAATAATTTTAGGAGATCCAAATGTTATGTTTTGAAGTTAATATAAGTTTGTTGCTGGAAAAGTTTGATCAAGATTGATAAGTTTCAATGAATGTTGCGTGGGAAAATTGTCTGTATAATTTTAAGTAAACTTTTAATTTTAATAACAGAATTAAATTCTATATAAATGTAGGTGCATTAATGAAACGGGGGGTTGAGGACTAATTATCGAATAAAACTCTTTGGAAGCCTAATTTTAATTGTTTAACATAGGTTTACATAACAGCACTCGTTATTTTACCTCTTAATCTCTAACCTGTATTTATAGTATTAAATTTCAGGGTAAGAGAAAATCGTGTGAGTGACACACCAGATTATTTTTATTTCTTTAACATAAAAAGAAACGTATTTATACGTGAATAAAAAAAAATCGTTAAATCTTTATCATAAACATTTCTGATAAAACTGATGATTTGAGCTTTCAAGTTAAAAAATTTGCTTCCGAGTGGTAATAAAAAATGAAAAAAAAAAAAAAATTAATTTTGAATATTTTATCTTGATTTATTTATTTAAGTAAATATTTCAATTAATCATACGGTCTTGTATGCTTTGTTTTTCTTGATTTTTATCGCCACAAATTAATGTTAATGCATATTTAGTTTAATTTAAATTAACCATGTTTCTAATCGGCATAGTGGAACTCAAGTAATTTAATATCACGTACAGTTACAGTTGCATTGTATATCAGTGTATTTGCTAACATCTTTGATTTGCAGAAAATAGTCCCCGATCGAAATATAGTTATTTAAATTTTGAATTACTCATTTCTTTTTTAATTCATTTAAATACAGTCACCTGCGAAACAGGTATAGCCAACTAGTTTTATGAATAAAATTAAAGTAATATTATACACATAATATAAATTTAAAGCATTATTTGCATTTTTATCTAAACATGATTTTAATTTAAGTATAAACGTAAAATGTAAAGAAAGAAATGATGCTTTTAACTTATATATGTTACGGTAAAAGTGGACAATACGGGTATTCTTCGTAATACCTGGAGATTATGCAGATTCGACGCTATACTTTTGGGAATGTGGATAATTATTCAGTATTTACCACATTTACCAGTTAATTTAGCAGTGCTGCTGTACAAAATTTTGTATAATTTTTAGTCATGCATTTTCAGATGGAGATATTCAATGATTTTTTTTTTCATGTACGCAAACAGTACAGATGTGAGTAATACAGGCTGCTGCTGTACAATTTTTTGGATGTTTTTCAGATTCAAGCATTTTAAGTTAATTTTTTTACTGCAGCAACCAGTATCACGCACGTCCAGTATCACTATAGTCCAGTATCACACAACCAGTATCACTGTAGCAACCAGTATCACGCTTGTCTGTACGCTTTGGGTATATGAAAAAAAAATCATTGGACACATCTCTCTCAAAATGCATGAAATTACACATTGCAGCAGCCAGTATTACGCACGTCTGTCCGCGTTGCGTACATGAGAAAAAAAATCACTAAATACCTATCTCAAAATGCATGAATCTGAAAAATATGCAAAATTTTGCACTGCTGCAACCAGTACTACGCACGTCTGTACGTTTAGCGTACATGAAAAAAAAACACTAGTGCAACGTAAAACCCAACCAACCAAACAACCAAAACTGTTTTTATTTTTAAAAGGAATTATGAAAATTTTTGTAAGTTACGTGTGAAATGACGTTTCGAAGGTTTCTGCTTTTTAAATTGTTGTTCATCCAAATTGGAATTCTTATATGAGTTCGTTACTGGCTAGAAGCGATATGGGTCGTAAAAAGTCGTATGTCATTATGAGAGCTCGGACAAATACTTGCCTGTAAACAATCTGAAAAGTCTGGAAGAGAAATTGCTAGACTACTAAAAAGATCGTGCAATGTTGTGAATTCATTTTTGAGATTAGGGAGTGAATACGAAAATAAATCTATGGGACGGCCATCGAAAGTTACAAAACGTATGCAAGGAAAAATTTTTAAGCAGTTGAAAAGTGGGAATGTGAGTTTGTCTGCTTTAGCCCAACAACACGACTCTCTGTTGTCAAAGTCTACAGTGAATAGAACAGTAAAATTAGCGAAAGTTGCATATATTAAAGGATAAACATTTTCTAAATTAACACTAAACACAAAGAAAGGCGCTTGATATTTGCCCAAGAATTTATGACATGGAAAGATGAATAGCATCGAGTAGTATTTAGTAATGCAAAAAAATTTAATTTGGATGGGTCAGACGGCGACCAATTTTATTGGCATGACCTACGTAATGAAAAGAAATATTTTCTAAAAGACAAGCAGGAGGTGGATCTGCCATGGTGTGGGCCGGGTTTGGATGGAATGGTAAAACAGGCATAGCATTATCATACTTGCCAATATCCTAATTATAAACCGGAAGATCTTTAATACATGCCAGTATATTTTTAGAGTATTTTTTTCAAAATTTAAATACGATTAAATAATAAGAAAACCACTCAAAAATATACTGGTGGGGTAAAATGGGCGTGTACTAAAAAATCTTCCGAATTATAATTAGGATGTTGGCAAATATGCATTATTAAGCACTCGTTTGAATGCTTTAGGGTACCAGGGAGTACTTGACAAACATTTTCTTCCAATTGCAGAAGAAATATCGGAGGACCATTTTTTATATTGCAGCAAAACAATGCTTCCTTTCACGTTGCGAATTCTATTTTTGAGTAGTTATTGAATAATGGTATTCAGGTTCATAACTGGACTGCATGTAGCCCGGACTTCAGCCCGATGGAAAACCACGGGGTAGACTCTCTAAAGAAGTTTATGGAGGTGGAAAAATTTACAATTTCCTGATAGACTTAAAGACAGCTATTTCGACCAAATTAGCCGAAATAAGCAAAATTATATGCGAAAACTTATAAGAAGCATGTCGAAGAGAATTTATGAACTTATTATGCATAAAGATGGGAAAATTTCTTACTAAGAAAACCTTGATATAATATTTTTAGTTCTGTGAACCTATCATTTTGAAACGGCAATTTCTATAAATTTTAATTTTTTTAATATAACTTTAGGTTATTTTATACAATGTGATAATGTTTTATGTCATATTAATTCTTTTGCAAATATGAGTTTATTAACACAAAATTAAAAATTTCTGCTCGGTATTTTTAGAGATTTTACACTTTTTTTAGATGAACCTATCATTTCCGAACGCACTGTATATATAATAGGACACATAGCTTTAGAATGATATGTTTTAAGGAAATAAAAGAGATTTTTAGTAAATAGATATCTGTATTAAAAAATAAATAAATATATAAAATAAGGTGCGGTACATAAAAGGTAAAAGGAAAAAAAAAATAATAAAATAAAAAAACGATACGTAAGATAAAATAAGTAATAGCTCCAAAAAATTAAGTTCCCGTTTAAGAAATTTTGCTTCGAAAATATTTCACAGCATGTTTATGCTGTAAAAACTTCGACAATTTCATCCATGTTTTAAAGATGATAAAAATATTTTAACATGCTTTTAAATATAATAAGATATGACACTGAAGAGAACATATAAGGATAATGGTGTTCTTAAGATGTGATTAAACGTGATATCTGATAAAAATGAGATTATTTATTTATGTCTAGAAGGATTATCTTGTCTCATGCAGTTTGAGATAACAATTACGTTCTTAAGCACGCTTGCATATAGATTTTATTCCAAATTAATCTAAATGGCAAGTAGGAGTATCTAAACAAATATATTTTATGGCAATATTTAATACCTATGATTTATTTACTGTATTAAACAGTATTTTCAATTATTTTCTTTTTCAAAGCAAACGCATTAATTGTGTACGTGAGAAGATAGGGCTGCATTATTATTTTTTTTTTTTTTAATTATTATTATTTGATTTCATGAATTAACTGTAGCATACCTGCTAAATTTTACGTCTAAATGATAAATGCACAAAAAAGTATGTGCTATTTTATTTATGTGCTTGTTTGTTTTTATTATGACATCAATTTAATAAATACATTTTTTATATGCAGGGGTCGTACTCTCCGCCCCTTTTTCAGGACATTCTCATGAATGAGAATTTTTTTAAATTATTGCTACCACTATTTTTATAAAATAAACGTAATCAAGGCGCATTACTATAGATATACCAAAAGTATTTCTGCATGAAATAAGTGGTGGCAAAAAAGGCGGAAATTTCTTATCTCTTTGAGTGTCCCGAAAAAAGGGCGGAGAGTACGACTCCTGTATATGAAAATACACGTTAACTCTTAACCATGAGATTTTCCGTGGCAAGAACATTTTCTCAGATATCATTCAATAGATATATCAAAATTCAAAACCAGTTATTTTAGTTTACTAAATGCATTATTTCTTGATTTTACTCTTACGAATATTTAGTTATCTGGAAACATATATATGTATATATAAATATACATATACATATACATTTTTTTAAGCTAATTAAATACATAAATTGTCAGTGTTGCCAAACTTAGAGAATTCTTTATTGAATTTCCACCACTAAATTTGAACTCTAACGGTTGCCTAATCACTTCAAAGCTATTCGTTTATTCAATTAAGCAATTGAAACCGGAAATTTATCCTGGACATAATTTAAATAATAATATTTTCAAATTTTCCCATTTATAAGGAGATTCTTACTCCAACACATAATAACTTCATTCAATATTTAAATGTACAATTTTATTTGGATCTAGAATCTTTAGATAGCCCAGCTTTAAACAATCTAGCAGCGTATGACCATAACGATCCTATGAACAGACGCAGACCCAAAGCGGGTCTCGTTCTGAACTCCCACCTTTAACCTTTTTGCTGTTTTACTCTGTGTTATGTATTTTTTTCTCTTTTCTATAGCCTTCGGGCACTAACCTCTCCTCGGAGATTATGCCCTGTGTTGTCCTGTGTTTGCAGTGGCGGATTTAAGGGGGGGGGCTAGGGGGCTGAAGCCCCCCCCCAAAAACACTGTCATTCACAATTGAATTTTGCAATTGTAAATTTTTTATTGGTCTAGAATAACACTTTGAAAAATCTCAGCCCCCCCCCCCCCCCCCAAAAGTCAAGTTCTGGATCCGCCACTGTGTGTTTGTTTATGTTACGTTTATCATTCTATGTTTAAAAAGGAAAAAAATAAAAAAAGACAATAAAAAAAATGCTGCTAGAAAATACAAAAATATTCTTACTATCCTGAAATTTACTATTAAATTTTTTAATGCTATCCTTTACTTACCTTATTTTATGTTTTTTTTTTTTTGTTCTTCCTATTTCTACGAATTCCAGGATTACGTATTTATGTTTTGGTGTTCCATCTCTGTTTTCCCCCCTCTCTCCATTGCAGTGATTGTAATTTTTCAGGACTCACGCCTCGTTAGTTTCATCCTTAGGCAGAGAAAGATGCGTGGCTTTTATCACAGGTGTTTCCGTCTCACACTATCCGAAGTCCGAACGAATTTAAATGACAATATTTATCTGAATGGCGTCCTGGATAAATTTCCGGTGTCTTGTACAATGAGATATATAAATTAGAGTGCTGATTCAATGGATGAAGGATTAGCTTTCCGTGGTTCAAGATGAATCACGTGACATGCTCCAATAGGTTGCTATGTTTGGCCCTTTATCGCTATTTTGACATTTAAAATATCAGTTCGACAAATTATCATTATATTAGGTAACATGACAGTCTTATGACCGAAATAAATTGTTTTTAAAATAATTTTAGACATATTTCATATTTTAATAAATAATAAAATACCTTTTTTTTTCATCGTTTCCCAACAAAGTTTAAAAGTGTTTATAAAAGTAAATTTATACTTTTAAAGAGCTAAATTTAATAGCAAATAATAATTGTTCAACTATTTTTATGCATTTTGTCTGTTAAAGTTCAACTACACGAAATAAAAAAGAAGTAAAATCAAAATCAAAATGATTTAGAACAAAAGAATATTAAACTACGTAGGTAAACAAAAACATTGTTCTTCGCATAAGTTATAACCGTTAATCTCCAAACCGTTGCCATAGAAATTTACTGAAAATAAGCTGTTACCAAGGGAACCACCGAATACGCAGGTGCAAGGAGAGCATGTCAAATGATTCATCTTGGACCTTCTCAAGGGTTACCATTTATCCCTCTACTTTATATATATCGTTGGTATTGCACTACTTAGTGCAACAGAACTTTTCCGCTAATTCAGAAAATTCCATTCACAGCAATCGATATAGTAAATTCCAATATTATATATATTCGTCTATGAAACTTAAAGGACCAAACAATAACACGCAATTTTTTTAATAGTGTATGTTTTAGAGGAACGCCTACAAACTACTTTTTTGTCGCCTGCTGTTTGCAGTCACTCGTCCAAATATTTTGTGACCATATAAAGATTTATGGCCTCAAAATCTAAATTTTGTACATCTGCAAACAAATCTTTTTCATTTAAAACAAAAATAAAATAAAACAATAGTGTAGTTTTCTGTCACAGTCTATCCAAAGAACCAATTTTGCGTTTTAAATAAACAGATAGCTTTCTCTTAAAAATTACGTCACTTTCCACTGATTTCATAAAAACATGGCATAAATTAGAACGAAATCCCATCATTCCATCAATATTTTAAAGGTTAATTGTCAATAATTAGTACACAGTTTAGTCGTAAAAACTAAATTTTTCCCATCTATTGTCAAAAATGTTTTATTTAAAACTAAAATAAAGAAGTAACTGCATTTAGAAGCAGTGTTCTCAGAAAGGGAAAACTGGATAAGATAAGTTTTATACAATGATATTTATTTATTTCTATTTTTTATTAGACATCAAGCTATATCAATTTCCTTTTTTTTTTTCAGTGTTATAATGCTATCTTTAACAGTTCTCCTTCTGGGGAAACTGTGTTGCCATTTCTTAAGAGGTCAGATTTTTTTTTATTATTATTATATATATATATTTTTTTGTATTGTTGCTTAATTTCAATATTTTTCCTAATTGTCTTATGTTATAAAGCAGAGGAAAATATGTTCCAAAATATCTGAAGTCAGTCAACGATGAGTCAAGTCTAAAATTGCTGTGTAAAAATAGTGGTATTAAAATTCCTCTATTTGAGAAGGCTGTTTAGTCGTTTCTTCTTACGTACTGCACAAAAAATCCAGCCTTGTGTTTTAAATATATAAACAGCTGTGTAAAGCAATGTTACTGCGTAAACTACAAAATTGATTAAAACTGTATCAGTAGTATTTTTTATGATTGATTGTAAGATTCAGTTTCTCAAGTATAATTTAAAATCTTTTCTATTTGCCAAATACACTTTCTTAATGAAAAATTTTCTCAATCGATTAAAAATATTTCTTTTATTTGTTATTCTAATTTGTATAATTCAATTAAATATGTCCAGTAATAAAATGTGCATTTGATATAATGTATAAAGAGATGAATTCATTTTTGTACAGTCATAGATTTAAATTATTAATTTTTAAAAATATTAATCTAAATCATTTTTTTAAACGACTTTATAAAATTGTGCTTATTGCTAAAAGTTCTCTCTCTTCACTCATGCGTTTTCAGTGAAAAAAAAAGTACAGTATGTAAAAGAACATGTTTTTTAAAATTTTTTTGTTAAGAAAGGCTAAGGCTTTTAAGAAAATATTCACATTTTTTTATTTTTAGTTCTAAAGTTATTTTAAACATAAAGTTATGTTTTGTAAATTTTTTTAAGTCAAAGTTCAATGAAGCATACAAAAAGAAGTGTTGTTTTTTCCATATGTCTCCTGAAACATTACTTTAAAATACGGCAAAAATTTTAAAGTAAACGCTTCAAATCTTTTTATTTTTGCGTTTTAAGTATGTTTAACTTTTAAGCAGGGAAATGTATGCAGTTTTAATGTAAAAAGACTAAAAATGACATATACAGAAATAAATGAAATAAATATTTATTTTTTCACAATTTTAAACTGTTAAATTATTTGTGATCCATCCCTAATTATTATATATACAGGGTGGTTTTAATTAAACTTCCTCTACAAACAGCATCTTACAGCGCAAACGGGTGATCGAAATCCAACGAAATTTTGTATATAGACTGTACACGAGATGCGCTCCGGGAATTTCGAAAAAAAAATCAAAATGTCCACCAGAGGGTGTCTTTTCCGGAAAAAAATATTAAATTTAACACAATAAAGCAAATTTAACCAAAACAAAATACAGAAACAATATTAACATTTATTGTCTAGTTTCTGATCACCTTGTTATCGAACCATATTAAGTAATACCTGTTTTGCATAAAACTTTCTCTTCTTCACAAGCATGCAAATCTCGACATTCTTTTTCAAGAACTGACAGCTTTTCTCGGTTTTACATTTTATTACTCATAATTGTTGTTCTGGATTGTTAATATTGTTTCTGTATTCCGTTTTGGTCATTTATTGTGTTAAATTAATGTTCTTTCCGAAAAAGGCGCCCTCTGGTGGACATTTTGGAATTTTTTTTTTTTTTTTTTTTCGAAATTCCGTGTGTGCATCTCTTGTATAATAATGAAATATACAAAATTTCGAAATATAACGAAATATACAAAATTTCGTTGTATTTTGTTCACCTGTTTGCGCTGTAGGTTGCTGTTTGTAGGGGAAGTTTAATTATAATCACCCTGTATATTGCAATTGAAGAATTAGATTAGACTTGCAAATACCTTTTTTTCTTAAGATATATGCCATGAGAGATTCCAACTGTTTTATTTGTTTTTCATGATCCATATCTAGTGGATGTAATCACAATAACTTCCTATGAACGTGGTATTATCAAACTGTGGTATGTTTATATTCGTGTGCATCACACGAGACATTATAGTGGTATTACTCAATTTCAAGAATTTTTAAATAGCTATACCTGGACATTCACTGTTAAAATTAAACCAGATATCATTTGTTAACTTTTTAGTGGGAGAATTTTCCTTGATTAAATTTCCCTGCATGGTTATCAGAAAATTATGCAATCCTTATCGGAACTAATCTAAACTAATCTAAACGTCAACAAGTTTTGGCAATAATCAAATTTTAACAATAGTGTTTAAAAATATTGATCTGAAATAGTTCTGACAATTTATTAAAACGTAAGTAACAATATAGGAATGCTGCGCCCCCTGTACATAATTAAAAAAATATTCATACTTGCATACTAGTTTTGAAACTATTTGACAATACTATTTTAAAAGATATATTGGATGTATTGTTTGTTTTGATATCTGAGGCAGGCATGTGCTATTGTGCAATCGTCAGGATTGTTGTGATTTTATGAAAAAGGGGCGTGAAAGAAGAGAATAGATTTCCGCGTCTGCTTTCAGCGCGTGCGTGGCCGAAAAGCTTACCTCTTCTCATAGCAGAATCTTCCCTATATGTTTATGACACTCATCTGTAAATGAACAGCAGATCAACATTAATATAGAATAAATAGCTGATGATATATTTCTGTAGCATTCGCAGTGCTCTCAGCTGTCACTATTTCGATGTCCCTTTTTTTTTTTTTTTTTTTTTTTTTTTTATAAACGTCAGTAGTATAGCATAGATGCCAACATTTTAACTTATTACGGAGCATTTTTATCCCCGCCTCTGTTTCGCACCACTTTAATTATATAAATTTTTCTTCACTATATAACTTCGTTAAAATAAGAAAAAATTACTTTAAAAAATAAGTGGTATGGAATAAAGGCGGAGCTAAAAATACTCCGGAATAAATTAAAATGTTGGCATCTGTGGAATAGATCAAAAAAAAAAAAAGATTCAAAAATATCTTTGTACAGGGTGGTAAAACACCACATTTTCCCCTGATTCTTCCACCAATAATTTTCTTTGGGAATTTTTAGTCGTATGTTTGCACCATTAATTTAGTGAAAATTATCATATAAATATTCTGGTGGAAGTATCAGGAAAAAAAAAAAAAAAAAGAAAAGCGGGTCTGTAACCACACTGTTATATAAAAAGTTGCATTCAAAAGAGTTACTGCTGATAATCCTACGTTTGTGAAAATTCAACATTTGTTTCAGCATACAATTGGTCATAAAATAAAGAAAAATGAATATGATCTCTAAATATATATACACATACGCATACCTGCCAATATTTTAATTTATACCGGAGTACGTTTAGCCCCGCCTCTATTTCGCACCACTCTATTTATAGAAAAGTTTTCTTCAATATATAACTTCGATAAGATAAGAAAAAATTACTTTTAAAAAATAAGTGGTGCGAAATAGAGGCGGGGCTAAAATTACTCCGGAATAAATTAAAATATTGGCAGCTATGCATACGTATAATTATACATATTAAAGATGATATGTATTTATAGCCCCGCCTTTTTTTCACGCTTCTTATTTTTTAATGATATTTTTTTCTTATTTTATCGAAGTTATGTATTGAAGAATATTTTTCTATAAATAAATTGATGCGAAAAAAAAGGCGGGGCTAAAAATACTCCGTAATAAATTAACACTTTCGCGATCGCATGCTTTTTGTCTTTTTGACAGTAAGTATTCTCCCAAGTTACAATTAATTCAGAACAAAATTTTCTATGTTCACATTTATATTTCAAATGAATACACGTTATAGTTATACTCTTTCGTAATCAATTTATTTATATCCATAGTATATTTACTGTACAAATATGAATATTGGGTATATTCTCAAGAAATATATAACATACGAATTGCGAAAGAAAAGCCCACTGGCGGAGTCACAGATTTTCAAATGACGTGAATCTACGTCAGCGGTCGCGATAGTGTTAAAATATATGCACCTATGATAATGTTCCTTGTCTTTGCTCCCTACTTTAATGAACTACTTAATCGTTCATTAGTTTAAAAGAGAACAAAATTTTTAACAATATTAGCCTTTATCAAAAAAAAAAGTTTCGTGTAACAATTTGGATAATATAGTTTCGCAAATGTGAAAATATATATAATTTAATGTTATGGATAAAAATATAGCGCTTAAAATTGCCAAGCAAATTTTGAGAATTTAAAAATTATTAAATTGTCACAACATTTTAAAATAAACAATTCATATATATGAATTATTTTTCAAATTTTTTTTAGTTGCCCTAACCATAGCCGCTTAAACTAGATGCCTTCTGCATGGCTTAGAAACATGGCAACAGTTTAAGCGGTAGACAGCGCTACATGGTACAAATTGCTCTCTTTTTCACTCAACTGTCACTAATAATTTTAAGAAGTGATATATGATATATATAATCGATGTTCCTTCGAGTCTATTTGCCTTTCATGTATATCATAATCCTACTTTTAAAATTTTTTTGTGACTGTTGAATAAAAAAGTCGCGCATCTGTACCATCTGGCGTTGTCTACCGAAAAGTTTCCGAGGCACGCGGAAAGCATATAGTTTACGAGGCTATGTCCTAACTTAATGAATGTTTAGTGAATTGATTAAAAACTAATTGACATACACATTCAAAGTACTCAGGAGGCTTTTTTTTTCTCCATTTATTATACATATTTTTTTCAAATATCAATCTTCTTTTATATTTGCAAAACAACATAAATAATACATATTTAAGTCTTATATCTTATAATAGTTTTCCTTTGTTTTGAAATTTATATCCTTTTAGCATATATGAAAAAGTATTAAAACTACATATTCAGTTTCTTCTTTTTATTGCTAGGGAAAAAAAAATCTTAATGTAGGAAATCTTGAAAGACGATAAGCATATATTTTTTGCAATATCATTGTTACGGGAAGAACTAAAATTTAAAATATTTATGTATTGAGTTTAAAGACATAAAACATGAAAGTAACTTAAATACAAGTAAAAAAAAAGTTATTTAAAAACGGCAGAAATGTCTTGCTTTAAGCCTAACTTTTAGAAATCCAAGAAGGAATATTTTTCAGTAAATACGTTTCGTGAATTTTTAATAAATGTTTATTTTTCAAAAAGAGTCAAACTAAATTTTAATATTAAGTATCTAATGGTGACGAGCCGTCAGTATGAATTTGTACACAAATACACGTAAAAATACACGGTGTACGAAATTTGAATAACTAACAAAAATACTATTAAAAATTTTCAGCAACCATCGTAAGAATTTTCCTCTTGAATATTTATTTGTTGTAAAAGCAAAAGTATTTCAAAAGACAGAAAGTAAATATATCGTCTCGATTTTGATATTTTACAGCAGAGCGTGTATTAAAACTTTCAGCTGCTAAACAATTCTTCATATCTACGTAATAAGATTCTACTTCTAGCAATGTAAACAAGAAACTAGAATTTTACTTTGCTATTTGGCGAGTTCCGAACTACAAATATTGAATTAATCTACTAAATGCACAACTGAAAATTTCACATGGGACAGAATGCTTTTATATATTAACTTATTTTTTAAAAGTTTTAGAAAAGGAAGAGAGAAAAGAAAATTTATTAGTACTTTCATAACCTCCTAAACATAGCAACAGCTGAAGTGGTAGACAGCGCCACCTGGTACAGATTACGCGATTTTTTTATTCAATAACAATAAGTTTAAGAAGTGATATATTGTATATATAATCGACGTTTCTTCGATTCTATTTGCCTTTTATGTCTATCAACTCCCACTTTTAAAAATGTCGCTTGAACTGTTGCCAAGTTTTCGAGCAACGTGACAGGCATCTAGTTTAGGAGGCTTAGTTACAGTAAGATCCCGCTTAACGCGGAGGATACGTTCCATCAAAGTTGAGCGTAATGCGAAACAGCGCTAAACGAGGCTATCTACAATTTCGGGGAATCCCCGTACTGCTGCGAGCAATTTCGGGGAATCCCCGGGTTGAAATAAAAGAGCGCTAACCGAAACAGCGCTAAATGAAACAGCGTTAAGCGGGGGTCTTACTGTACTTTACTATTTAGTTATATACATTTAAGCTGAAAAAAAGAAAATTCTGAGACTTCAATCTGGAAAACAAATATTGGCTGAAGTAAAAATAGTCCCATATCATTCTTATAAATGTCTTTGCTAGCAAGTTCTAGAAACCCTATTAAAATTCTAGAGCATTTCCTTCAGGTAAAAAACAATTCTGCTTTTTTTTTGCCACTAATACTTTCCTACAAAATTTTGTAACCTATAAAATCACAAAAATCACTGTAAAAATGTCATAGAAATTTCTGTATAAAAATACTGGTAGCAGAAAAAGCTGAACTCTGTCGTACCTGTTTCTTATGTATATCGTAGTCCAACTTACTTAAAAATCTTACAAATAAATGCTTACACAAAAGGCGAATTCAAATAACTATAGTTCTAGTCTATGAATCAATTATAGAAATCAATCAAGAATTTCTAGCAGTACAAAGGGTCCATAATATAATTCATCGCTTCACATTCAAGAAAAAATATGGAGAAGAAATTCTCGATCATTTCGTTTATTTAGGTAATCAGAAAAAAAACTACTTATTTATAACAACGAAGGCGGTATGTAATATATATATACGTCAACGTAAAAGAAATAACAAATACTAATTAAAATCATATATAATATTTCTATTTAACATTTCTAAACTTTATATATTTTTGTATTACAAAGAAAGGTTAAAAGCAAGATTAAAAATTAACTCTGTAACAATTTTTCCAAACAACTATTTTCCTTAAATTGTTAAATGACACAAGATTATACTAATATGTTTTATAATGTTATGTTGCTTCTTTTTAGAACTAAATAAAAAATGTATATATATATATATATATATACATATATTTATTTAGGAAGTACACTTACTAAAAAAATTAACGAAATAAAATACAGGATGTTATGGAGTGCTAGAAAAATGAAAATACAACGTTTCAAATTTAGTTACTAAAAATTTAAAAATATTTTTATGTTACACATATATTTAATAAATTTGTTCTTTGAATAGAGGCAAAGAAATTTTAAACATTACGATTTCTATATCAGTGATTCTTCACAAAAATTTTCCCGAATAAATGCAACGAGTTAAAATAAATAAACACGAGAATAAATACACAAACATATCTAATATTAAAGCATACATAAAAGAAATACCATAGTTACAAATCTGTTTAAAAAAATTTGAAAAAAATTTAATATATGTTTAATAATAACAATAAAGATAAGACTTTTAAAAGGTACTAAAAGCAATTAATTTCTTTCATATTTAATATCCGACAGTGATCCAAGCATTAAAATTTTCCTGTTGTAAAAAGGCTTTTCCTACCAACGGAATAATATTCTAATTCTAGTAGAACAAACAAAGAGTTAATATTCTCAATTTCTAATTTAATTAATTTTTAATTACTAATTTTTGAATCTACTGAATACGTAACGGCAAATTACGCTTAGGAAAAAAAAATCGCCATCTATTATCACTCATTTTTTGTGAAGCATTAAAAAATCAATAACTATAAAAATGTTACAATTGCCATAGTTACCAACCTGTGCGTTTTTTTTTTTTTTGAAAGTGTAAATATGTTTCTAAGCGGTTTTAATCAAGAAAGTTTTATTGCAGTTAAAGTGGTGTGCGCAAAGGGCAGCTGCTAACAGTGCTCCGGATTAAATTAACACAAATGCCGTCGGGGTATTTTGAGCAGTAAGCCCACCTTTTTTGGCGTTTCCCTAAAGCGTTGTATTTTTTATTAAAATGATTTTACGTATTTATGATTAAAATAATCAAATTTTATTCTTAGTCATTGACACTATAACTGTTATTGACATATATATATATATATATACACCAGCTGCGTGTAAAAAGTTAAACACGAACACGCAAAATATTTATTATTATTTTATTTTTATTTATTTATTTATTTTATTTTATTTATTTATTTATTTTTAAATGAAGAATTTTTTAGAAGAATGTCTGAAGGCGGGGCTAATTTTTCATGAAAAATGTAATTTTATGTGACCCGCACGCAAATTGTTATAATGAGGACATCTCTGTTTTATATTGTTAAAAATAAATTATTTCTATTGAAATCTAACAAAATTATTCGATAAAAAATTATTCGACCAACAGTTTTACCCACGGGTAAAATATTAGTAAAGATGTGACCCGTGTACGACCCGCAAAGCATGTAACAGACGGGTTTCCCACGGGTACAGATCCGATGCAAGACTCTAGTTAAAACTTAAAACGTTATAGTATAACTTTTGTAAATTTTTCCTAGGTATGCATTTAATAAATTTATACTGAATGAAATTAGAATAAATTTTAGTATCACGATTTTCATGCTGAAGATCGTTCATAATAGTATTTCTTAATAATATTTATAAGTAAATAAATTAGCATAGCTGCCAAGTTTTTTAATTTATTCCGGAATGTCGTTAGCCCCGCCCTTTTTTCATACCGTAATCTTTGTAGAAAAAATTTATTCAATATATAATTACGATTAAATATGAGGACAATTACTCTAAAAATATTACGGTGTGAAAAAGAGGCCGGACTAACAACATTCCGGAATAAATTTAAAAACTTGGAAGCTATGAATTAGAGAAAAGGTAAAATAATTTAACACCATCAAATGAAACTATAAATTTAACAAAATATTCCTTTGAGATCAGTTTTAATTTAAAGAGGAAAATAAATAAATCAGACCAGTAAATATGTCATTCCACACCCTACAATTTAGGGATGGGTAAAAGAATGAAGAACGGTTCATCTGAACAGTTCTGGACGAAAAACCGAAAGAACTGTTCACTTTCGCCAAGAAGAACCGTTCACTTTGCCATTTCCTGTTCACTTTCGCCAAAAAAGAACTGTTCACTTTCGCCAATGCAACACTGAATATTTATCTCTCACTGGTGTATGATTGCTTCACATGGATGCTGATTTTAATCGGGGGAGAAAGGTTGCCAGGCAATCAGCCTTAACTATGGAGTTCTAGGAAAAAATAGAATATCGCTTGATTGGCGAGACGGCGATAGAAAATCTGTTCATTTAAAAATGAGGCAGAAACCAGTCGAGTTTGCGGAACAGGAGAACTGAACTGAACAGAATGAGCAGATGAACAGCTCAGATGATCCCGAGCAAATGGAGAACAGTGAGAACCTCGGAACAGTGGAGTTCTTGCGAGTAGGTGAACAGTTCAGAAAAGGAGGATAGTATTTCCTTCTTGAGGGATAGAACGAAAACGCGCTAAGCGTTGCGTCGGAAAATTTTTGCACTTATTCGCGCGATAATCAAAGCAGATGGCTTTCAATAAGTACTGATTTACTTCTGTATATTATGCGAGGTATTATTTATTTGTTTTAGGAAATTGTTGTGAAATTTCGTGTAATAAAAACATAACGTGAGAAAAGGGATATATCAATGAAATATGATTTAAAATATCGTTATCCTGTTATTAAAGAAATATCAATATTCTACGATATATTAATATTTAATCCAGCCCTAATATCCAGCCTTTTTCTGGAAAATAAATTTTTAACTGCACAGATGTAGAGGGGAATATTATTTTGTTATTTGTTTTCTTTTGCATAAAAATTGAAGTACTATTTTGTTTTGAAGCTCGAGTTTTATTTTATTTCACGTTCTTGCGTCGGGCAGTGGACCGAAATAAATAATTTTTTTTCTAAATTTACTTTTGAGGTTTTTGAATTTTCTACATTTAAAGAAGTTTAATTTATAAATTATTATACAAATTACATTAATATTATTATTGTCATAAACAAAAAGTTATTTGAACAAACATGTTTAATCTAGCGAAAATAGATTCAATTCATTGTTTACAATATAATTTGATTTGATGAAAATATTTCAAAACGCGTTGTTCGTTTAACTTTAAATGAAGAAGCTATATTTAATGTATCGAAACACTCTTCATTTTATTTTAATCTGATGAAGACAGATTTTAAGTAACGAAACGCGTTTAAATTTTGTTTTGTCTGATGATGACAGATTTATTATATTGAAACGTATTTCAATTTCATTCGGTGATGATACATTGAATCAGTTTATACGATAAATATGCATCCCTTTAATTTTGTCTGGAGAGAGAGAGAGAGAGAGAGAGAGAGAGAGAGGGGGGAAAAAAAATAAAGTCATAATAATAATGAAAATGCGTCTCAGCTCGATCAGATTATAATAGATTAAGTCTATTGTAATAATTTTATTTATCGAAATATCGTTGTAATTTTATAATCGTTTTTATGTATTGCTTATCTGATGAAGATAGATTTAATACTCTGAAACGCATTTCATTTCATGCTTATTTAATGAGTATCTTATTGCATTGGAACATATTTCAATTATATTTGATGAAAAAGTTTAACCTATCGTTTTAGTTTTTATATGTTGAAAATAAATTTAATGCACCGTTTTCGTTTGATGTGACGAAGGTCATTATCATTTTAAATTTCGACAGTGTAAAAAAAATCATGCCGATTTTAAATTTTGGAATATAAATAAATAAATAGTTCTTTATAAATTAAAACTTAATTTAGGGACACATTTTTCTTTTTCTTTAATGCCTATTGACCTATATAAAAACATACGGTAACTGGGTTGCGTTCCCTAGCAACGGTTACTATATTCATTTCTTTAAATTTTGTTTGCAGTTTACTTTGAACCATAGTTTTAATAATTTTTTTTAACTTGTTGCCAATTATTTTGACAATATAATTAATTTTCAATGTTAAGAAATGGGAAAAATTCATTTTTCCATTTCTCTTGCACGTTTTCCCTCAATTTTATTTTAATATTTATTTTTTATTCTTGTATATTTTTTCGTGTTACCAAGTAAAAAAAAAAAAAAAAAAAAAAACGCTTTTAAGTAGTCTCTTTTTTCTGACAGTAATAATAGACAGCTCACATATCAAATTTGATGCTTATACGCTTTAGATGCTGAGATATAACCTTTCCGAACACGGAGGAAATTACAGTTTAAATGATTCACCTGCCAGCCGATATATACCTTTTTTGCCATACATAGTTTTCATAAGAGCGCTTTCAAGTATTAAGTTTTGTGAAATTTTATACTATATAGAAGCTGACAAAATTTTTCCGGAAATGGGGGCAATCGCATCATATCAACGTTGCTTGTTTCGTGATATAAAAGTGAGTTTGATTGTCACCAATTTATGTCAAGATGCAACTAAATATAATTTTTTAAGTTTATGTGTATTACAGGGATGGAACACGGGCGCAGAATTCATACCGGAATCTGTTTAAGAAATTTTACTACCTATAATATCGTTGATTTAAGAAGTAGAAAATTTTCTTACATTGATAGTGGTATGAATACTGCGCCCGTGTTCCATCCCTGGTATTAGTTCTTGATCTAGAGAACATAAACTAGACATCATAAACTTTTTGTCACTCACATAGATGAACGGAGATTTTATTTTATTTATTTATGTATTTATTTTTGTGGTCAAATCGTGTTTAAGACATTTTAAAACGTGTAAATACGTCGGAAGTCGAAATTTTTTACGAATCCAACACATTCATATATGAATATAACTGAAAGTAAACATTCCTGATACACTCTGTCGTATAAATATGAATATAGGTATTTAGCTTGCTAAAATAAAAAATAAATAAATAGAACAAAAAATATGTTTTAACGGTTTATTTAATTAAATTATAATAAAAAAGAGAGAGATTTTCGAACGGTCATTTTTGTTTATGCCCATATGTATAGATAAATAGATAGACGACCGATATAATTTAAAGGCATACACTACTGTCTTTTCTTGATGCATCATTTTCATACTCAAAAGTTATGCTATGTTTATATTATGTTTACAGTCAAGTTTATAATATCATATCGTTTATAAATATTAATGAACATGCTTACTTATTTTTTAAAACAAAAGTTACATGCGTTTATGTTTCTATTTTTCCTCAGAAATTAAAAATAGATTTTAGAAAATTTAACATTAATAAAGAAATTTTTAAAATTAATTGCCTATTTAAATAACAATATATACTGAAAAATCAATTTCCTTACTCTGTGCTTCAATTCTAGATATCAACTGTTTATAATGTGTTTTAACCTTCTATAAAACGAAATAAAAAAAAAAAATCTACATATTCCCAGTTAAATTTGAACCACGTGTTTTACAAGTGCAATTAGAAAGAAAAAAAATCTCGATGTTTCACATATTCTTTAAGGACATCTGTGTTTTCTCATAGCAGAAGTGCTGAATTAAGGAATACAAACAGCTCATTTCGAAAAGAGCGATCTCTTCTAGTGAAGACAAATGCCAATGCCCATTTTATCGGCAGAACGCAGCGAACAGTTCAGGGAGGGTACCGGAAACCGTTCATTCTGAATTTCCGGTTGGTTTTCTCCATTAGACCGTTCAGAACAGTTCTGCAGAACCGTTCCGAGTTTTCAAAGAACTGTTCATTCTTGTTCTTGAAAAAGAACGGGAATGCCCATCTCTAGTTTATAACATATCAGAAAAGGCTGGTTTTTTTTAACCTTAAAATTAAAAATTTCTTTTAGTTTAATTTTGTTCATGAATTCCGGTGGCAGTATAATTTAAATGATCCAAATTGTCTTGCGCCGCAAAGGGTTAATCACGAATAGAATATTGCATAGAAATAGTGGTAGAAAAAAGCAGAAATTCCTCATGAATGAGAGTGTCCTGAAAAAAGGGTGGAGAGTTCGAGCTCTGCTAAACCCTCTCTGTGGTAGCAGAATGGTTATAATGCTTAATTTGTAAAATGTGAGCACACATTAAATGAACAGAGGAACAAAATATAATTAGCTTGAATTAATGTTAACTCTGACAAAGATTGACTTTTATATTGATTTTATTTTGTTCTTCTCTTTATTTTACAATAATCCATTTGATATAATTCGTTTTTAGTAGTATACCAAGAAGGTGATAATTTAATATCAGTTATTATGTTGATTATATATTTATTTATTACTTTATTTTTCTATGATCTATTTCATATAATTCATTGTTACTATACCAAGCAGGATAATTCAACATTAGTTATCAATTGCATTTTCATTAAATTAATAAATGATTGATTACAAAAAACCTTTTGAAATATTGTCTTTTTGATTGTTAGGACACCCTTTGTATCCGTAAAAATTTGCCCCACGTGTGTTACAATTAGCATCAAATCCGGGGCAAATTGTAACTGGCTTAATTTTTACATAACTCCGTTGGAAACGGGACTATACTGCTTTGCGTATCGTATGTTATTCTATATTTTCTTTCTTGTAAAAATATTTCTTTCTTTCTTTCTTAAGGGAAAAAAAATATATTTATTTATTTTCTTTTTTCCAGATTTACTAAAATGTACATGTTTAAAAATACACAAATGTATAAGGCAAAATATATTAATTTAAAATACATTTCACTAGTGTTTTGTGCTTTTCTTTATATTTTCTAATTAAAATTTCATTCTTATTTGGAAAAAGCAATTCAATTTGTGTAGCATTTATCTTTTGTATTACCCTTGAATTTCAAAGCATTTAATAAAAGTGTTTTATTGTTTTATTATATTAAATATTTTTATTCGTTAAATGGTTCTTTCCTGGATATTGAAAAATACATGAAACAATAACTAGTACGTTGTGGCCACCACAAGACTTTCTTTTATATTTTCCTATACAAATTCACTCAGTAACAATATTAAAAAAAAAAAAAAAAAATATATATATATATATTTTTTTTTTTTTTTTTTTGGAAAGTAAAAAGAATCGATAACTTTGTTTTAAATTATCACGGATTTATAGTTCAACCATTCGTTGAAAGAGAATTATTGTTATTCATTTATTTATATATTTTTAATTTCTTTAATATAGTATGAAATAAAATATTAAAAAATTATATATCATATAAAAAGAACTATTAAATTTATACTTTAAAAATATTCATGTTTCCCGATTTCTTTTCTTCATTTTAAGATTTAATAGGGCGAGGGAGGCATGAAAATAATGAAAGTTACCCGGTAAAAGAAAAAGAAATTGACGTTTGAATTTTTACTCATTAATTAAGATATGTAATTCACAAAGTAAAACAATCTAGATATTCTATTTTAAATTATAGACCACATAAAGTATATTGTCCGATTTCCTTAAAATTCCACCAAAAGAGGGCGTCGACTGTCGAATTTTTTTCTCTGATTCTTCCACCAGTATTTTTCTTTCGGAAATTTCAGTAGTAAGTTTGCACGATCAATTAAGAAATATACATATATATATATATATTTATATATATTCCATAAATATACTAATGCAGAGCTGCCAGCCTAATCCGGCAAATTGTTAGTAACGCCCCTTTTTCTACACCACTTAATTTTTAGAGTAACTCTCTTCAAATATATTTACGATGAATTAAGAAAACAAATACTCTAAAAATATATTGGTGTAGAAAAAGGGGCGGTGCAAACAATTTGCCGGATTAGGTTGGCAGCTCTGCTAATGGAATAATCAGGAAAAAAAATTTCGGCTGTCGACACTCAGCAAAATCCTTTCCTACTTTTAATTGTAATTTGTGATGAAATGGTACATTAAAATAGTAATTTACTTTGAGAATGCACAGTGTGTGATTAAATTATTAGATTATTATATATATTTTTTTTTGCCTGTACATATTTCCTATTTTACAATAAATAAATAGATATATAAAAATACTACATGAAATGGACTTGTACTTGGGACATGCAAAAAACTTTTATATACCTGATTTTGTCACGAATGCAATTAGAGAAACAACCAAAAATTGAAGAAAAGTACAAATACTTTGGATCACCCTGTACCATAAAAATTACAAATGACTTGTTATCTTTAACGGATGATTTCACTTAGTATGCACAATATTTGTATGTGTTTTTGAAGGAATCGCGCAATTATTTAGACAGATATAAATTGAAATTCTGAAAAATTATTAAATTTTTTGGCAATTTTTTTTTTTTTTTTCTTATAACAAGAATTTATTTCAACAAAATTTTAAAAAACGCTTAGAATATTTTACAAAACATCGGAAAAACATTATCTAGAAACATACAATTCACACGTGTAATTTTCGCTGAAATATTTACATTTGTAGTAAACAATTTTTTACTGCACATTCGCGAAATATACAATTTAAAAGTGCAAATTGAGTGAATTTCAAAAATATTATAAAGAATTGACTGTTTAATAGTAATAAATTTCTTTATCATATTTTTCGATATATTTATTTAAACATATATGCTGTTTTTCCGAAAGAAAAAGTAATACGTATTACATTTTCACGATTGCTCACTGATAATTAGTAAATTCCA